>CM074493.1:13144853-13284682 GCA_037389245.1 Oryzias sinensis
AGATCTTTAAGTACTTTTTTTCTATAGATTTTTATCTGTATTTTTTGTTTGAACTCAGTGATTTGATATAAAAAATTAGAGACAGCATAGGGTTATTTAAAAAACTGTTATTTCAGCACTATCAGAAACTTCAGAATGAAAGATCTCCAAATTATACATTTGGATTTTTGCTTATTTTCTCTTCATCATATTCTCTACTACCATGTACATTTCTAGGCCAGCCAGTAGTCTGTTTTCATTTTTTTGTATTCATTTTATAAAAACGGGATGCACAACCTGATGTTTTATATGTATCTGACACATTTTTTATTAAAAAAAATCAGAAATGTTCGAAAATTGAAGTTTTGAATATTTTTATCTAAGAATTAACCAAAAATAGTCATATAACACACAAATAATTGCATAGTAAAAATGTTTACTTTTATGTCCAAGAACAGCTTGTTTTTTGTGACAGAAGTAGGACATGACCTGACAATGACGGCTGTCTAGCATTACAATTGGAATGCGGCTGACACGACACTCCTTCCCTGTTCCTTACAAAACCATTACCTAAAACAAATACAGGTGAATTCAGATGTAAATAATCATCTTCTTTCACACCTGTTTCCCACACCCCAGGAAACACAAAAATAAAATAATATAAAATAATTCTTGGCAGTCAAACAACTGGCATCCGCACCTTCCTAAAGGTCACATAGGGAGAGCAGAAACACAATACTCTCAACACATCTCTTTTTTTCACACAAGGAGAAAAACAAGAAGACAAAGGGACAAAGAAAGGAGGAGTTTACAAAATTCCTGTAGGTTTTAAACACGGTCCTTAAGCTTGACGCCTTCTTTGGAGTTGTGGGAATTGTTGTGACTTCATGTGTGAACAAAAATACCTCACCTTTGAGACAACACACAGGAAACAGACAGCTTAGAAGCATGTTTGTGTGTGGGTTTAAGGTGTAGGTTGAGGGCTTCAAAATGCAAAATGCAGTAGAATTCTCTCTGAAGATCATCCATCATATAAAAGACTGGCTGAGGATCTGCTTTGTTTGTGTTCATTGCGGAATGATAAATCAACAGATGTAAAATCTGTATCAGCTGCTGGACCTGTCGTTTGGCAGCATGCTGCTTTTCAGATGGTCTTTGTAATATTCCTGCAGATTGATAAGGCGTTGTTGGTCTGTTGTGGTTGCACATTTTGCACCAGAGGGTTTTCTTGTATCAGAAGTTGTTCTTAGTGAGACAGTTGATATCTTAATGGTTCAATGTTGGGTCGCAGTTTGTGCGAGAGATAAAATAAAACTCAAACCTGCTTTCACACAAGCTGAAACAGAAGAAAGTTTGGTTATGAACCTGAGAAAACTAACAAATGAGTTCAGTGAATACCTGCCCTGAGGATGTTTAATATGACATATCCACTTAAGTATTCTTATATGTTTAAAACAAGGTAATACTTTCCAGTGTTGGTGAGAAAGACTGCTTTTGCCCAAACACTTTCCCACGCTTCAGCACAAACCAAGAGCAGGGATAGAGTATAAGATTTGCACCTACTGGCAAATTCTTTATGAAGTTGCCAAACACACCTGCAGTTATTTCAGACAGAAAATACCTGAGATAATCAAACAAGTGGGTTATATTTTAAAATGTAGACCAAAAACCATAATTTTACTGATGTAGTGTTCAATGTCCTTATAACTGCTTAACAAACAAAAGGTGAAGACCCAGGACACGCTGGGAACACGCTAGGTCCTGGGAACGCCTCGGGGTCCCCCCAGAGGAGCTGGAGGAAGTGGCTGGGGCGAGGGAAGTCTGGGCATCTCTGCTTAGACTGCTGCCCCTGCGACCCGATCCCGGATAAGCGGAGGAAGATGGATGGATACAACCTCAAAATTGCAGGCATTTGATGTTGAAATGTTGAAATTTTAGCACGTAAAATTGATACAAATTCCACTGAGGCGATTGCCTCTGTCACAACTGCCCTTACAGGTAGATACGGGCTGTTAGCAGGTGAAAAATATGTAAATATGTACTGAGCAGACAAATAGCCCGCACTAAGGCAAGTCATTCAGAAATTTCATTTTGTATCAACCCCCTAACCCTGCACACTATGCTGGGGGCCCATTAGTCCTGTTAAAGTGAAAGGTGTTTGTTCTTTGCGTGTCTACACAGACTGATTGTTTGAAATAAGGAAATTATCCTATCAGAGTGTGGTTTGTGTGGGCATCTTATGGGCACTTGAGTATCACCTGCACGCCTCATGCATTCCGCACTGTGCGGGGTTTGTAAGGAGCCACTTCAAGCCCTATTCATATGCATTTGGTACAGGGGTTACCCCGTACTGGTGCTGCAGGTTTTTGGGCTGTCCAGGCCAGTAGAGGGTCGTAGACAGGTGCGGCTCCATCTTAAAGGGAGCGCGGGTGTGTCGTGCAATTCCCTTGTGGCTTGTGCAGTCACCTTGAGAGACATCATGAAAATTGAACTAGGGATTGTCGTTCTTGTGGTTCGTGTATCGTGAAGTATTTTTAAGGCTAATGTTAAAGTTGTACAGACTTGTGCCGTACGGGTGATGCTGTTGCACGGTGTCCTTTCCTGCACCTCACTAATGGCTAGAGTGCAGTGCATGCATGGCTCTATACTGACCACATACCATCTCTTAACTCACTGGATGTTCACGTGATACGTTAGTGACGGTAGGATGTCCACACTTGGACTAAATATCCCAAAGCCGATTCCTTTTTTTCTCTCACACAGATCAACCCTGCAACAGCACAAACCAAAGAATCAAAGTATCTAAGCTGAAACATTCTTAATACAAATGTGATATATACTGAATGTTAAAATAATTTACTTTGACATTTTTATGTCACTAAAGTTCACTTATAGCCACAAGTTTAATTTAAAATACAAAGCCATATTTCATTGACAGAGTGGCATTGATAAATGATTATCGCCGTTATTCTTAAATGTAAAATATTTGATTAGAAACTGTACACCAACAGAAGAAATAAACTGCAAAGAAAGAAACTGCAAGGTCCTCCGTGCTGTGTAGTTCAATGTACATTTCTATTGCTGTTTATAATGGCATTCTAACATCACTCAGCTTATAAATTATATAGAACCAATAAGCAGCTTCTGCAGACTGAGATTTCATCCTACTGTGGAACCAATTCTGTCTGAGGCTTACTGCCTGAAACATCTGTTCTAATTTCTGTCAAATTGAACTTTTATTACCTGGTCATTAAAGCCTGAGGAATGGCAATACCAGATGGGTTTTTGCTGACCTTACAACTGGTTCTATTTTATGGTGTTGGTGAAAATTGAACCAAAGGAAGCCGTGCACTTTATAAAATTAAGGTAATCATTCTCGCAGACCTTAGACTTGGGGGGCTCTGAGAAGGAGGAATAAAATTGCGATGAAGGGGTTTTTGGTGTACAGCTATGGATAGTTATGTGTCATGTGTGCACATTCATTGGTTACTGCTAGACACATTTTTACACAACAAAGAAAATCCCTCTTTTTGTGTTATAATAGACAAATAGAACACCTGTTTTCATTTCATTGTGCAAATTTAAAACATATTTCGCATTTGGAAAACAACCTCCCTTGGCCTAGCACATGCCTGTGTTCTTGAGGGCCTCCTGTGAGAGTCCAGGGTCAGTTCAATAACACATAATACAGCCCCCAGAGTTGTTGAAAGCTGTCCGTTTGGGAGGCTGAGCCGCTCTACCACTGGTCCCTGTGGTATAAGGAAGGAGGAAAGGTGGGATGCTACAATGAGAAAAAAGGTTTGATGTTTTGAAAGAAATACAGCAATCAGTTAATTTCCATCAATACTTGCTTAATTATTATTTATTTGGAATGTATGGTACATATTTTTTTACCAGGGACACAGGGAAAATCCTTTTTATGTCCCGGACATTGTTTTTGAAATCTGCTAAAATTACATGTCAAAAATGGTAGCAGTAATTTAAATAAGGTGTTTAAGGTATAAACAATGTAAATGTACTTGCCTTCATTAAGCATTTGAAAATGTACAAGAAGATAAATCTGTTTTTAGGGGGCACTTTCTCCTGGATGCATTTAGAGAAGAAAAACAAAAAAGTGTTATTTACATTTTAAAAGCATTACTCTGTTTGTGACCTATAGAAAAGGTTAAACTAAGCCAATAAAATGTGTTCAGAAGGGATAAACAAGAAGTTAATGAGATCACAGAATAAAATGGTTTGAAGATGTTTGATCATAGTAGCTGAGTGTGACGATTCATTCTTCGGAGTTCTTCACAAAACAACTAATGACTCTGTTGGGGGACAACAGATGCTGACATATCAAAGGCCTGCTCTGTTGAGGCCCTTCACCATACCTCTCAATACCTAAACATAAGTAATACACAGAAAAAGCACACAATCTTTTTTTTTACATGAAAATGCTTGAAAATGAATTGACAGAATGTAAATAATTAACATGTACTAAGCAGTTAAAATCATACAAAAGGTCATTGGGACTTTAAATATTTTGTATCTGTCCTTAAAAGTTAAAGGAAAGTAGCAATGATGACCAAAAATGCAAAATGCAAAAGCAATCAATACAAAGTCAAAACAATCTAAAAGTTGGTTTAGTGAGAAAATACAAGATGATATCACCAAATGCATAGACTTCTATTTCTTGATGTTCTTAATATTGTCCTCTACCTGTAGAGTTTTCTGCACCTTTTTTTCCAGGAAAAATAAGGGCTATATAGGATTAACAGTATATAAAAAAACATAATGTCAGAAATTGTTATCAATGTGGAATTAAGCACAACTGAAATATATATTAAATTATATTATTGTCAGCGAAATTCATTATAGTGTCTTTTAACAAGATTTGGGGAACACCAACAGCACACACAACAGTAAATGAGTGTCTGCAGATAAAATGACTGCCAACTGAAGCAGCTAGAGGAAGAAACAAAACAATGGAAGCCTTTATTTGCCCATCACAGCTTCCTGTCAAAGAAACAGAATAAAACCACTGCTGTTGGAACCAAAGACAGACTGGTTCATCATGTCTGGGTTACTGTACTTTCCAGTCCCAATGTCATTTCATGCCTCTGTTTCAGTGTAGAATTTTTCAGCTCTTTCTCTTTTTTAATCCTTGATTTAGCCCTCATTGGTGCACAACTTCTACATACTGTATTTGTCACGGTTGTGACAATGGAACCGTGTACGTATGCAAAAATAAACAAACGGAAAAAATGTAAAGGTATTGACAAAGGATTTAAACAGCTTTAACTAAAAGTAAACTGAGGCAACACAATAAATTGAATATTTAAAAATAAAAGAACAAAAACAACCAAAATTTGAAACAACTACCAGTAATCTGGGAACTTGGACTAAAGTGGTTTTTTGAATGGTAAAAATAAAAAAATTTCAGCATAGTCTGCATGAAACACATGAAATCACATAAAAATCCTTATTAGATCTGTCTCAATTTTTAAATGATTAGATAAGAACAAACAAACACATGGGAGGAAACAAAGCACGCAGAGAGAACTCTCACTACTTTGCAAGTACTTTAATGCCCCAAAGTTAGTTTCTGCATTCGATGCATATGGTACTTGCACACATCGAAATGAGCACACTTAGTCAGTAGAGAATCTTAGTTAAACTTTTACTTTGCTTAATTTTAAAGAACCACTAACTGCCATGTATGATGGTTTAACATTGAAGCAAAATTGTATTTTCCCTGCTATAAACTATAAACAGAATTTGTTTTTTATATTGTTTTTTATTTTTTGTAATCCTTCTAAATTGTGATAAAAATGAATCAGTTAGTTCAAAAGGGGCCCAAGTCCAAGAGGTTTGTTTTTCCAGGAAATGATTTTAATTGCATAACTTAAAGGGAGGCTACACCAAATGATTAATAACTTACCCAGATTTAGCACCAGCTCAGAGCTTACAAATGCTATAATATGAAGCACCTCACTTTTATAATTTCAGAGGACTAGCAAACTAAAGGCTCTGGACTTGGGTCCTTCTTGAATTAAACAGGGGTGCTGCCATATTGGATAACTACTGCTGCAATCTATGGGATAAAGCTAAACCCATGCAAGAGAGGCCCAAGTCCAGGAAATTTGCACTTAATGCATTTTAAATGTCAAGCACATTCAAAACATTACAACGGATTAGGGACTTTTTTGCACATAATCAGATAGCTTTTCCCTTGAAGACCATAGAACACATAATATCTCTATCTTGAAAAATTGTGGACTAAATATACAATCTGTTTACAGTTTTTTTACATTCAATGTGTGTCTTATGCTATGGTCCCATCCAGCCCTAGACCTACACTTTGTGGACGTATCAAATTTTATTCACAATTGGGAATTTTACAATTAGATTTTGTCATAAGATACGTTTGTTTTGTTTACCTTTTTTTGCTACACAGTGGCTGTTCATTCATTTAATTTTCTAAAATAAAACTAAGACACTAACAACTGAGATTAATTAGAATGACCCCTTTCTGGCTCGCAAGTCAATAAAAATAAGCTGACTTTCGGGTCAGAGATATTTTAAAACGTAATTAAATATTTAAATGATTTTACTCCTTCTTCAGACAAATCCTCAAAATATTTTACACAAAATTAAATTTTACTCAAAGAAAAAATAAGCTGATTAATAAAGAGGGTGTCAAACCTTCTCACTGGTTAACAAAGAACAAAGTGAGCGGCACAGGGAAACATTCGATTTGAATATTTGCTCCCAGCAAAAAAAAAGTAGACACCTGTGAAACTAAATAAGCAGTTGGGAGGGGGCAAGCTTAAAGTTTATGGAAGGATTATTGTATTACTGAACAACCGAGTTGAGTGCTTTGGTTTCAATAAGAATGAAAATCATTCCCACTAAAAACAATAATTTGCAGCCCTCTTGGGCAAACAGGTGTGAGTCCCAGACAACAGTGCTTGTTTCAATTATTTCCAATAAAAAAGTTTAATATTTTTCTGTTTAAAAATCTAGGCCCTGACAATGCCACTCTTTCAGATCTTTTTAGAACTGCAGACTAGTTTTAAAGCAGAAATATTTGTTTCCTATGCTCAACCGCCTCAGACAAACAGGATGCACCACTTTTGCAACAAGCTTTGCTTTATGCTGAAATGTGGCTGTAATGCTCTTTCTCTTTTCTTCTTTCTGAATGTTGCTCACAGAGTTTTGCAGGTTCGCGCTAAAGCTCCGAGCCCAAGTAATTCCTCAGATGCTTTGGAAGATCGCTAACACAAAAAAAAGAGTTAGGAAATTCTGAGTTCTATAACTCTTTTCTGCAGCAATAAATCTTTACTTTTGAGGTTCATTAGACAAATTAGTCAGCTAAAGAATAGCTGCCAAATTTTCCTAAATGATGTCTTTGTTTTTTATATTAAAGTAATTGATGCCGACACTGACCCAGACAGAAAGTAGAACAGATCAAGCCCCAGGTTACCTCCCACGCTGAATCTGTGGAGATGATGTCAGTGACTATATCCTGTTGTCCCTGCGCAGGAGAACCTGTTTCCTCCTGAATGGTGTCTCTTAGCTCAGACACAGTCTTCCTCGTGTTACAGAAAACACACAGAAACAATGGAACACATGCTGGTCATGCTTAAGACTGGCACATTCTTATTCCATGAATCTTAGGGATGAACAGAGGATGGAACACCTGCATTCAACTTCCTCACTTTCAGGGAAGCTTGCTGGGAATGTGTTTGGCTTCAACAGATAAGGCTGTCAAAAACTGCTTTCCTGTACAACAGGTACATGATCTGTTTTGGTTCTTTGAAAAAGTTCTCACATTTTTCCACTGAATCAGAAACAGCTACATCCTCGCAGGTCTTTAATACATTTTTAGAAACTTTACTAAAGTTCATGATCTTACAGTTCAACCAGCATTCCCTTGCATGACAAAAAACATTGATAAATAAAATGGGTGATACGTTGTTTTTTTTAACTGTCTTAGCTGATGCCATGACCTAAAATTGATCCAGAACATCTTTAGCGGAAAATTCAACCAGTGGGACTCAGAGATAAATACCTGGGTACTGAACAGTGCAGGTGACATTTTCCAGATTTCTTATACTTATTTCAAGATAATCAAGTGGAAGTTAAATATGTGTACAAAAAAATCTAATAATGGCAAATCCATTCGCATTTTAGTTTCATAAAGTTCAGATGGCACTTGGTCTTTTTCATGTTATAGTAAAATAAACCTACCATGCCTAAATCTAAATGTTTTTTTTCCCCATATTGATTACAATGAAATTATTTCCTGTTGAAAAGATCCTTTAATGGTATATATGATGATTCAGCTAACAGCTGAAAATTGAATAATCAACTGAGCTGATTAATTGTTACGCCCCTAATAAATAAAAATATTTAACAGTAATTTGATTATTGGGACTGAATTAACTCCATAATAAAGCCACAAGCTTTTAAAGAATTAAAAAACTGTTCTGAGTATTTTGAAAAGACAGTGGTTTTGGCTCAAACTGTGACTTTTCAAATCTGTTTTCTGTCATTACTTTAACTCAGATGTCTAAACTTTTTGCAAAGAGAGCCAGATATGGTGGAAAGAAAATGTGTGAGGGCTAACTAATCGGCCTGACATTCTCTGAATCCACATATCTTCACATAGAGCAGAAATACATTTTATCTTTTTTTTTTTAAATATTTTTAGTTTAGTGTAAAGGACCAAAGGTGCCCAGCCCACATGGACTAACAAAGACAATCAATAGCCAATGTTCATTTTAAATAAAGTCTTACAGCGTTCCCAAGCTTTCAACAAGATTTGCCGTTTTAAACACATTAAAATTAAACAAATGTTTCAATCTGTTTTCATCTGACATATCAAACAAAAAATAAACCAGAAAACAATTCACTTCTCGTGATAAGACATTAAAACAAAAACTGGCTTTCATTTTCTATTTCATTTAGGTGACAGAGGGTACAAACACAGATCTCTTAAGGGACAGAATGGAATCACCCCATTTCAATGCTAGAGGCAGAATACCACATCTTAACTGGGCTCACACAGACCTCTGACCTAAACTCGGATTATGTTTAACTTAAAGTCCTGTACCGAAACTATCTTTTATCAAAATATAAGTTCTTAATTTTGGTTTACATAAAACATCAGTATTCCATTGCAGTTTATATAACTCAAAACATGCATTTCTTAATTTTCTGATATTGCAGATCAGCCTGTTTCTATAAATATACTGAAGATCAAGTTCTGTTAAAATGTACTGTATCTGCTGACTCCAGGAGGATTTATAAAATCCAAATAACTATATGTTTAGTCAATCTTGTGTCTGGCATATTAATAAATCTTACCATATCACACTGATGTCTTATTTCACAAGGTTCCCAGCCTATGTCTCCAAGCAGAGCTAGTTCAGGAGCCTTTTGATGTACTCATAAAAAATACCTCATAGCTCTGCATTGAACCTTTTCGCTACACTTGTATATGCTTACAAAAACCCCAGACTCCAGCTCCATAGTCCAACAGGACAAACACAGGACGTTTACAAATCTGTGAAGGTTTTAAACCCCAAGGCATGACATACTTTCATTTTATTCATCACAGCTCCTAAGGCTCGTCCCACTGACTCTGACAGAGCTTTAATTCCTTCATCGAATATAAGATGTTCATCTAAAACAAGTCCAGGTATTTATAGGTTTTAACTAAGGATGAAGTTGATGAACCAAAACAAAATTGAAATTTTTTTTAGCAGTTGACACTTACTTCTGAAATGAATGATTCATCAACGAACGACTTTATCAAAATGATTTTGAATTGAATTTCGGATTTGACAACCAGAGACAAAAAAATAAAGAAAGTCTGTCGGAAAACATTACATCTGTTTATATGAAATCTTTCATAACGCTCAGAAATAACACAAATATTTATTTTATTTAGATTGCAGAAAGAAATGACTCTGTTCTTCTAGTTTGGCCCTCAGGGCTCTAAAGGTAAAGTAGCTAAGGTTTACAACAGCGTATTACACAATTTATCCAAAAACAATTAAGAAATTGTGAGTGCTTAGCCATATATTATTGTTTTTTCTGACAAAAGCCTGTGGGACGGTAAAAATTTGAATGCGGGCCTCATTTTGGGTCGGACTTTGGACATTCCTGCTTTAACTGGTTCACACACATAAAATAATCACTGAAATGTTTACCATTCTTTTCGCGCAACTAAACAAATGACACACATACTTAAAGTGAACGAAGCATCGCTTGTGGTAAAACTCCTACAGTGAAACAGAAATTTAAAGCACATTTCTGAAAGACGTGGCTGACTGTGTTGTATATTGATTCAAACATGGTTTGGCATTCTTCATGAGTTTTCCACAGTAGTACCAAGGTGGTGGGGAGAGAATGGAAATCATGAATCTCCCCCTCAAAGATAACAAACTGTTGACCGCTGCTGTCCACAGAGCAGTCAATAGTCTGAAGTTATTTACAAATCTGAAAAATCTTCATATCTGAAGCGCTCACAGAGACTTTCAATGAGTAGTTCAAACGTAAACAAACGTGGATAATAGCCCTTGACCAAGAAAACATGTGGAATGCAGATAGAAAAGGAGCGAAAAGGGGAACGCTGCTGCTGAGAGGGGGAGGGGCATGCGCACAGACAAGCACGCGCACAGCCAGGCCGTGGAGGTGGAGGAGGAGGGAGCAACCAGGAATCCTCCTCACATCACCTCCCCACGGCCGCGAAAGCAAACACTCCTCCTCAAGGCTGCAGAGGACGAGAGTTGAGCTCCACGCAAGTGTGCGTCTGCACAAAGCTGGTCACCTGGAGCCAGTTTTTGGGCGCCCTCCTCCTCACCCGCTCCCGGCAAGCAAGAGCGCTCCTTTCCCCGCTGCGTTCAGGGCCCGTGGCGGCAGCATGGAGACTCCACGCTGCTGAAGTCTGCTCGGATTCTTCCTGTTTTGCTTCATTCTAAATGATGGTAAGGTTAAAAAAAAGTTTACATTTATTTTCTGACCTTGTTTTTATTTGTTCTTTTAACTCTAATACTTTTTTTAATGATTTCATTAGGCTACTTTAAATTGTGTTAAGTTGTGTTTATTTAAATAAATATTTTCAGACTTGAAGCTGTATAAAACAAATTTTACTTTAACAAGCTTTTTATTATTATCTTAAATTGAATTATCGGTCCTACACGTATTAGGCAATTCTTTTCTGAGTTTTGCTTATATTTTGTATTTTTCTGTGAGTTTTCCAATTAATAGGACATTTTATTTTAAAATAAATTAAGTATATTGTTTCATTCGAATCGAGTTTTTTAATGAGTATTATAGGTTTAATAATGAAATATTATTTTTATGAATAATGAAAAAGCAAAAATATTTCGCAGCCTGTCACATCTTTTCTTAAATTTAAGGTCTGCTCTTCATTAAAGGCCTGGTACAAACTAAATTAACCAGCAGAACTCCTATTATTTTCAGGATATTTTTAATTTAGCATAAAACAAAAAACAAAAACCCAAATACGTATTATTTTGTATACAGGTTATTATACGCCT
The DNA here is from genome assembly GCA_037389245.1 of Oryzias sinensis. Lineage (NCBI taxonomy): Eukaryota > Metazoa > Chordata > Actinopteri > Beloniformes > Adrianichthyidae > Oryzias > Oryzias sinensis. The sequence goes on from CM074493.1 coordinate 13,156,388, forward strand.
ATGTAAAGTAAAAACTGCACATAATTTTTTTTTTTAAAATGTTTTTATGAGCAGAAAAAAAAGAACCATTCAAATGATGATTTGTGTTTCACAGTCATTTACGTATCTCCTGAAGTGTTGTTTAATTTATACTGGCTGCTATGTTTCTTGTTTTTTTTTTTTGCATTTCTGCTCAGCCTGAGCTACAGAAGAGTGCCCCCTAATTACTGATACCCCTCCAGAAAAGCCATGTAAGTTCTTCTTATTAAAGTAAATTAGGGGAGCCTCCCTGAACATTTTTTTCAAAGGCATGTATTCATTTTTTTCAAGGAACCCTTCATGACTTTGAATCAAAAAGTCGCTGTCTGTGTTTTGCCAGCTGTTTGAAACCAATTTGTGCAGAAGAGTAACACTTGATGAGGCCCACTTATATCTGTCAAGCCATAAAATAAATAAAACTTTACATTTTTATTTTATATTATATGGGTGTTTTACTTTTCAGGGTTTAGACTTTTATAATTATTTCATATTTTTAGGGGATGAGCATGTTTTTACCCTTTTTATATTTCAAGACAAGTTAAAAAATGTTAAGGCCGAGAAAACTTCAAAAAAATATCCCATTTCAAATGTTTTTATAAAAACAAGCTAAACATGCGTCACTCCATGTAAACGTTAATAACCTGGAAATAAGCATCTGGGGTTAAAGAACAGCCAAAGAACGATTATTTGAAATGGCATTATATCGTATTCTGAATCTTGACAGGCTTTAAGTCCTCCTAAATCTGCTGTATAATTAGCTTCCTAAATAACATCCCCGGTTTTGGAGGAGGCAGAGGAGGGTGTTTTCGGACCACATACTGTAGTGTGCTCAAGCCAGTTTGATTTAACACCGAGGTTCTTTTCCCAATAACATTAGGCCCCAATTCTGGACTCCCTCTGTATGGCTGACCCCAGACCCTCACAGTTGTTCCCTTTTCCCCTCAAACTCCATGGTTCTTATTACTCGCTCCAATAAATTGTGGATAAGCAGGAGTTTCAAAAAGTCCAGGGCTGTGGAGAATTCCCCATCCTGTAGCACGAGGCACCCCCTCTTAAGAAAACACAAATTAATTCCAAACCCTTCTGTGGCCACATTTTTGTAGGATTGATAAATATTTTTAAAGGAAGTTCTGCTTTTCTTGACTTTATCTGCTCCAGTGTTATTATATTCCCTCACATCCTTTCAGTTCTTGATGCCTGGTAGCCTCTGAACCTCTTCCTCTTTCCATTAAACCCCTCTCCTCTCTTCAATAGGAGTCACATTTACTCAAGTTCAGGCTTAAAATAAAATTAAGCCTTAAAATGTTTCATGTGCCACTTTGATACAAGGATAGTCCAGGACACGCAAAAAAGGCTTTCCACATTTCGTGTATTTCTTCTGAACCTCCTGCACTGAGGTGTGGCTTTAGACGTCAGTTTATTCCACAGAACAAATAGAGAGTCTGTTTTCTAATGTGATTGACGGGCTAATCAGAGGTAAAATAAAAAGATGTTAACTAGTTTATTCAGTTTTTACAGTATTGGTTGTGCATTTGTTTACCACAAAAAGGTACCATAACTATTTTGTTTTCAATCCAATTATGTTTAATTGTGTTAATTTGGTCTTTTGTGCATTCAATTTGAATATTTCTTTTATGAGTCAATCGATTTTATTGGAGCATTACCCTACTAATGCACAAGCATTTTGTTTACCTATATTTTCTTCTAATTAAATCTGCCTTTATGTTAAAAAAAAAAAACCTGACCCAAATTTGCCATTAAGTTTAAAATATATATTACTGCTCATTAAAAATAAGTTGGCTAACTTTGATGAAGAAATAGGTTTTGAAATTTTGGGTTTTCAAAATTTGAAGTTTGATTTTTAAGCTTCAGAAAAACGTTGAAGTGTTAATTTAAATGATGTATTGTTTGAATGGCATCCAATGTAAAGCCAAACAGACGAAAGCATCTTCTTATATTTTTCATGCAGGAAAATCCTTGTGGATATTTTCTTGGCTGCTCATTTGTGAATATTTGCAGCTTGTTTCTCAGAGTTTGAAGCCTAAATGTGACTAAACTTTCCTCTAAATATCTCTGTCCTCTTTCTGCTCCATTTTTTTTTTTTTGATTCCCTGAAGTCCCCAGACGGCTCTTGGGATGTCTTTGTGGTGCTGTGTGTAATAAACCTTGTTCTGTCAGCAGACAGCAGCTGTCTCTCCGGCTGCCTCTGCTGTCCTTATCTCATTTGGCGCACATTGAAGCCACACGCATCGCAACAAGCCTTCAGTGGATAATCTTGAAAGTTAATTTAAAAATTCTTCCCTTTGTGAACTATTGTTGTGGCTGCAACAGAAAATTCCTTTGGCGTTAGCTTTTATCTATAAAACTACCCACAGTTTTTTTTCTTTTTTTCCACTAGTTTTCTAAATCTAAGCCATAATTAATACTTTAGGGAACGTATCTTTTCTCCTGATTTTCTTAGTTTTGGTGAAACTCATCCATGCAGCTTTCTAAAGAGGTAATTGGAACTGATCCTGTCTATACTGACTGTGTCTGTCTAGCCAGCTGTTAGCAAATTGGGCGGCCACTTGCCATCATGTGCAGTGGAGACTAATCGAGGGCAAACCTTTTCATCCTAATGACTAATAAAGCAGCAGGCCTGCAAGTGTGTGTGTGTGCAGGAGTGTTGGTGCAGTCAGGCATGTGTCACTCCTGAATCTGTGAGCGCTTGTACAGCCGCACTCTCACCACTCGGACAGATGTTTTCTACCTGGGAGCCGGACCACCATCTGACTGGGGTCAGCCCAGTCCTCCAACCCTGTGCTCGCTCTTTCAGTCTGCTGGGAGGTCTGCCAGCTGTCCCTCTCACTGACCTTCGTCCCGGGGCACTGATTCTGGAGGAGACTGAGTCTTGAGCCGTGGGGTTGGTGGTCCCTCCTGCCTGTATTACAGGGGTAAATTGTTAGGATATAATTAGTGTAAGTCCTCTGACACAGACATTGAACCTAAGTATGGAAGAAATAAAGAATTTAGAAGCAGAGAAAAGAAAAGCATCTTGTGTCCAGAAGGTAATTTAGAAAGAAAGAAAGAGTGCATGTTGGAGAAACAGGGAGATAAAGATGCAGAAGCAGTTGAAAAAACGGGGTTTGATTACTAAGAGGCACAAGGGGTTCCTTGCATTATAGTGGTCTTAGTGCAAGAGTTACTCAAGCAGAAAGGAAAAGCCATCAAGTTTGGAGGTAAAGTTACAGGCTGCAGACAGAGCCGATAACAGCTTCACTGCTGCTAGAGATTAATTGAATTCAATTGCAGAATGACTTCTGTTCTTCTTTCACATGTTAGCTCACATGTTCTTCCAATCTGCACGATTTGTAAAGAAGTTGTTGAGATCAATCCCACCTGTTCTATAGTTATTTGTCTGCTTTTTGAATCTATTTTACCTTCATAAATCGGTAGGATTGAGTATTCTTTTAAAGACCCACTCCGATGAAAATTGTTTTTTTGTGTGTTTTTAGCATCTTCTTGTAGCATTTTTCTTATGATGGACAACATATATTTAAAAAATTGAGAATAAAACTACCATTTATATTGCACCTGTAATGTTAGGTTGAGTTTGTTAAGGCCGGAGGAGAGTAAGTAAGTAAACAAAGGGTTGATAAGAAATGAGGGTGCGCTTACTCCACACCACCAGCCCACATCCCAGATATGAATTTCTAAACAACTCCTGCCGCTATAGACTGTTTTTTTTGCAGAGACTTTTGTAATTTTAGCTTTAAACAGTTCTACAATATGGGGAGGATACTATAGGTCCATATAGTGCACTATGTAGTGAGTAGTGAAGGAATTTGGACACAACCGCTGTCTGTATTCTCATTAAGTCTGATCACAGGTTTGCCTCATATGAAACCTTCCTCTATACACATACAATGTTATGTATGGATCAAATGCATATCATACTTTTTAATAAAAATAAACAGTTTGGGCATCGAACGCTGCAGTTTCATTAAATCTGATTTCAGGATAATGTAAATAAGTGTTTTCGAGTCATTTTAATGTCTCTTTGCTCTTTTTTTATTTTTATTAATTCATTTCAAGAATTTATTGTTGTCAACACAATAAAAAAATAACAAAGATTTATCAAACTCATTTAAAAAATTATGAAGTAGAACGATAAAAAAACAAACTAACAAAAATAAAGACACACTTCAGTCAGATTTACTTAATTATAATATAGTGATCATTAACTAAAGTCAAGTAGAGCTTGATTTATTGCTCCAGAAAGGAGTCGGAAGAAGCAATCTTATATAATCCTACCCCTACTGAGTTAATTCATTTTATGGTTTTGCATAGTTCTAAGATACCACAATTCAGCTTTTTCACGCTCTGCTAAGACAAATTCAATTTTAATTTGAAAAAAACCGAGGAAAGTTTCCTTTTTTTTTCTAGCCACATAGTAAACCTAGGGTCCATCAGAAGTGCTGAAAACACAATAGGAGCCTCATTTCACAAATTAACAGATAAGTAGTTGTTTGGATAAGGAAACATACTCGTGCTGCCGATACATGACGGGTGTGTTTTGTGAATTCTTTTTACCCACAAGATCGCAGAGAATTTTTTTTTCCAGTGTGAAGTTCTGAGTGAGTCATGTAGAAACGGTCAGTGAGTACGGTAGTTACTCAGCCAGATTACATGAAATGGGAGGTTAGGTTTCTGGACATATTTATAAATATTTAAGTAAAGAAAATGCTGCATAAAAAAACATAAAGTGTGCTTTTCTACTTTAAGGCTTTATATAATATTGAGTGGAATTTTACCGTTAGAGGGTTATGTTTATTGCTTGTTTTCCTGATGTTTTCCATCATGTCAAGGAAGTCATCACGCTAAGTCTCAATAAGGATTTGTCTTTTATCTGATTATTTCAGTGAACTGAAATGTTATAAAGACATTTTCTGAAACAAAATTTACCCCAAATATTCACCATTAACTTTAGTCTGTCCTGTAAATTAAAAGCTTTGTGGTAAAGACTGGACAGATGGTATTTCTATCCCCGCATTAAAAGACAAGAGTGTCACAGTCTCACATAGTGGCCCTTTTGTAATTTGTCTTATCAGCAGTTGAGAAGAGTTTTGTGTTCAACCGTGATTTAAGCCCACCCAGAGGCCCCCAGGCACTTTTGTAGACCATCCAAATCAAGGACTCCAGGTGGGGTTCCATATGGCCTGACCACAGAACTGCAGGTCACCTTTTCAGGCTGCTGACTTTCAGAAGGTCTCTGCAAAATGTAATCAGACATCAAAGCAGACGTTTACACAGTTCACATGCTGATGCTGTACATGAATTGCCAGTCAGACAGACACCAGACATAAGTACAAATTGGTCTATTTTATTATTTTATTCGGAAAATAAATCTCCTTTAGTTTGGATTAAAAAAAAGACCTTTTATTCTAAAGTTAAGAAAAATTTATGGTTGGTGGGAGTATTACTGAGGGTACATTTCTGACATTACTGTTTTGTTTTGCTTTTACTTTGTGGCTTTCTTGTGTAAGCCTCAGATAAGAGTAAACGGCATTTATCCAATGATAATGGTGTTTTTGTGTTTTTAACATGCTCTTGTGGAATTTTTTTTCTCTTAAAGGAGAACATAGATAAAGGAAATTAAGATTAAAACTGAGTTTTAAAGTGTTTCTATTTTTCAAATCAATGTAAATCATGAGCAGACAGAAAAGGCCACCTAAAAAAGCTTGTAGTTTTTATTTATACAATTGGCAGGCCGCAAGCTCCCTGCTCTGCTCCATTCTGATGCATCCATTTGTAGACAAATAGAGGGCGACAGTGGCTCAGGTGGTTGAGCGGGTCGTCCAATGATCGAAGGGTTGGCGGTTCGATCCCCGCTCCCACCAGCCAAAATCTCGTTGTGTCCTTGGGCAAGACACTTCACCCTCCTTGCCTCCAGTGTGGCTCCACTGGTGTGTGAATGTGTATGATTGATCCCGGTGATGGTCAGAGGGGCCGTAGGCGCAAAATGGCAGCCACGCCTCTGTCAGTCTGCCCCAGGGCAGCTGTGGCTACAACCGTAGCTTACCATCACCAAGTATGAACGAGGAGTGAATGAATAATGGACATAATGTAAGCGCTTTGGGTGTCTTGAAAAGCGCAGATAAATCCAATCCATTATTATTATTATTATTAGATCAATGCACATCGTCATTTTACTCATCTGAGCTGGCATCTGGCTAAAATCTGTATGACATTTTGTTGCACTTCTTATGTTAGGTTGGGGTTGTGAGGGGTTTTAATCTAGCAGGAAAGAGTGTAAGCAGTGGGATGATTTGAAATGAGCCCAGACTTACTTCTTGCCAACAATCCTGCCAACATTTTAGAGGCAAATTTCTGATAAACTCCTGCCGCTCTGAAGAAACTATAAAAAATGACTCAGGTTTTTTGACTTTGCCTAAAAACACCATAACCATAAGACCACTGGGGACACATTACCAATAGATTAAAAGATGATTGGAGAGGGAATTTAAACAAATACAGTAGTTTCAGTAAAACTTTAGTGTTGAGGTAAAGTTTCTACTCTGGCAGAGAAAGAATATGTCTGCACAACTGCTTCCTTTTGTGTTAGCTCGCTGATTTTGCTTTCCATTTGCGTGTTGTGGCAGATATAGTTCAGCTTCATTTAGCTTGAGTCCGTTTTTTCTTTTTTTGTGTGTAAATCATAAATTACTGACCTGTTTACATACATGAAGACGTGTAGAAATGATGTTCTTCTTTTAACCATCCAGACAAATTCTGTAGTTGGTTCGTATTTCTCATTTGCTGTTTTCAGTTGTCAAATGTTAGACTTTAAAATGTTGTCTTTCCTGATCTGATGGAAGTTTTTTACCTAACAGTGACCCCGGAACTGCAGAAACAATGCTATTGGGGAAGTGTGTAAGCAGGTTTGTTACAGTTGATTCAGGATTTCTGAAATCATGTCAAATCATGTCAGACACACATTTTTCTTGTTGTGCAGGCACAGCGACCCATGAAAATCAGTTTTTTATGGCAAAATGGGATTTAAGCTGTGTGTATTTAGACAGAGACTGTATTCAGTGAAGCTGTCAGTCAGTTTCCTTGTATTTTGGGAAATTTGCTTCCTCTTTCCATTGCTGTTGATTTACATGTAGGCATAAAAGTTTTGGAAATTATTCTATAAGGGGCTTGGTGTTTTCTAGTTTCTGTTCTCTTAGTGGTTTAAATATTAAAAGTGTTTTCTTAGGAACATTACCTTTTGAGCTTGTACGCAGAAAAGTAGATGTTTTCATATAAAATAATACCAAGAATTGGTCTAAATTACCTTTGTTTTGTTTTTCACATCACGTTGAATGAATTTTCTATAAATAGAGAAACAATGTCTTAAGTCTCATCACAGTTAATTATTGCCAGATAAACGAAACCGTTGGACAAAAATCTAATATATTGACTTGCACCAAGTTTTCCATTTGCCTTCATAGGTTATGTTATGGGCCCTATAAGGGTTTCTGTTTTTTTGTCAGTGTTTCCTTCCTTACTCAGCAGTTAGTCATGCAGGTACATCTGCATAAACACTGTGAGCTCTTTTTAAGTGTATCAAATTATATTTCAACTTACTGCACAATAGGCAGCACAAAGGTTAGAATTTGATATCCGTGAAAGAAGTCGTGCTTTAGCAGAACCCTGGGGCCCAGGTGAAACTTGTGTGACTGGCCTTGTGGCCCTTTGGCCCCCTGTAGACCTGCAGAGTTTGTTTTAGCTTCGGTTTCAGACCTTGGCTCTCCGCGTCTCTGCTGAGCTGTGCGCATCTTCTTCCCAATGTCCTGTAGTTTCCCATGGCCTTGGCTGCCCTCCACCCAGGCCTCACCCTTAACCAGGAAGTGCCTTGGCTGTCACACGTCTTTGTGGATGTGTATTAGCATAAACTGAAGGGTTTTTGACAAAGTCAAGGGGACATTTTCTCTTCTGATTACTGGAAAGGGGCAGGACAGGCAAAAACACAGCAACAGCTACTGTGTTCAGTTAAATCCCTGTTTTTGTGTCAATTTGCAGACACTGCCTGTGGTAGAGGTTAGATTAAGCTTTGTGACTGTGGTGCCCCGGTTATTGTAAGGGATATGTTACATAAATAACCTGCCATGGGTGAAAACTGCAAAATAGGATTACAGATGTTTTAAGGCTGTAAAAATGCCTCACATCACATTATATACACTTTTCTCCGACAGACATGGAGATTTTTGCACTTTTCTCTGTTAACATTTGGACTCTCATAGTTTAAACTTTAACAGAAAAATAAGTCCAGTACTTTAGAATGATAACAAAACCCTCCTCGGAAACAAATATTTATGTAGATTTGGAAAGGTGATCCCATATCTTTACAGGAGACACAGCATAGAAGAGATTCATTTACAAGGCCAACAGCCAATCAGGAAGCTGTTTACAAAAAAGTGTGCACTGAAAGAATAGCAAGCTCACAAAAAGTAAAGCATTGTGAGGAAACACTGTATAGAGAAACCTCTTGTAATAGTAGGACAGAATTCTAGCACACAAAGCTGTGACTATTTTGTTGTTACTGTTTTTTTATGAATTTTTTGGTGAACTTTGACTTTAGTTGACATCAGTTACAACAGAATCAATAATGTGTACATAGAGGAAGTTCTTCAGTTTGCAAATGAGTTGAACCCATTGCAGCAAATGTTACTGTTACTAGATCCAATTCAAAAACTTATTAAGACCTTCAAACTTTCTAATGGGTGATTTTGTTATTATTTTGGAACAATACTGACCATTTCTAGTTAGAGTAGATTTATTTTTCTTCGTTAGCTGTACAGGAATGGATGTTTTTGCGCAATCTTTCAAACAGAGCTATATTCTGCTGTACTATTTTATGAGTATTGGCTGAATTTGTTTTTTTTATACTGGAAAGCTGATATGATGAAAGACTAACACAAATTATGATGGTCTGACCAAATGATTCACAGCAAAAATGCTGTCATGCTGCAGGAATTGGGAGCTGTTCCTGCTACTAGCATTATATTTTGCATTTGCAAAAACATTTTGGCTTTTTTTTACCTCACCTTTAGCAAGTTTAACATTAAAACTGTTTTACTTTTCTAGTTTCTCCTTACAGGCTTACTATAAAAAACAATTCAGTGTTAGTTTTATACTACTGACATAATTGATTGTTTCAATGTTTTTCATTCACACTTCTTTTACTGCTCTGTTTTATGCTTTGCTTTTTCTATTTGTTTTTTTTTTCCTAACCTTATTGAACCAATCAATACAAAACTATTTATCTGAGGACTTCAGACCTTTTCCTTGTCTTATGCGTAGTACTATTTAAGTAAAACAAGAACTCTACTTACACCCAGTATTATTTGTATACATGTAAAAAACAATTAGCTTTTCACATGTGTAACTTTACACATTATGCTTAACAACACAAAATGCTATACAAAGGCCTCAAATACTTATCCTCTCACTGAATTTAAAATTGCTAAACAAAATCCAAGCTAAAATAAAATAAAAAAGTGTCAAAAAATAAAAAAAAACTAGAATGAATTATTATACAGAATAAACAGGCTTTTGTTTAGTTTTTCTTATAATTACTCACTTTGCCACAGAAACTGTAAATGTCATATATTGTAGAGTCTAATTCATTAAAAAAATTGATAGATTTGGCTGAAGTTCCTACCCCCATCTTAGTTCTTTTTCTGAAACTTCAGCGGAACCAGTTAGCCAGAGGTGTTAGTTATTCTGCCATGAGTTGCATATATACTTGAATATTTTGCCCTTACCTCCCATTCGAAACAAATTATAGGAATAACATTGTTTAATTTCATAAATGTAATATATCTTTTTTACATAAGATATTTTTTCTTCAAATTTTGTTAAAAAAAGATCAAACAAGTTATTTTCTTAAATGCCAGAATAAATTAAAAATATATATATAATCACCATGTTGTCTAAACGTATACAGTACAGACCAAAAGTTTGGACACCTTCCCATTCAAATGAATGGGAAGGTGTGTCCAGACTTTTGGTCTGTACTGTATATATATATATATATATATACATTTTTAAGATTAAATCCTTACCATGTTTTACTGACAAAAATCCTTTTTTGGCGTTTTTATTTCTTGGGTGGCTAACAATAAGCATGGAACGTGGGAGTCATCAACGGTTTTACTTTTTCAGTTAAAGACTCTTTATATTTCCTTCTCTCTATCACACATTTTCCTACCAGGTCTTATCTCTTATGACTGTGTTGATGGAGAAAATATTTTTCCTCCTATTGCTGCCAAAAGTCTCAGGGCAATATTTGTTTTTTCCACAGAATAGTTGACAGCTTTCAAAGACATCAAATCAAGGGCAAGGTGTCTGGATAAAGAAGATAAGACTCTTTCCCTTGGAGGCAGGTATGAGAGCCACTGTATATTTATATATAGATATGCATGCATATTTTTAAACACAAACGAAACTGAGCCCATTGAGGGAAAGCAGGTAGTTAAAGATTCAATTCAAAGATTCAAGATTCAAAGGGTTTATTGTCATATGCACAGTAAGAAACAGATTTCCCTGCACACTGAAATTCTTTGCTGTCTGCTCCGAATGCCGAAAAGTACACAGGAAAATGAAAATTCACACAAACGTACACACAAAAGACACAAGATGTCGTGCAAATTCTAAATGTCCAAAGACCCGCTCCAATCATCTTTTGATCTATTTTTAAAGCATTCCCGGTGGTCTTTTAAATATGATTATGCAGTTTTTAGGTTAAAAAAAATTCACATTGTCATTTTGAGAGTTTTTGCAGAGCTGCACTAGTTCATTGGAAATTCCCCTCTATACTGTGGGTGGGACTGTTGGCGCAGAGCAACTCTGCATGTGGCACACAATCCGCTAAAACTAAGAACCAGGCTGCACTTTATCTCTTTATTTTAGAGTCTCTGTGGTTTTTAGTGTCTTATAATCGCTGCCTAATATCATTCACGTCCCTCTCTCTCCTCTCACTTTATCAGCTGATTCTTCCCTAAGCAAACACTCTGTGCATGCGTGTGTTACAGCCAGGGTACATTTGCTTCTGTGTGTGGGGACACTCAATTCATTTACAGTCAAGTAGGCATGTTTTTATGAAAGTTGAAGGTTGGTTAGTTTGCAACGGAACAAGAAAAACAATAAATGATTCCTACAGTTTTTCCTGAACACTACTGTGATTGATAGTTCAAGATAAAACCCTAATGCAATGCTTGAAGTGAAACATGCACCAAAGAAATGAACTTATATTCGTAAAAGTACAAGAACAATGCAGGAAAGATTGTTCAGGAGGAAGATAGCAATATAATTACTTTACTCATTCCCTAATTTAAAAAGTAATTACCTACTTATTACTTTTTCCACACACATACAAATTCTCAAGGGAAGGAAGCTAGCACAGACAGGACACCATCAAATAAAAATAGAAAGGCTATACAAGTGCAATCAGGTTTTTTTTAGCACCACCTCATTAATTTCACCTCATGGACATGAAAAAATATAGCATATGATACATATAATATAATATAATAGCCTACATAGACATGTTGCTCATTGACACTAGGGCAGTGAAAAGCAGTTCATCTCCAAAACAAAACTTGCACTCAACTGAAATGGTTTTGCCAACAAATTAGAAATCATTTGAATATTTCCTGTTGCTACTTATTTGTCCATGTCCATATTTCCACTCTCTTATCTTACTTTGCCCACATGCATCACTTACTGTTTTTTTTAGCATCCGTTTTGTTTTATTTGATCAAGAGACAATGTCAGATGCAACTGTTAACACACATTTTTTTGATCAGTCAACTATGGTTTCACTGCCCCAAAATGTGAGTAATGAGGGTTCCTGTAGTCTAGTAATTGTAGTTTATTACGTTGCTTTGTTACCGACAATTATTCTGAAATTTAAGTATTTTTTTTCTTCCTCTATAAGGCTGGGAATTAAGCAGAGAAATTGATCTTAATTTTTCATATGCAAGGTCTTAAAAAGTCTGAAATTTAACTTGAAGAAATGTGTAGGAACTCTGTAAGCAATTGCTTTACTTCAAGACTGTACATCCTTCATCTGGATTGGCTGAGTGACATGCTTCAGCTTTTGCACTTTCTTAAAAAAAATGGAGTCTGCCTTATTCAAAGAGCTTTGACGCCCTGACGATGCTTGTCAAACCGTCACATTCAGCTGAGCTTCCTAAAACCTAGTATCAGCATTCTAAAACTTGTGTTGCAACAATACAAACAAAGCAATAAAACATGTTTTTAAGGTTTTTCCTGTTGTTTTGCTGCCTCGTTTCAGATCAGCACCATGGCTACTTATGGACAGACCCAGTACAGCCCCGCCCTGCAGCCTTCAGGACCTTACGCACCTTACAGCCACCACACACCAGGCTACAGTGTGCCATCCTACAGTTAGTACAAACACTGTCATGTTTGCACAAAAGTAACCCTTGATATTTGAACAATTAATTCAAAACTAGATGGTGTTTGTGAAGTGATGACAATGTGTGTATGTGTGTATTTGAATTCTGTATTGATTTAATTTGTTGACTTTATTTTGCTTGTTGTACAATGGCCTTCATGCATTCACGAGACAGTTTAAAACAAATAACTCCACCTGAATGCTGACTATTGGCTTTGAGTTTGGTGGAGAACTGTCGAACACTAAACTCAGTTTGCATTGACATCCATCCAATCAACTCCCACATTTGATCATCTAGATGCGTATTTTGGTTTTTGTTTAAGTTTGACTCATTAGATTTGGCACCACTTAAGTAGAAATAACTCAATTTTGTTTTTATATTTGTCACAGTAGACAAAATCATAGCTTTAGCTTAGAAGCCATGCCTCATACAACATGTGAACTGACAACTAATAAAATGGTGTTGTTGTTTTTACCGGATATTTAATTTTTTTAAATCCATCATTGATAGTGCCAACTGTCAGTGTCCGACACAGGATCCTGGTTGGGTTCATACTGTAAACATGTTGTTGCTTTATGTTCTCCTAGACATTAAAACAGAGGACGGTTTGAGCCATTCTCCAGGACAAACGGGCTTACTGGGCTATACAAACTTCAGTGGCACGCCTCCCAGCCAAAGCCTCTACAGCTATTCTCACACACATGGTGAGTTTGACAATGTTGTGTTTCCTGACATATCCACCAGTCTTTAGTTCGTCTCCTTTGTTTTGGTGTCACTGGATGAAGCGTTTGTCGCTTCCTAAGCCTCTTCTGGAGTCTCCTCTGTCTTCTCCACCACACCTGTTCTCCATTAGCTATGGTCTGGGCTCTTGGCGTCAAAAGTCTCCCTACCCCTCCTCTTTTCTCAGGGTCAGGCCCCCTTTCTCTGTTCAAAACAACAACGCAGCATGCATATGCCTGTTTCTTTTTTTTCTCAAAAAAAAAAAAAGAAGACGCTGAGAAGAAGCATAGTAAAGACAGGTAAGGGGGAAAAAATGTGGCTGCGATAATAGTTGGCAGGGAATCTTGGGGATAAAAAGTTGCTTTGATAAAGTTGTGTTGTGCTTTGGAGTGTGCAGTTTTCAACATGTCAGTATATTTGTGATTGAGTGTGAGTGTCTGTGCTGTTCACATTCCTCAGCCGACCGGCGCCCAAAGCATGGCTTACTCAGTGCGGCTATATGGCTTTGAAACCAGCATGAAATTGACCTTATGTGTGTGACAGGGGAGAGGTTAAGGGGCATTTTGTGGAGGAGGGAGCACATTTGGTTTTTCAGGCAAGGCAAGAATTTCTGCCAATGTATGGACGAAACACATATTTTAAAATGTCAATCCCTGCTGTGCAGTGTATTTATTCTTTCAAGTTTAGATATTAGTCTTGATTTTGTGATAAAATCTCAAGATGACTTTGGTGCAAGTATGCTTTTAGATGACCAATACATATCTATTTTACATTTGCTTTACTAGTGTTTTTACTATTGATTAGTGTGCATAGGCATTTTAGTGAAGATGGAATTATAATATTTTTTTCTTTTCAAATTCAGACTTTTTATGCAAATTCTTTTATTTATTGTTTTTGGCTTGATAGATTTGAATTGAATCAGGTGTTTTTCTTCCTCATTGCTCCCAAATGTAATTCGTTTTTAAACTTTCCATAACCTGTGTGAAATTGTAATAAAAAAGTGTTTTAATGCCTATCTTTTGATAGTTTTTAAAAGTCCCATTCCAAGCATTTTTTAAGTGTTGTAAAAGCTTTCCAGTGGTCTTTTATTTATGATTATGCCGTTTTTAACCAAAACCAAAAAACCTGTGTCGTTTTTTAGGATATAGTTTCTAGTTTCTTTGATCATAAGAAATTTATCTCCAAGTTTTGGGTGGTGCGGTTGCACAGAGCACCCACCCCCTTCCTGTCTCTGTTGCTGAAATCTCAGAGCAGGGAGCTTGTGGCCCGCCCAGCGTACTTTCTATGTCACAAATAGGCTGTTTTTCAAAGAGCATTTTGGCCTGGGGGCGGTGCTCGCAGCACTCTGGTCTTCACTGGTCTACATCAGCTCGTGAGACACTTGTTCGTGGTATGGGAGGGGCTGGTGCTCAGAGCGCAAAGTCTTTAAAGGAATTCTCAGAGATGTTTGAACGGATGAAAATACAACTTTGGGGTTTCTTTTCATGAGGAATGAACATTATAATACACTTAAAAGCTCAAAAAATTCATTATGCATGGTATAGATCCTTTAAAACCCTAAAACCCTTATTTTGTAAGTGGATAACAGTAGTAGCTCACTATTGTTATCAACTTAAAGAAGGGTGTGTGTGTGTGTGTGTGTGTGTGTGTGTGTGTGCGTGTGCGTGTGCGTGTGCGTGTGTGTGTTTGTGTGTGTGTTTGTGTAAAAACCTTTTTACACCTTTTAAAGCAAGTTTTTAAAGTAACACTGTTGACTTTACTTTAACAGAGAGTATTTGCTCAAAACTATTCATAAAATATTATCTTCAAGAAGAAGTTTTTTCTAGAAAACCTTTTTTAGTGGTTTATTATATGTGTGTCACTGTGAAGGGGGACTCGGAATTCAGCTTATATGAAAATAGTGTAAAATGGTAATGTTGCAGTTGTGAGAAAATAAACTGTCCCATTCACAATGCATTGATTGTTGTAATACTGAATACTTTTCCAGTACTTATGCATAACTTTTTACTGTCACTGAAAGAAAACATAAACTAAATGAAAAACAAGAGTTTTATTCTAGGGTGAAATTGCTGTCTGTCATTTATAAAAAGATTAATTTATAAAATCAGAACACAGTTCATTTAATGCTCCTTTTTTAAATCCTTTTTTTGGTCATGAAGCAAATATATACTGTTTTTTTTGTAGCTATACTGACAAACGTTTCTTGATAGAAATGATTTCTTTTGACTTTTGCAGACCTGAGTGCGGCACATTTCCGGTGAATGTCATTCTGATTGCTTATTCAGCCACGTGCCCAATTCTGACAAACTTTTATCCCATGAAGACAGTTTTTCTTTCCCCATTTACTTTCTCTCCAAGAAAAAAATAGATTCCCATTGGAGACATTATACAGGAATGTAAATATTCACGTAAAAAGCCTTTGATAGAACCTTTTGACAAACTGTCCTGCCATCAGGGGCTCTATTTTTTTTCAACTAACAGCTTTTAATAGCGTAGTTAGAGTTTGAGGGGCAGTGTTCCCAAACAAAGTACTTTTGTTTGAATATTCCAATCCATAAATCATTCACTGTGGACTTCAAAAGGCAATAAAGTGCATCAGCATTTAGATGTTTGAATGTTTAGTGAAAAGCTTCCATGTCTTCTGTTCACAGTTCAAAATCTACACACACACACACACAGACAGGAGCAAGCACAAAAAGACAGTATTCTGTGTAAAATGGCAACCAAATGGAAGTCTTTTGTGTTTATTTGAAGAGACCTGCATTTTTTGTTTCATGTAGTGAAGACTGTGGTATTGTCTGGAGAGTGTTTGTCTGCAGCCAGTATCCCAGAGTAATGAGAAAAAGCAGCAGCAAACCGGTGAGATAATTCAAGAAGGAAGTAAATCCTTAAAAACACAAGTGGACCTAAACTACTTTTTGGATGCCAGTTAAAAAGAAAGTAACAAGTCACAAGGTTATCCAATGCTTGGTGTGTATATTTGCCTTGTGTTGTGTGGATATACCAGTAATCAAAAATACTCAGGTATGTTACTGGATCTCTTTTTCTAGTTGATGAAGGCAGTTAGTTATTATATCTTAATATCTTTTTCATTTCAAATGGAGATGATGATAAAAATATTTTATTTCAGAAATGTACTTTAAAAGAAAAGAGAGGAAAAGCTAAAAATAAATGCTGAAAAATATCCAAAAAGGAGTAAGAAGAAGTAAAAACCTTATTAATTCACAACCTCATGTCCTAGACCAAGTGTCTCCAAGCTTTTTGCAAAGAGGGACAGATTATTGAGGTTTTAATGTGTGAGGGCCAACCAATTGGCCTGCATTTAGAAGACCAGAAATAAAATAAAGAAAAAGACTGTTTGGGAAAAAAAGAAAAACCAAAAAACTTTATCTGTGTTCATATGAATTATATAAACTTCTAAATCAATACATGTGAACAGGAAAAAAACACTGTCATGCACTGTTATCAGGACTATTTATCTGCTTTATTGTTTTATAACTGATACTTGGCATTTGCTTTGGGTTATCTGACTTTGGCCAACAGCCAGCACTGCTGCGGTGTTCTTGTTTGTTCACATTTTATAAATTGAGCCAACAACTAAAACATTTTTTGTGGCAAAGACAGAGATGATAAGATGACAGAATAATTGATCACACAATGCTTTGACAAGAGGATCCAGGTGGAGAAGGAGTGCTTAGAGGAAGACATTCCCGCTTTGGCTTACTGAAAGGATTCCGAAAGCTGCAGGAGCAGTAGATGTTTCCACCTGTGTCGTTATGTCAGTTATAAATCTAACTGTAAGCTGCTACCCCTCTGAAATGTCATAATCAGAATTTCCCCTTTTCCTCTCCAAGTCAGAAATGAGGCCAGATGTTGAGATATCATATTTGAAGCTTATTTGCCTGTTTGAGGGTGACTTTGGTTAAATATTTAAGCAGTTCATGATTAATATTTTGCTTTTTAATCCCAAATGTTTGCTTTTTTAGACGTTTTGATCTTTTTTCTCTCTGTCATTTCTAAGGTGGTGGGATTTCATCTGGAATTTTTCAAGGCACCCATGCAATATCAGGTTCAACTCCATTCAACCCTACACAGCAAGTGAGTAATGCCACACAACTGAGTTTTTCTAAGAAATAACTATGTTTTTCTAAGTTATTTCTAAGTTTTCTTTATTTTCAGGCATATTTTTTTGTATGAAAAAAATATGTTCAATTTTAAAACCAACTTTTAATCCATACATGTTGTTTCTTTGTGTTTTTTAATTATCATTATTATTATTTCTGCGTCAGGAGTTTTCATCGTATTCAAGCTATTCTCAGAGTCAGTACTCTCCATATTATAATTCCCATCACTACAACAGCCCGTATCTGGCTGGCAGCAGCATCAGCCCTCCAACTATCACAGCTCCATTAGCCTATCAGCACCCAGATCATCCTGCCATGATGCCCAATCACAGCCCAGAGTCACACACAGGTAAACGATTATCTTAGTAAAAAAATATTCAGTGATTCTTCATCTCTCTTGCTTTCCATTTTATTTTATTTGTTGCACAGAAAAATGTATCCAAAAAATTACTTTATAGGACAATATAGCCATTTTCTTTCCAAATTGCACTGATTTAGCTGCAGATTTTATGACAGCTTCCAATAAAAATGTGTTTTTCAGTTAAAAACTCTAGATGAAATGAGGCTTTTACTCTTTTTTACTAAAAGCTGTTGGATTTTCACAGTAAATTTTTATTTTTACAATCAAAACTAGAAAGGTGTGTCAGTTTAAAATAGTTTTCATCAAAAAATGAAGAAATTAATGGAAAAAAATGTAACTGTTTTAACACAGTGGGATCTGTGCCATCATGTTAAAATGTTTATTAGTGGGATTGACCGTGATTTCTAAACTGATCATGAACTGCTTGTCAAATGATAATATATTTTATTTGGCTGGTGGAACGATGTTTGACGGGAATACAGCAGAAAATTGCCTAATAATTTGTGTTTTATGTTTACCGTATTTCAGGAGAGTACCACCCACCACCCAGCCCCCCAACGCCAGGTAAAGAGGAGGGGGTTCCAACTCGAAGGGGGTCAGATGGCAAGTTGAGAGGAAGAAAAAGAGTCAGCGACCCCACGCCTCCCTTGGACTCTGATATAGAGGTGAACACACTATTACGCACTGCTGGAAATTACCAGTATTTCTCTGGAATATTTATCTTTTCTTCTTGCACACACACACAGACGGACAAATGGGTCGTGTGGTTAACTTTCCATATTTGTTATTTCACTGCAGCGAGTGTTTATCTGGGATCTGGATGAAACCATCATCATTTTTCACTCTCTCCTCACGGGAACTTTCTCCTCGCGTTTTGGCAAGGTATGAAATCTATTCTCATTTGTACAAAACAGGCAGCAGCAGATTATCAAGCCCACACAACAGCAAACATGTAATCTTGGTTTAGGAAAATCTGCCTCTGTTTCTGGGGTCTTCTGGTTATTCGACTAACAGTTGAAGTCTGACTTTTTTCACACGCTCACCCTGTTTTGCCTTTCTGCCCTCTTGTTTCTTTTCATAATGCACTGGGGTTGTTTAGTTACTCCGATAACCTGCGGTGTGATTGACAGTCAACGGCACCTTTACACAGCAGAAGGGCAGATGACTAGCCGCACATTTAGTCCATTTCTTGTTTTTGGCCAGGGCTTTTTTGTTTTGAATTCTCACGGTCTCCCTGCGGGTTGACACCACGCTGATGGGAGTCTGATAGCAGGGCTACTAATCACTTCATTCCCCAAGCAGGCGTTGCACGCCTGTGTTTCTTTTTCTTTCTTCCTCGTCCCGCAGAGAAGTCCAAGAGAAAAATGAAAGACGAGCCAAAATGATAAGTCGACCGATTGAATGTGTTGAACGGTGACTCATATGCCAAGTATTCCTCCCACTGCCTGAACAACTTCTTTCCTGGATCCAGCAGAGCTCCACAATCTGACCTTAAAACTCACATATGCAGCAAAAAATAAAAGTGACTGGGAAAAAGAAGATTGTGTTTTTAGCAAACTGTTGCTGCAGTTAGAGCTATAATCTTCTCTAATTCACTCTCTCTGCATGATACTTTTGTTCTTTTGATCCTTAAAGGTTTTAAAGGGTGCTGATAGAAATTGCAAAACTGAAATATTTTTTTTCCAAAGAAATGAAACTTCAATCAACAAATGACCTTTAACACTTTGGCAAAATTTGAAACATTGAGATAAAGTGTTCTATAATGGCTGTAAATTTGTTTTGTTGTCAAGCACATTTCATGATGTGCCAGGAGACAGCTCACCTTTGGCTAACATCTCCGGTGGGGAAATGCTGCTCTTGAATGACAGCGATGTGGTTTTTTGTTTTTTGTCAGCTCAGACATGATTTATGTGTCTTTTGAGGTGAAAATTTGAATTTTTGAAATTCATTTGTTTACTGAAGTTTAAGTAATGGCATATGTCATTTAAATATTTTTTTGTTTTTCTATTAATGTGAGATCAAAGGAAGATAGCATTTATGGTTTGACAGAATGGCGGGTAGAATCTGACTTTGTAGAAGTAAAAAGAAGGCCCACAGAACTAAAGATTACAAGACAGCATAACTGCATTCGTAGGACGAGATGCTTTAGTGAAACCTGTCTTCTCTGGTTAAAGCAGTGCTTCTCAGTGATTTTTTGCCAGGCCCCCCCTAGGAAAAGAAAATGTTTTCCCCACCCTAACCCAACCACCGCCATCCCACCCCACACACACTCGCCGCGGTGACAGTATATTAGTTCAGTATCTATAAAATTGTGTAAGTATACCTAAAATTGTATCTTTTAACATTAACAACAGAAAAATATTAATATAAATCCACTTTCAACAAATAAATTTAGCCACAGAAACCCTGTTCTAGTCTAATACAGAAAAGAAGCTTAAAGTTCCTGAAAGAAAAAATCTGTCAGTCCTTATTTAAACTAAAAACATTTTGATCAACTGAACCATTTGATGCAAAGAAAAATATTTCAATCAGTAAATAATATAAAATGTAAATTGATCTGAAACATTAACACAGCAGCACCAATATATTTAACCTTTTTAGTCTGAAGAAATAGATAAAAAACTTTGTGCTGATTTTTTTCTAAATGATGGATTGTTTATCTATGATCTCATAAAGTGCAGCTGTTTTCCTGCATTACCTGCTGTCTTCATGTCAAATACTGACACCAACTAAACCACAGGCAAACAACAAAAACATTGATGGACAATAAAGACACGTCATTACATTATTAGCATGAGCTGAGCAATCTAAAGGCACCGATGATCCTGGTGTTGCCCAATCCAGGCAGCGCCTGCAGCGCTCCAGGTGCCCCGTTTGACGGGAGCAGTTGCAGGGACGGCAGTTCACAGTTTCAGGCTGTCACAAACACTGATAGAACAGATAATAGGAAACCAATAATGCCGCAGATTTTTTTCCAAGCACTGAGCTGTGGTCACCACTGCCCCCCGTTAAATTTGCGTCCAGGACAAGTTCCCGTATTACCTGTGCCCAAAACCGCTTCTACTGCGCGCCCCACTATTTGAGAAGCACTGGGTTAAAGGAATACACTATCATTGTATTAAGATTTGAAAAAATAATAACAATAACTCATTTAACCTAAAAAATAAATGATGTTTCAAACCAAATGTGTGATCCACTATTGTTATTAAGATTATTTTCATTGTTAGAACAGGGTTCTGCAAACTTAATATCAATGGAAGCTAAACCTCAAATTATTATTTTTATCTTTATGTTCATACATTTTTAAAAAGTCACCAGCCTTCAAATGCTATACAGTTTTAATAAGTAGGTCACACAGTACGGTAGTTTAAAAGGTTTCACTAGAAAGAAAAAAACTAGTGTTTTCCGCCTGAGGTAAATGACATCTTTGTGACAGAGAAAATTAACCTTTTGAATAAATCAAGTCCACGTACGGTACTTACAACCTTTTAAACCCTCATCCCCAGCGTCACTTTCTTTGAGCATATTTCTGTTCAACAGGACTCGTCAAAAGCTGTATCTCTGGGTTTGTGGATGGAAGAAATGATCTTTAATCTGGCTGATTTGAGACTCTTCTTTAATGACTTAGAGGTGAGTTTGTTGTTTTGTTTATTTTTTGTATACCTATAATACTTGTTTTAAGTAGGAAATAAAAACAGGCACAAGTGAAATGGAAATTTGTACCAGAGTGAAAACTTGCAGACCCCAGTACTTCATCAGGCTTTTTTTCATGCTACAGAAAAGAAAGCATGTTAGTAGTTGTAAGACTTTTCCAGTAAGTTGGGGATATATCACTGAGTAAGCATTTCTAGAAAACCTTCCCTGCCACAGTGCAGCAGGAGCTTTAACATTTGGGTGCTTTTTCTTACTTGGCTTAAAGCACAGTGGCACTCATTGTAGCAATCCCCATATGTAACACCTATCCGGTATTCATTCTCTCTCAAGCGTCTTCCAAAATGTGCTCAGTAAGGAAGAAGTTTTCCCTCCCAGAGTGACAGTAATTAGGGGAAATAAGTGCTCAGATACATGCTGTGTGTAAGTGCAGCTCTTTTAAGAGATTCTCAATAAGCAATGGCTTTTTTAGAAAAAAAAAAAGGGGGGGGCACATTAAAAGAGAGTTGGAGGTGCGCCCGTTTCTCTTCACATTTTTCTGTCATGTTCTGACAAAGAATACAGAATTTAAGGGACTACCAGAGAGAAGGAACAAGATCACTTTGTCCTGTAAACATAGGTGTCTATCAGAGCATCTAAGAGGAAAATTTGTCCAGTGGGAGGAGGAGAAAGTCAATAAGAGGGAAACCTGTTTTTTTATCTCCATGTTTGTTGTCAAGGTTGATTAACCTCTTATGGTGCCATTTCCTGGCAAGTCCAGGGGTATAATTATCTTGTCTTTGCTACATGTCACTTGCTACAACCAAAGGCTACAAAAGTCTTACGTGATGCAACAAAACTCTTAAAAGTGCAGACTTGTAAAAAGGTCAGTGTGAATGCCAACTGCACAGTTTTCATTTTCCTAAAGAAATTAAATGTTATTTAAGAATTCATTTGTGATTTTTTATGTTGCGTTGTGCAAAGTATAAACTTGTTGCATAAATGTCTTATCTGCAGTAGAAAGTGATTTGCACACTCATCAGTGTCAACTGAAACTTGAAAATATTTCAGTTGTTTTTAGTTTTGTACTGTATCTATATGGTTTCCCTTTTTTCACATTCAAACGTGTTCTGTGTTTTTTTTCTAGTCATGTCAGCTGATCAGGGCCTTTCCTAGCTTTGTGGGGACCGTAGACAAGATGCTGTTTAGGGGCGTCCAGTTTCTAAGCTACATAACTTTACATTGTGTTACATTACTTTACTTTACTTTACTTTACTTTACTTTACTTAATGTTAAATTACTTTAGGTAACATTATTTTACTTGATGTGGCTTTACATTACTTTGTTTTACGTTACTTAAGTTCGTTGCGTTACATTACGTTGCGTTACATTACATTACTTTACCTCAATCTATTTTGAGCAAAGAAAGTATCTGTTGCAAAATTACCTAATGCACACAGGTTCTGCATAGTGTTTTTTGATCACATCAGCTAATTATTCTTGCAGTATAACGGTGTCAGAGCTTTTAGTCTTCTAAGTAAAGTTTAAAGAAAAAATGTTCTTCTCTTGTAGTAAATCTCCTTTATATCCTCGGAATATATTTAAACTTCAATGGTTTTGTTCTCAGTTTCTAGTTTGTGATCATTTTTCAGAGTCGAAGTAGTGTACATTTACACTACAGACATTTACATTGAATTATCAGCAGTTGCAGCCTTATAGGGTAGAAGGCCACCTAAGTGGGGAGGTGGGATCTTACCAGTGGGAACTGAATTATGTAGCACAGTAAGGAAGATGAGGTAGCGTCTCTGTCTGGGTTGCTGAAATGGGATAGGAGCATCTGTCGGCCATGGGTCATTGCCTAACAATTAGAAGTTGTACCAGGAGTCTGTTTTTGCACACAAAATGTGAAAGTATTGTTGCTTATATATTATTTGTGCACATAATTAAGAGGTAAACAGACCTGGAAAATTTTGTAGTGGATAGATGTTTTCTTTCTTTGATCTGTCTTATATTATTTAGTTGTTTTTTGTTTTTGAAAATGCTTGTTTTTTTATAGTTTAAATCAACACATCCAATTTCAGGATGGCGAGTAACACTAAAAATACAAAATCTAGTGTGGGATTATACTAGAATAACACTTGTCTACTTTTGGCGCCTCATCGTCCCATGTCCTGACACTTTACTTCCTCCTTCCCTGTCTATCACTTTTAATTATTTTTATGACAGTATCTCTCCTCAAGGCTCCCCTACAGAAAAAAGGCATGTCTGTGCAAGGATTTAGTCTGAAACACAGCTTTCAGTAAATCCACTTTTTCTTTTTCTTTTCTTAGGAATGCGACCAGGTTCATATTGATGACGTGGCATCAGACGACAATGGACAGGACCTTAGGTAAAAACTTGGCTGTGTTCCAAACCTTCAGAGCGCAGCGAAGTGATTCATATTAAGACCGTTTTCCTATGGATTGTGAACCAGACTTGCCCTCTTGGGTTTTAAGTGCATTGCCGGAAAACTGCTCAAAGAAACAAAAATGTTTCAGCATTTGGATGCGTCCATATATGATATAGCATGCAAGCTTTGAAAACGTTTTTTTCATTCCTGCTGCCACAAAGTATGTCTGACCATAATGCAGTGCTTTTTTCCCATCAAAAAATATCCTTTTCCTTCCCTACTTCTCCTTCAGTCCAGATATTGTATTACATAAACAGGTTTAAGCACTTTTGTATTCTTTTAGGAGTGATGTGAGAAAGGACAAGGATATACACTTTTTTACATGTATTTTACTGAGCTTGGCCTTTTTCATGTAAATATTTTTGGTGTTTATCATTTTCCTGCTGTGTGCATTTCAGTTAATAAAAGCATGTTCACAACTTTATTTAGTTTGAATTGTTTTTGCTTGATATCTCTGCAGAAATTGCGCAACAACATTATAATAATGTGTTTATTTGTTTTTAACTCCTGAACTCCTGAAGTAGTCTTCTAAAATCAGAATAGGTTTTCAGAAGAGTACCTTTTCAGATTCTTCATCACTCCAAGTTGTAGGTGTTCAAGCACAGTTTTGCAGAAAAGAAACATGTCGAAATGATCAATGTTTTTTCCTCATTGTGATCTTTGCAGCACCTACAACTTTGGATCGGATGGCTTCCAGAGTCCAGCAGGAGCAGGCTCCTTGTGCTTGGGATCAGGGGTCCATGGAGGCGTGGACTGGATGAGGAAACTGGCTTTCCGATACCGTAAAGTCAAAGAGATCTACAACACATACAAGAATAATGTTGGAGGTGAGTTCTACTCCAACAATCCACTCACAGGTCAAGATAACTGCTTTTGCATATCCTTCCGACTACCAGAGAAAAAAATAATGTGTCCACACAATTGTTTTTTTATTTTGTCCTCCTAGAACTACAAGTCCCATCCCTTTATAGTTGGTATCACAGAAAAGCCCCAAATGTTCTCTGTAGATACCAAAAGGAGGTAATTCTGTAGTATGCAGTGGCTGGGAAATATTCAGATTTAGAACTTGACACATTCTCATTGCTGGTAGTTAGAAGGACATGATAAAACAATTGCAGCTAGTCAGGAACTAACCCATGACATTCGATAGAGGAAATTGAACTAATCTCTCAAGTTCTGTGCAAAGGTTTTAAGCAGGTGTTAAAAAATGCTTTAAATAAAGCTTGCTTTCAAAATTGAAGTCTCAACTTTTCATTTCCATCAGTCAACAAAATCCAGTGAATGGACAAAAGAGAAATCCATATTTGTTGTGACCACCTGGTTTCCACCGTTCTCTGCTAGTTCTGAACTAGCACACTGTTCTTCACAGTTCTAAAGGGCTCAGAAATTTTAGATAAAATAAAAGATTAACTGGTGATGCAGAAAAATGAAACCTTTTGAAAAGATGATCAATGAAAATGTTTAAATTAAATGTCATTGATAAATCTTTTTAAAATGTAGAAAAATTAGTGAAGTTTTACTAGCAAATGCACAAGACTACCAAGCCATCTCTTTTTTTACTTTTATGTGCAGTTGTTGAAACACACAATTTCAAAAATAATTTTTATGAGATTTGATCATAACAACCTTAAGTAATTTGTCTTCAATATAAATATATGCAGGTGTGTCTTTAAGTTCATAATCACAAACCTTTGTGTACCACTGCAAATATTTGCTAGGTTTACTAGGAAGCCCCAAGAGAGAGGAGTGGTTACAGCTGAGGAGGGAGATGGAAGTCCTAACTGACCTGTGGCTGACTCATGCGCTCAAAGCCTTGGCTCTCATCACTTCAAGGTCAGTGTATGTGTCTATGTACTATGGGTTTGCAACCTCAGGGTGCGTTGCCATATTCCTCCAATGTGGTTCTTTGGCTATGAAGAAAAAGGCTAACAATTTGAATAAATAATGGGTTTGCAGTTTTTAGTTAATAACATTTAGTCATTTATGTTTAGATTTTTAGCATGTCAGATAACTGAGCAAAATGATGGCAAATTATTACAATATGTTTAAAGCACATCTTCTTATCTTCTGCTGCACAACAGGGTTAATGGCTGTTCATTGCTCTCAAAATAAACAATTGTATTTGCATGTATAGATTTTTTATTCTAACTGTATTCTGCACCGATGTTATCATGTTTATATTTAATATTAGAAGGCCAGGCTCGACTTGACTTTCTTGCAGTTTTTAATTCAAGTAAATCAGTTACAGCAGAAGGATCTTATCTTATGTGGGGTGTATTTTATTTTGAAAGGAACTTGGATGTGCTGCTGTCAAAAGTAAAACAAGACAAATTTGTTTTATATAGAAAATTTAGCACTGTTACAATTTAATTATTGTAATTTTTTAATCTACATGTTCTAAATTATTGATGGCCACGAAACATTAAAAAATGTATTTTTCTAAACACTAATGTCTCTCTCAGTAAGAAACTGGACCTAATGGCTATTTTAGCTTTAAAGGTTGCAGACCCTGTCTATACTTTCAGCAAAATGTGTTTTATAGAGGTGGCATCAGGTACATCAAGTACAAGCATATCTGTCATATCCCATTCCAGGCCTAACTGTGTCAACGTGTTGGTGACCACCACCCAGCTCATCCCTGCCCTTTCCAAGGTTTTACTGTATGGTCTTGGTTCAGCTTTTCCCATTGAGAACATTTACAGTGCCACTAAAACAGGTGAGTAACAGGTGTTTTTTTTTTTCTGTGCACTAACGTCTAAATATGTGAACATTTGTAGGCCCCCATGAAGGATCTTAAATGTTGTTGAATTTTAACACTTTTCTTCCCATCAAAGGAAAGGAGAGCTGTTTTGAGCGCGTAACTCAGAGGTTTGGAAGGAGAGCAGTCTATGTGGTGATAGGAGATGGAGCAGAAGAGGAGACCGTGGCCAAGAAGGTATAGCTTAGCTGCTTTTTATGACTGACCGCTGCACAACTAATCTGTTAACCTTAAGACAATCTCCATTAGTGCAGCTTCTGTTTCTGATTTCATTTTTATGTCCTTCCATTGAATTGACAGATTTTTTTCCTGGCTGGCTGCTTAGAAGATTTTTTTAATGTATTATCCTATATATTTTTTACAGTATAAGCCAACGTGTTGTCCAGATGTTCTTTTACACATTTAACAGTCTGTTGAAACCACAGCATATTTCACATATAAAGTGCATCAGCAGAAGCTCTTCCAGTTGCATTCTTTTCTTCAGTTTTTTTGTTATACATTAACATTACATTTAGCAGTGTACTATGTTTGCTTTCTGTAGAAAAACATGCCATTCTGGAGGGTGTCATGTCAGGCTGATTTGGAAGCGTTGAGCCATGCACTGGAGCTTGACTACCTCTAGAGGGCGCCAGCTGTCAAGATCTCAAACGTCTTGGATCTGCAGTGGGATAAAGGTGCAAATCCTTATGCAGGCAAACTATATTCGACCAAAGCCAGAAGATTTTGCTTTAAAAATCTTGTCTTCATTCAGACACCATGAAGCTGGAAGTGCAGGACCAAAAAAAGAGACCAAAAACAAGTGACTGTACATTTTTGATTAACTCCAGAGAACCAATGTTAGTACAGAGAGTAATACCTGTTCACAAAACCCTTGTTTGTTCAGATATTTTTAGGTCCCAGTTCATGATAGTATTCCCATGTAGGTAAACACAAAGTTTTGCACTGAATTCAAATTCAGATTTGTAGATAACTGGCCTCAGATAGATGAGGGCTTTGGCTTTTTCTTACACTTTGTGTTCCTCTTTAACTTTGATTTGTTTGAAGATGTAGAAACTTTTTAACTGGCCAATGTTATTTTTCTGATAAAATTACAAGAACTTGTTATCAAGAAAATTAACCTAACTACCACTGGTATTTTAGTCAGATTAGCATCAGATCCTCCATACAGTGAGAGGCTATTCAAAATAGTCTGTATTTTGCCATTAATAATGGGGACTATTTATTGTTGCTTCAGTTGTACAACACTCTGGAACAATATAGAACATCTCTGTGGAAATCTTTTTTCTTTGAAAACCAAATGTGCTCTTGTAAAACATTTTTATAAGAAGTTGCCTTATAAATCCTGTACTATAGACCAGTGCTGGAATCGTCTCCTCTGATTTTGGGTTGTGCATTGTTCTCTTTGATTTCTCTGTAGTCTCCCATTGACCTGTTTGTAAAATAGTTCAAGTGGAATGGTTGTGCATGTGGCGATCACTCTGCCTGTCAGCTTTGCTATGATTTGTATATAAGCTTTATTGTTGATTTCCTTTGACAGACAGTTAAGGTAGATTAATAAAAAATAAATTAATTTGCATTTTGGGGAATGTGTGTTTTATTTCACATTGTTTCTCCCTTAAAATAGCAAATCATTTTAAAAGGAAGGGCATCAAGCGAAAAAACAAACAATTGTTTGTGTGACTTGATTTGACTTTAAATGTCTACTCTTATCTTTTAATCTATTTTTTAAAGCATTCGCAGTGCTCTTTTAATTATGACTATTCTGTTTTTACTTACATTTTTTTAAAAACTGTCATTTTCTAGGACATAGTTTCTGCAGAGCGGTGGTATTAATTCATTAGAAATTCCTCTGAGTTGTGGGCAGGACTGCTGGCACAGAGAAACCCTACCCTCACTTCCCATCATCCCTTCGTTTACACTCTCTCCTGGTAGCTTACAGCCCCCTTACACCCCCACCTAACAACAGCAGTGCAACAAAAATGATGAGCAATATCAGAGCAGTCCAGCCGAACAGTTTTGACCCAGAAACCAGCTCGGACGAGGAAAAATAAACACGTACATGGAGGGGGAGGAGCTTTTGGCCAGCCGATTTTACCACCTACACTACCACTACAATATTTTTCCAACTGCATTTTTTTCTCTGCCTCTTATTCACAGAGATTTGAATAAAGAAATACTCAGAAATGCAATTATAGGCTTATTTTTATCTATGTTCTCCATCATGAGAAAAACGCCTCAAGAATAGGTTAAAAACACCAAAAACAAGTTTCATCAGAGTGGGTCTTTAAGAAAAGACCTGTCCTCTTCAGCAAAACAAAAACAAACTGCAACAAAGTGAACAATGTGAGTAATTATCTTTTATTTTCATTGATTTTTAAATCAGTTACATAGTTAGAGTACATTGGAAACATTTGCTCTATTACAAGTATTGAAAAAGGAATTGAGTAGCATTGTTATTTTCCTGACCTAGTTTCATACATGTAAAATCAATAAAAAAAAATGAAATCCGCTTAAAAAATAAATAGATCAACAAAATAAACTAGTGTTTCTTTTGCAGCAGAGAGAAACTGAACTAAATACTGTTGACAGAGATCACCCTGAAGCCTCTTATTATGATGTTGGCCTCTGAAAGTGACAGGCTGGCGTGCAGCATCTTCCTCCCCACCATTTTGGGAGTGAACTTGACGCTGTGCTCCACTCCTCCACCTGGACGCAGATCACGGATCCTTCATGGAGCAAACAGAAAAAAATGTCAGCAGGAATGTCAAAAGTCGTTTCACTTTAGTTCAGAAAAACATGTATGTTTTGTACGACACACGTAACACATGTAGACATGTACAACACACCCCACATTCTCACGCCACACATTGTTCCTGAATGTTGCATCAAGGGATCCTCCTTTGTTTGAACACTTCTCAACTTTTAATGGTCAGATATTTTGGATGTTTATAAGTTACTGTGATTTTTGTGAGTTTTGTTCAAAGTCTTCACACATTTTTTTCGTTGTTTCCAAGAAACCAAACATCAAGTCCTCAGAAGAACTTTGAAAATGTTCTTGTGGAAGCTTGGAAAGCTTCAAACAAAAATGAAATAGGATTGTCTGGAACCAAAATATAAGGAAACTAACTTTTTACTCTGCACTATTTTAGAAAAACGAGTTATTTTTACCTGAATTGCATATTTTCTTGGAGCAGTCCAGCCCCTGTCACAGTCAGTACTCCGCTCACAGGGTGAGTAAATGGGTTGGTGAAGGTCACTATGGCTGTGTGTTCTTTATTTGGTACCACGTTTTTGTCAACAACCTGAAAAACAAGTGTAATAAATGCTTAACACATCTTTAAATAACTGTACACCTGGACTACATGTAAATAAGTTACGCTCTATAAAACATAGAAGCACACTGAGCTCTGGGTCTTCAATAAGTACCTGAATACTGAGGTCTGGGCTGACAATGTTGAACTCCTCTGAGGTCAGGATCCGCTCCAGAGTGGACATGTCCTGTAGAACAACCGCCAGGTTGATCAGCTTGTCCCCCACTGCGTCCTCATACTGTTCTGGAAGGATTTGGTGACGCAGCACCTTAACTGGAAACAGAAGTGGATGAACAATTAGATCATGCTTGGTTACAACACATGAACAGCAGGCATCAGAATGAGATTGTAAGTAGAGATGAGACAAGCAGATGTACCTTCCATGGGTCCCAGCTGGATAACATCGTGATTTTCCCAAAAGGTGTCAGAGGGGTTGTGGCTGTAATCTTTGGCCTGAGCGTTGATATGCACTTCCACCTTCTTGGCCACTCTCTCCCTGTTTGTAACTTTCACTGTCAAGCGGATCGGCTCCCCGACAACAGGGGATTTGTCCAGGGACGTTGAGACCAAAACTCCCTTGGATGAGGCAGCTGGATAAACAGAAAAGAAAGAAATGTCAATACTGTGCTGTTTCAAAAACAACAGATCTCTAGAATTAGGTGAAAATACCAAACATTTACCTCTACTCATTGTGGAGACATCCGGCATTGTGGGACTTCTTGAAGAAATAGTTAAAGCTGCTGGGACTGCTGGGGCTGCTGGGACTGCAGAGACATAGTAAAATAGGTGAGACTTTCACACAAACAAATGGTATTTCTGTTAAATTACTATGCGTTTTCTGCTTTGGTGCCATACTTTCGACAGATTTGTAGCTTCCTGTGATGTCCTGCAGTCTCGGAAGGCCCACGGCTTTAGTGCAAATGAGAGCTCCAACTCTTTCCGTGTCTTTGCTGACGTTGAGCACCTTACCCTGGGCCATTATGATGGTGTGCACATCTGCATTCACTTCAGCATAGACAAACGGGACATCATAAGGCACATCAGTGCGCTTACTCCTTATGGCTTTGACTGGAGCTGGGCCACAGCAATACACCCCTATGTGGCAAAAAGATAGAAAGTTATTATTGTTTTTTTTTTTTTTTAAGATAAAAAAATATTTTAAAAAAAGAAAAAATCCATCAATCATCACGCACCACTACTCCTTTCCTGTGGTGTTGGGTCAAGAACCTGCCAGCCATCCATATTGGATCCCAGATCCTTGCGAGTCATCCAGCACTCCACCCACACATGAAAGTTCCTGTTCGAAGAAGTCCAAAATGAATTATCGTTATAATGGTGACATATTTATGCTTCTTGTGTACTGATCATTACTGACCATATGCTGTCTCTGCTGAGGTTCAGCTTCTGCCCTGTTTCACTGTAGACCTCCTCAATCACCAAGTTCCCATTGGTGTCATGGGCAGAGTTAAAGTTTGTGATGACACGACAAGGAATGCCCAGGACTCTCATGGCTAAAGGAAGAATCCAAAACAGAGATGAACAAAAGATTCAAACAGTTACGCAGTGATAAATTATGTGTGCGATTTCTAAAGAAATTTAAAAGGCACATGTGTGTTATACCTGTACACATGACAGCTGCAAACACCCAGCACTGCCCGTACTTGACGGGACTGAAGCCACTCCGGGCCCACTGTCTCAAGATGTCCCCACTTCCTGTCCACAGGGAAGGATGGACCCCCTGATCAAATTTGTCTGACCAGTTTCCTTTCACCACTCCTCGATCATCCTCGCTGTTAATCTAAATCCAGAGAACGGGACATGCTCAGCTTTCCAAGCTGCAGTTTGGACAGTCAAGTTTGTTCTGTTTGCTTTGTGATGACAGTGACTGGAAAACAACTGTTGACTTCCTGCAAGGCATGTCACAGTCTGGCAGAGGTCTGCAAGTGTATCTGTGGTCTTGTAGAGCTCAGGTGATTCAAGCCACATCTCATTTTAATCAACAGCCATTACGTCTGAGTTGCCAAGGTAACTGTGTTTGAATCTGTTGACGCTCACCATGGCAGACACAACCCGGCCTATGTAGACAGGGTCGCTTCGGTCCAGGTAGTCCTTATTTGGGTTCCTTTGGTGCTGGGGGCTGACTTCAAGCAGATTCATGCATGCCTCCAAAACACCAGACTCATACTTTACATAAAGAGAAGTACGACAAAGTAATTAATAAAGTACTGAAAAAGTACACAAGTAAATCTTAATGTTTAGATTTAAGCTTGATTTTTAAAAAGAAAGATGACATCAGTTTCATACCAGATCATAGGACCATGGTCTTGACACGGTGTTCATAGGTGTCCCCATAAACACCAACCCATAGTCTCTCAGGACATACTCCTCTCTTTGATCTTCAAACGGAAGGAACACTGAATCCTCTGAAAGACAAAAACCAAGTGTTTGATTTCACTGAACTTAAAATTTGGTGTCAACTAATACAAGATGTGGCGCAAAATTCCTACAAGAAGCTTTTAGCCAAAAGTTCAAATGGCTGTGACCGTTTTTTGTTTTTTTTCAAGCTTTGTAGAGTGAACTCACCTGAACACCAGGGGTTGCAGAGCAGGACAAAGCTGCTGAAAGAAGGACTTCCCAGGCCAATTTGTGGGACAACAAACACCTGAAACTCATAGTAGCCCACTGGGGCAAAGGCCGAGGGGCGGATAAGAATGGAGGGGTTCCGGAAGTTGTTGCTCTTTGGATCGAAATATGCATTCCAATCAGACAACGGTGAGTTTTGGGAGGAAGTGACCGGCAGTGTCAAACTCAGGCGACCTGGAGAGGAAAACGTTTCATTTTTAAGTCAAATTGCTTACATTAAAATGTAAATGCTGATTTAATCTGCAGTGAATTTAGAATACCTAGCATAATTTTGATTTTCAAGGAATCAGTCCTGGGGTTGAAAGGTCGGCCCCTCAAAGACACGGTGATTCTGAACGGTTCTCCTCTTCGCACGACCAGAGCCTTTGAACTGAGGAAGCCCTGTGTCTTGTGCCTTTCAAGGTTTTCCAAATGCTCCAGGTTAACATTCTGAATGCTCAGACCTGAGAAAAAATGGTAAAAATTGATGAAAGATTAACAGAGGAAATAATGGAAGACTTCAGTATTCCACAAACGCAGGAACACATTGCAGTGTGGGATACATTGCAACTACCAAAAATATTTTACAGACAGTGAAAAGTATTCAGCAGCTGACTGTTAAGCAGTTAACAGTACAGAAAACTCAAACAACACAAGACTTACCTTCCATCTTTGAGTCTCTGCTTCTCAACAAGTGTGTGTCCTCACAGTTGGCCTCATCGTTTTTATGAGCACATGCCACTCCTTTCTGAATGTTGATGGATTAGTTTGACTTGATTGTTTCCAAATCACATTATAAGTTTAAACAAAACAGAGACACACCTCCATCATGAAAAACTAGTAGAAGAGGGATTGAACTCATCTACCTCAACAATGGCCAAAGTTGTTTCATCACCGTGCTTCATGAGAACTTTATGTGAACTGTTGCAACATTCTTATTTTTTAATACGAAGTCTTAACTAACTGTACAGAAGCAACCCCCCTGCTGCATTTTAAAACACTAAAAATCACTGACTGTTTAATTCATTTTTAATTTAAATTCCTTGTCATGGCCCCTTTTGAAGCAAGTGTTCAATTTTTTACCAGAATTAAAATATTATATGAATAATTTTTGTTTCTCTCTGCCACTAAAACTAATCATCACATCTTGCAGAATGTCTGCAAATATACAATAAAATACAATTATATACAGGAGCTGTCACTCTTATTTACAATTGTGCAAACATTTCAACATTATCAATTAACATCTTAATAATAATAATAAGAAAAAGCTTAGAAAACGTTTAGGACTAAAATGTTTATATAAGAAGGTTCATCAAGGAGAATTATCTCCTCTTAATTCATTTGAATCGATTAGACTTTATTTCATCAAGCCAGACTTTTCAAACTGTATGACCTTGTGGATTTTTACACCTCACAACTTACATACATACACAGATAAACATCCAAAAACAGGTCTTAGAGAATGAAGGAGGCTTCAAACTGGGGGGTCGTGGGAATCTCTCAATCAAAAAGAACCATTCTGCTCTCTCTGTGTGTTAGTGTGCCGCACTAAACTCCAGAACTCAAGTGAGTTCAAACAATGTATATAAATATGCATAAATTCAGCAAAATCTTCACTGAAACTCTTGTTTCACTATATGGAGAATAGAGAAGCTAAAAGTCATTGGGTGCTCAAACTAATTCCAAATATAAGGATGTGTGAACTTGGACGGTGTGGAATAATTCATGTTCTCTGATGATAATCAATTTTGCTAATTGATGTTTGATGCGAATAATGTTTTACTGAAGTGCAGTGAAGTTTTTCTGAAGTTAATCACGGAGAACTCATTTTGTTACTTAAAAAATTATCTCCATGAAATGATAACAATCGAATATGCCGACAATGTGAAAATATATGAAAAGAGAAATAAAACAATGGGCCTGGGATTATATATAGTTGCTTCTCCCCACTCCCTTTCAATGAACAAATCAAACTTAATTTGAAATCATTACAATTTAATGAATCAAATGTGACTCAAGTGTATACCGTTTGCATGAATGCAAATACTATATTTCAACTATTTATATTTATTTATTTTAATTTATCAATGTCTTACTTAATACCTGAAACAGGCTTGATTTATCTGTTTTTCATTTGTTTGTATTATTTCGTATTTTTTAATACATTTAATCCAGTACTATATATATACAAACACATACACACATACTCATATATATATATATATATATATATATATATATATATATATATATATATATATATATATATATATATATATATATATATATATATATGAGTGTTGTTTTTTTAACTGTTTTTTCATTCATTCAGAACTTGTGCAAAATCTTTTGTTTTTGTCCTTATTGTTTTCTTGAAACAACAAACAAAAAGAAATAAAGAGATTAAAGAGATTGAAAATTGAATCATAACCAATTCAATCAAGTTGATCCTACTTTGCCAAAGTGAGAGGCTGCAGCAGGCTGTGTCTGATAACCAAGACACAAAAATATGCTGAACAAGAAGCTAGCAGATACACATTTGAATCCTGTTAAACAAGAAGAAAGAGAGATGAGCAAATCGGGAAAGATTTCCCGGGGATAAAACCTGCGGGTTGATTACAAACTTTTAATCCGTATGTTGCACTGGTTTGCTCACAAACAGACAACAGCAATAACAAAATTGAAACAGATGTTTTTACCTTTAATATCAATCTTCTTTCCAGTAGTTTTCCATAGAAAAGTGTTAAAGTATCTTTGTTGGTTGATCTGATTTTCCTTAGTTTTTGTTTCCCTCTCTGCAATCCCAAAAGCACACACTTTTGATTCGAAATGGTTTTTGATTTGAAATGGTTTATTTCAAGCAATCAAATAGGAATAATACACAAAAATAATACAATGATCAGTTATACATTCGTACATTAACTAATCAAATTTGGATAATTAGACATTAATAAATACTGCTTGAAAGGGAGTGGATTTGATGGGAAACCAGTCTTGCAACTGTTGCTTAACTACAGTTATTTAATCCAAGCCTTGGAGTTCATTCCAAACTTGACGTTAGGGCTTACTTCTTTCTGCAAGTCGCTGTCTGCACCTTTATTACATCTGATTGACTAAATAGTTCATAATGACAGATTGACTAAATAGTTCATAATGACAGATGGGTGGACTGAATTGTTCGGAAAATAACTATTTGTCTGAAGTCACGAAAGAAGCTTCTACTCTGTATTCTAGTGATTCACATGTATTTTCAGGAGAGGCTGCATAGTGGTCTAGCACTGTGGCCTAAAAGCAGGGTTTGGGTTGGAATCCCAGCAGGGTGCTGTCTGTGTGAAGTTTCCATGTTCTCCTTGTGCATCCATTGATTTTTTTTCGAACAAACTGGCCTAAGTGTCTTTAGATGATCTGTTCCCGTTTGTAGAATTTTTAGTAGTGGACTCAAAATGTCTTCCCTCTTTTTACTGCCACATTTCTGTCATATTTTTTTTTTGCATTATTTTAATAAACAAAGAAAAATGTGGTTGCAATTTTTAGAGAAAGCACTGCAATAAACTATTAGAGGCAGGAAAATACTGTATGTCTATAACATATGTTTTTGGGGGGGAGTGGCTCAGGCAATTGAGCGGCTCGGCCGATCCTCGCTCCCCCCCAGTCAACTGTCGTTGTGTCCTTGGGCATGACACTTCTCCCTGCCTCCAGTGTGGCTCCACTGGTATGTGAATGCGTATGAATGTGCGCACTGGCAGCCACGCCTCTGTCAGTCTGCCCCAGGGCAGCTGTGGCTACATCAGTAACCATCACCAAGTATGAATGAGGAGTGAATGCATTACTTACTAATTAAACATGTTTTTATGTATATATAAGTGTGTGTGTGTGTGTGTGAAGATACCAAAGATGGTTCCACACCAGAAACACTTTAAATATACAATTATCTGGACCTTTCTGTTGAAGAGGCTTGATTCTCCTAAGGAAGTTTTGCTACTCCTTTTTTTTTAAGCTTTTCCCACAGTTCTTAGAATTGTTGCCATGGATTTCGAGTTACCT
Source organism: Oryzias sinensis (assembly GCA_037389245.1). NCBI lineage: Eukaryota > Metazoa > Chordata > Actinopteri > Beloniformes > Adrianichthyidae > Oryzias > Oryzias sinensis. Next base: position 13,192,877 of record CM074493.1, read on the forward strand.
TCTATGATTTACATTTGTCACTTGGCTGACGTCAGCTGTTTACGTAAAGCGATCAAAACTGACGAAAGCAATATTCAAGAACGCAGTTAGCAAACAGAGAATAATCCACTCACTGGCTGGCATTTCTTCAGGAATTTTATGCTTTGATGTAAAAAGGAAATTACAAGTGACTTTTTTTTGTCTGAGGTAAACCTCAGTTATTACACAACTTTTTTCATTTCACCAAACACAAATGAGGATTTTTCTGCAGTTAAATGTGACATACAATTCAAACCAGAACAAATAAGAGTAAATATACATTTTAATTAAATAGATTTCCAAAATAATTGTAATCTATAGTCTTACATTTTCTGCACTTGTGACTCTCATAGCCAAAGCAACCCAAATCAGACTTCAAAAGGTGCAAATGCAAGCTTAATGATGAAACAAAAAAAATCAGAAGAAAAAAAAAATCAAGTTTGTACAGGTTTTTATTCGACTGGAAAAAATGGATTAAATAAGGTGGTAACTTGGCACACCTTTACTCTTGGCACAGAGTGTTGAGACTGTGACAAACACCCGCTTCATGTTTTGCACGCATGAGTGACTTCACAGGCTTCCAACCCATTTCTTAGAGCGTGACTCATTTTTGTCAAGTGCTATTAGGAGTTCCACACCTAAAATCTGTTTTGCAAAAAAAAGAAAAAAGTTTTTCTTTTTCAAATCATGTATCAAACAGTAATTGATTAAAAAGCTGAAAGTTTTTATGCAAAATGCTTATTATGTTAAAAAGGCTCAACCCATTTTTGTTTAGTGTGCATAGATTTATCTGAGATACACTAAAGTGCATCTGATTTATTGCAATTAAACGTGACAAAAAGCAAACCCAAGACTTTGGTCTGTCTTAACCAAAAAATAAATTAGTATTGTAAAAGGAAAATTATGCAACTACAGTAATATTTAATTGGCTCGCTAGTACGATATCACGTCTATGATGTATTATCACTGTATCTTTGCTTTTTCTGTATTTACCAGAACACTGCAAAAACGGTTCCCTCAGAAATAAGTTAAAGATTCTTACACTGTTGGCAGATTTTCTTTAAATAGGCAAAAAATAAAATCTGTTCTATCTAGTTCTATTCACTGAGACATGCTTTCTCAAACTAAGATTATTTTCTTGATAAGATTAGAAAATAACAGCATTTTGTTTCTCTTTTGGCTTTCTTTAGATTCAGTTTTTGCAGTGTATTTTGTATTTGAGGAATTTGATTATCATAATTTTTACACGTAGCTGCAATTTTTTAACAGATAACTAGATCTATTACTATAGGAACACAAAAAAAAATGATACAGTAGAGAAGGAATCAGTCTCCAAATCAGCTTGGTTGGTCTTTAGATAGAAATACATAGAAAAATGCTTAAAAAGAAAAAAATCTGTTATTTTTATCAAGGAAACAATGCTTCATATGCATGTGCAAACAATCAACTCAAAATCATAATTAACATTCAACAGTATTTCAGAGTATTGGTTACAAACTAATAATGTAGCCCTGAGAATAGCTTTATTTCTGAGCGACGGTCCTTGGCTTATTATAAACAAGAAAGTCGGAGATGTCATGCCACACATTACTGTCGTGATAGAGGTAAGTCATGGAGGACTGCAGCGAGGGCTGAAGAGTGTGAGGGTAATACTCAAACAACCACAAGACGATGCCCCAAACAAGTGTGGCAAAGAGCGGGAATGGGTCTTGTTTTGGTGCTGGGATGACTCCTTTCTCTACAGCCAGTCGAGACAAGGCGAACAGGATTCTGGACAGTAGGTACATGTTGATCTGTAGTGTTGAAGAAAACAAAGAGTTATTAAATCAGGACCAACAATATGAGAATTCCTGAGTCTGATTACAGTGTAATATAGTTTGCAGTCAATCATACCTGACTATTAATGTTGTTGTTTTCTCCAAATACCAACCACCCACCAATACAGGCAGCCAGGAAGGCATGGGACTGTAAACTTTTGCCCTGGATTTTCTGCTGTAAACCCTGAAGTCCTTTATAGGTGAACACAAAGCAGGCCAGATTCCGGGAGTGGGTGTATGTGGCCTTCAAAATGGCTTTGAGCTTGTCTTTGAAACTGGAAGTAGAGAAAATAGAAATTGTTTTGGTGTGCAGAAAAATTACATTAATAACAATGAATTATAAAGTATATATGAACCTGTAAAAAAAAGGAATAAAATACATGCAAGCAGTTACAAAAGTCAAGATAAACGGATACAACTCAAAATAAATTTTTAAAACAGGAAAAGAAGTGTTACTAGGTCAAGTGTGGCTGTTGATTCAAGTTAGGATTTATCTAGTCTGTTGTCTTGTTAAGCCGATTTATAACCAACCAGTAATGTAGCTATCTAAAACACATTTTGTACTTAATTAAGTGGCACTCAGGTTAATCTTCTGTCCTGTAATGTTTCACATCTAATCTAAGTGGCTTCATCAGTCTGACTGGTGCTGGGCTCAAACCCCATATATCCTCCAGGATATAGTCAGAGAAGCTATACATGTACATATTCATAACCTTTCCCACAACAGAGGGGGAGGTATCAGACACGATTTGTCTCCTGCTTACTGTGCAGCCTTTTCATTAGTCCCAAAGAAGACCAAAACCCCAGGACAGCCACACCTTATGCTCCTATGATGGAGCTGGGGGGGATTACAGGAGGAGAGGCTTTTCACTCTGGTTTCTCTTCTTTGTTCCCCTTAATATCTCATTCAATTGCAGGAATGTGGATGACCACACATTCCTGAGGATCCATGTGGCTTGAACCCAGCCCAACTCGGACTGATGAAGCCACTTAGATGAGATGTGAAACATTACAGGAGAGAAGATTAAGCCTAAGTGCCATGACTCAACTTCAAGACAATGAAATGATACCTTTAGCACCCTTTATGTTTATATTGTATATGTTGCAGCTATAGATCTAAAAAGGGTAAAAAAAAAAATAATAATCAAAAATAAATGTATAAAAATAGCATTGTTTGCCTTCGTCACTGGCAATTAGAATGAAATATTTGATTTTTTTGTTTACTTGCCTCAGGATGAAAGTGCACTTGTGACTTAACTGTTTTTGGTTGTTTTGCTATTTGTTCATGTACCGCAAGTTATATCGTCATCGCAATATTTCATCACAAATATCACCTATTGCAAGTTTTCCTCATATTGTGCAGCCCTAGACGAAACATAACTGCAAAACACACTATTCTATTGGTCTTGAGCAATAGTTTAACACATTTTATAAATTCTTTGTGTGTTTTCTTTTTTTTATCTGGACATCGGCTTGTTTTCCCCTACTTTTTATTTAGGACCTACATCAGATGATTTGAAATGAGCTCAATGTAAGAAAATACATTAAAACAGTTAACTTTAAATTAGTTTAACAGTTAAGAAATGATCTTCTTATTAATTAATTCAATCAATAACCCCGGATCAGTTCAAAAGTTGTTATTGATGTGCAAACAGAATTGGCTTTGGAGATAGTTTACATAGGGAGACACGGTGAACATGAACTAACAAAGGGTTAATTTATTACCTGCCACTTCGAAACAGAAATGTCATGACCAGGGCATGTGGTGCTCTGATCTTTGCTCCATATCTGAGAGATAAACACAGATTAAAGTCAGTTTCCTAAAACGAAACAACAAAGGGCATTAAAAAACTTCTCTGAGTACAGTATGCCACTGACAAAACAATCGGTTATAATTTCATCATGGGTTAGCAAAAAGGAGCTAAAAGCGCTAACGTTTTTTATTAAAATGTGATTTTTAGAGGAGAACAGACTCACACGGCACCATTTCTGAATCCCTTTAAAACCGCCAAAGCTACTTTGTATTTCTCCTGCTGCAGAAGATGATTGATAGTAAACACAAGAGTTTTCATCAAGTCGGATCCTGCCATGATTGGGCTGCAAGGACAGTGTCACACAAAAAGTGTTCCGCGTTGATGAGTCGCAAAGGTTCCGCTGTGTCTGGGCTTCCGTCTTAAAATAAAAATAAATAAAACAAACTAACATAAATAAATTGAATATTACCAGTTTACCATTGTTTCATAAAAAATAATATACGATGTCTCCGTGGTTTGTGGGCCGACTTCTGACTTTCCTAACAATTTTCCAAGGTCCCAGATGCAGTCAAAAACCTTTTTAAATGGTTTCTCGGAAAAATTTCTTGTATCGATTCAATACAGGACAGTGCAAAACAGCAACAAGAAGGAACAAGCCAGGGGGTTATTATTACATTTTACAGTGAAACTGTTTTAATGGCTTTCTTATTGTCAGATTTTCTTATTGTGATCATGTATTGTTTGAACTCATTGATAAAGAGAGAAAAATGAGGGGTATGATTTGTAACTTTGGATTTATGAATGTACCATTTGCATAAAAACAATAAAAGGTCGATGATGTATAAGTGTTCTTTTGTATTAGATGGACAGTGGGTGAGGCCAAACATAATGTGTTCTAAGTACAGGTATCTCGGAAAAATATAAAATAAGTATTCGTCAAGGTAGACAAAGCTAACATATTTCTACTTTCCTTGTTTCATCTAAAGTTCATTTTTAAAATACACAATTTTATAAAGAAGACTGAAAACGTTTAATAATAAAAAATAATAATATTAATAATAATAAAGGCATTACAGCTTGTCGCATCACTAATTGAAAAATAATATTTAAAAAGAAGTTCAAGTAATTTTTATTGTTAATAATCATTTTATTGAGTCCGTAGAAAGTCTATAAAAATGTTATTCTACCTAAAAAAGAAGTTCCGGTCACATGGCTCAAACATTCAATATCACTGCGCTGGCTTCTTTGAAACAAACTTTAGCTTCATCATCTGGACAAAAACAAGTGGTTAGAGGTGAAACTTTTCTTTGTAGTACATAACAATTTATCTCTTTCTTTATATATACATTGCAAGACTACAGAAGAAATATATTACTTTGTACTTTATTTTTTAAACAAATGATATTTTACCCAAATTATAAATTACCACAAATAAGCATTTGAGTATTTTTGTTTATTAAAAAAAAAAGGGTTGTTACATGACATGTGCACTGAGAAATAATTACCCACTGCTGTCCATTAAAAAAAAAATACTCATAAAATAAATTCAGTGCATTTAAAGTTCACTTGCATATTTGTGTACATATCTCTACCTTATAAGGAACACAGCATGTTGATAAAGCAAACAATTACAGTAGTGACATTTTCAATGTGCCTCTATGGTGTTGTCAAGACATTCAGTAAACAGTCAACTTTCTTCATGATAATTTATGCTTTATTGTGCACACTAGTAGATACACAATAACACTTTTATTATGCTTGTAGTCTACTTCTGTGAGAATAGAACAAAAAGAAACCAAAACAAAAAGTCTGGATACAGATGAGCATTAACTGCATTGAAATGTGTGTGAGTTTTGAAAACAAATTTGCCAATAATCTCAATGTAAAATGACAAAAATGTTTTGGATATTATAGAAAAATCAACAGTTGATTCCAGCACATAAATAAATGTTCCCACCTAAAGCTTGAGAAAGAGTATCGAGTAATTACAAAACCTGATCTTTTTTTAAATTTGTATCTTTTTTAATGTCAGAATTATTTCGCATTTGCCTTTTTAAAATCTGCTTGACAGTGAATTTTATTTAATTTTTGACTATTGTACATTTTTTACATGGCAGATAATCTGTCAGACTAAGTCATTCATTGCACTCTTGGCTTCACTGAATGGCAAAAATATACAAGGAATTTATAAAATAAAGTATTTATGTAAAGCCAATAAAAGCTTGCTTGTGCTCACAGTGAAAGATAAGAGCTTTTTGTTACAGAATACTGCATTGAGAATAAAAATGTTTTGCCACAATATGAAACAAAACATTAGAATTACAACGTGACAGTAGTAGTAAAAACAGGAACAAACTAAAGCTTATTTTACACTGATTTCAAGTCAAAATCAGCATTTTATAAACACAAAATAACTATTAAATTGTTATCTAAAAGTTGTATTTATATCTCTAAATTGCCCTTTGGTTAAATTTTGTTTTACTCTATTTAAAAAAAAAGGCGATGACCAGCTTAGTCAACTGTGCCAATGTTTGACTCTGTTACTTTTAAAGGTTAAATTAGAATATTTTCAAAAACAAGCTAAACTGTATAATCCAATGCATTTAAATGTAATCAAATTTCGTGTTTTGGATACAACACTTTGGGATTTATTGCATTGGTGATGTACACTGACTGAGATTTCTTCATATTAACTTTTCATAATTATAATTAACATGGTCTGAATTGGAATCATGTTGTCAGATAGTGGCCACAAGCCCAATTAAATCTATTTTTAGGTTGTAATGATCTGATTGCTACACAACCAATGAAATACTGCTAGGGAACCAACTCCCATTCAGTGGTAGCAGGTGGTGGTTAGACAATTGGTCTATTCAGTCTTTTCAAGAATTCCCATGTCATTCATAACAGCTTAAAGTCATTCAAGAAAACCTTCAATGTTTTTTTGGTTTTTCTGTTTGCTAATTAGTTTAGCATTTATATTTTTAATTCAATATGTACAACAGTGACTGTTATGTGGAGCAATGTTTATCAAGTTCAAAAAAAACAAAGCTGTCACACCAAGTTCACTAGAAAAGATAGACTTCACAATAAAAGTCTGAACCCAACACTAAATCTTATCTAAACTTTACAAAAAAACAATCAAACTAGAGATTCTTTCACTCTCTTGTTGATAAAAGTCTTCAAAAAAACGATTGCACATAGTCTCCCTTCAGAACAATCTGAGCAAATGTCTTTCACAAAAGCGTGTGTAAACTAGTTTAATAGCTTAAAATAATTATATCTAAAAATACAAACCCTCCAAAATGAGGCAGAATCCAAATTCTTCCCCTACCCCTCCAATTGGAGGGGCATTTGGAGAGGTAGGGGTGTCTAAAAATTGTTTTTGAAAGGGAAATCCGTGTCGCGCTGTGCAGCAGAGGAGAATGGCATGAGGTGTGTGCTCTGATGCACAGAAGTTTACATGTAAATGTAAGTAATGGTTTTTTGTTTTAGCATGACTTTTTAAAGTTATAAAACTGATGCTGTTGTGTATTTTCCGAGCGCTGGCAGCTACGCGCTAACGTGGATGAACGGTGACTATAAATGACATCATTGAGTCAGAGTTGGGTCCGAATTAAAAGACACTATTTTTTCGATAACTCTGTTTGGAGGGCTTAATGTAGGGGTAGGGGAAGAATTCTGATTCGGCCTAAGAAAGCATTGTTCCAGTAAGCAGGACCCCTTTTATAAACCTGCATGTGTGCAACTTAAAATCACACAGAACCAATGTTCCCCTCAGATTTCAACATTCCCATTTAAAATCCACTAGAGTTTTTGTTTGCCTACTATTTAGGACGCACAGAACTAACCTGGCAGAATTTGAGTAATGTGCACTACGGAGAAAAAAAAAAGGTCTGCACACGTATAGAAACTGCAATTGTAAGAACCTTTGGCAAGTGCAGACATGAAGTAATTTGAAAGGTGAGCAAGCAGATTATGTATGGAATAGACCATTTGGGTGGAAGGTTCACGCCCTGCTTGAGAATTTAAAAGGAAATGCTCAATTACTTTAATAGAAAAGCTAGAAGAAGAAAAAAGATTCATCAGATTCCCAAACATTTCCCTACTTCTGGAATAAATTACTGCAAAATGCCTTTAATTTTGTCCAAAAAACTAAGCTCACTACTGCTGTGTTCCATCCAGCTTGTTGCGTCTACTCCTGCCCAAATCCTTCTGTCTCCTCGATGGCAAACATGAGTTTCTCCTTTAGTTGCTCGTAGGTCTTATAAGGAGGGAGGTCGAGACGATTAAAGCTGAACAAAAAGCAAGAGAGAAACAACATAAGTCAAAAGAATTTACTGATATTTATTTTTATTTAAATAGAAAAATGAGAATTTAAGTGCTTTGTTTACAAGAATGTTTTTAATAGTTTTTTCTGCTTGCTGTTATGGAATTTAACATATAAAAAGAAATACATTGTTTCCCATCCAAAGCAAAAAGACAGTAAAGACTATAAACATGCACATTAGTGAGCTTTTTCACTAGATATCAGCTTTGAGCAAAAAGTATGCCAAACATCTGAAAGGTAAAACGAGTCTTACCAAGTGTGGCTTCGTGGAAGCCAATTTTCTTTGCCCACTTTCTCAATGCAAAACTTCTGTGGGCCATTGCTTCCTATAACAACGATGCATAAAAAAATACATTATGAAAGAGATTCTATCATGCAACACTGAACTACTGTGAAACATGCGTGTTTGTTCTTTCTGCATACCCATCAAGTCAGCAAATCCACCCATAGGAAGGCGACAGGTTCCTGCCACAAACTGCAGCAGTCTCATCCTTTTTTCATTGTCCATTTCCTTCACAAACTGCAAACAGATTATTATGCAGTCCTTAGTATTAATTAGTGTGTCACAGTGAAAACTAACAGTGATAATAATAATAATGTTTATGGCAGTCCTCTTAGCCCCTTAGGACTAAATTGGATGCTATCCATATTTTACCTTACAAACTTGGAGAATAAAGTTACATTTTCATCTGGCTTTGTATAAATAGATAAAAACATAAAAACTATAAAGACAGAAGAGATAAAACTATGAAAACTGCTAAAAAAAAAAACTTATTCTAAGATTTGATTAGACAAAAGGGCGAATTTTGAACTTTCACCCCCTCTATACAGTCATAGATGATCATTCATAAACCAAAAGTAAAACTGTCTCTTAAGAAAAAAAAAACAATGAATGAAATAAATAGAAAAATTCTGATAGCAAAAATATAATATTAAAAAATAAAAACACATGGAATTTAAAATGGGATTTGATAGAAATGTTTGCATAGAATAAAAAGAATGCCAACAGACTAAATTACAGCTTTTAACGGTTTTCTTTCATTATTTTATATCCTTCAACAAAAAGAAGTTAAGAGGGGAAGTTACACCAGAGGCTGTGTACTTTGACATGAGTTTTTCATGCTTTTATGTGATATGCATTTAAAAAAAATGAATACATTTTACTATACAAACCTGCCAGAACCAGATGATTTGTTTGCTGTTTCGGGCATAATGTCTATAGATTGTGTTTCTTTGCCAGTCAGCCAGATCGATCTCCTGCATCCCACAAAGCATCACCTACAGAGGAGAAAGAAGGGATGGGGGTTTGAAATGACAAACCTATCACATGCAACAGTCCTTTATTTCCAGAGGTTTAAATATCCTACACTGACTCTGCTATCACATACCATTAAATGCCACCACTTACAGATAATGTTGAGGAAAATTCTAGTAATTGCTATACCTCCAATTCCTTAGCATCAAAGTACTGGAGGTACTGCTGAGGAAGAACTTCATTGAAGCCTTCAAAAAATGCCTGTGTCTGCTCCTCCACTCCTCTGGAAAGTCTCCACTCTGCTACCAACCTGCATACAAAAAGGTAAACTTACATCAAGTTATAATAAGGCCTCATGACTCAGAAAGTGACAACAGTGTTGAGTTTTTATTAAATTAATTGAACTTTGATGAAACGCCCAGATTCATTTCAATGTTTTTGTTTCAGTAAAATGCATTTATGAGTTTAAAATGTTCTAACCAACTACATAGGCCACTGTTGTCATAATAATGTGTAGATGTGTACATGTAAAACTTGTATTTATTATATTTTAGATTTAGAAAACAGCTATACCTGATATATTCCTCTTTATTGTCCTCTGTCACTTGAATGTTTCCTCCATCGGGCTTCAGCTCATGAGTTGTGACTTCACCCAAGATCTCTTTATCAACTGAGAAAAACATCTCAAGCCCACATTCCTCAATGTTGTTGTCCCTAACGGCAAAACACAGAAGCTGTCATTTCTAATAGTGTCACAGGACATGGTTATTTTAGCAAACAGATCCAATAAAAATTTCAAATGTTTGTAATGTCTGCAGTTTAACACTTTGTCAGATCTGTTTTCATTTGTGGACAGTTTTTTTTAGGAACAAGAAATCAATGCAGTTCATCTGCTTTCATGGGATACCTACTTGATCCAGATAAGTGAATTATAAAACTCAGGATCAATGGATTCCAGGTCTTTCAGAGTCAGAGGTTTGTTCAAAATCCGCTTGTAAAAGGGTAACGAGAAACCCGTGTCGATGAATTTCCCATGGAACAAAGCCTAAACAACACACACAGCAGGCCGCAGCACAGCCAGACGACAAACTTTATTAAAACGATCTTGTCATACAAGGTTTCAGCTGGCCTGTAATTGTTTGCCATGCTTAAAATATATTAACTGAATAATGATTTTCTTTTTTCAATTTCAACTTAAAAAAGAAATTTAGAAACACAGATTTTTAGGTACCATAGCAATGAATCGTCCAATGAATTTGAAGTACTTGAGATGATCGGGATTGATGTAAGAAGCAGGATTGATCTGAAGACAGTAATTATCTTTGCCAGCATACTCAAACAAGCAGTACATGGGGTTTAGAACTTCATGGGAAAGTAAGAAGAACCATTCCCTGTGAGCGATACAGCAAAGACAAAGCAGAATTTAGTGCAAACAGACATACTGGTCAACACACCAAACTGTTGATGGTCAAGCATCAATGAAAATGTAATGAGATTTGTTAAATGATTAGCTGTGGGTGTAGCCTCAAAAACCAATTAGGAAAAGTATGATAAGACTTGTCATGACTGCTGATAAAAAATGACAAAGAAACTACCTGGCCACACCTCCATAGTCCAAACCCTCTTCTCCAGGGAAAATGATCCACAGCCTCCGCCTAAGATCTTGAGGGTGGAAACTCATAATCTTTTAAAGCAAAGCAAGGACGTTAAAAAAAAAAAAAAAACTTCACGCACACCTCAAGATACGAGATAATAAATCACATTAAATGTGGTTTAAGAGCTTCATCTCCTAACCTGCTGGAATGAATCCTCAAACAAGGTTTTCCTGGAGACAGTAATCTTAATATGCTGAGGCATTGATAATTGCTAAAAAAAAAAAAAAAGAAAAACTACAAGTTAGATTTTAGCTGCGGTTCCTACATTTTCTGTAAAATAACATTTTCCTTTGCTTGATAAGAATTCTACAACACACCCTAAAGGTTAAATGAACTGGTTCATACCTGACACCAGAATCTAAAATATTGCACTTTGGCTTTGAAATCCCTGACATAAGTTATCTGTGGTCCATTCTCTCTGTGGAAACAAGCAGAAAACAGAAATCTCATCAATCAATAAATGGTTTTAAATAACAATGCGTCTATAAATAATTGCTTGTTTGTTAAGTAACTTTTGACAATTAGAATTAGGAGAGTGGTTTTTGAGGTGGCACAATGCGTATTTCAGTAACATTTTTGGGTTATCATCATGTTTCTTGTTTATGTCAATAAACTCATCTATTGGTGAAGGGTAAGTTTGATCATATTCATACATTAATCGCATAGTTAAAAAATATTTCTAAAAGAAAGTCATTTATTTTAAAATTAAATGTATTAAATGTTTGTTAAACTGTTCCTTCAAAGCAGTGTCTTGCAGTTTTTAAAAAATGTTTTTCTCTTAACTTGCTATCTTTCTTTAATTGACATTGCTTGTTATATAAAAGCAATCTTCATAATCAAACAAAACTGCTTTTTGGAATAAAAATGTGAAAAATAAATTGAGGTTCAACTATTTTATATGAAACCATATGTTTTGCTAAAAATACCCAGCCCGAATAAAAACTGTCTAAACAATATTCTGCTGGTTTCAGCTCCTGCACAAAACCTTACAGTGATGAGGATTTCCCTGTGCGAGGGTCAATGTACGTCGTGGTCCTACGATTGTGATCCACAAAGTAAGGAATCCCGTCCACAGTGAACCTCATCTCCCAACCCTCTGGGAGGGGTTTGTCATTCAGCAGCCTGAACGAAACAAATCACACCCAGGAGATCAACAAACAATTACAAACTAACAGAAGATGAGTACAGATGCCAAAAAAAACAAGAGACAAAAGACAGCATGCTCTCACCCTTGCCTCCTCGGATCCTCCCACTGAGTAGTGCGAGTTGGGTGATGAACAAAATACACTCTACCGTTGGTGTCTGTTCTCTTCTCTGGAACACAAGTTTGAATCCTTTTTGTGTATTAAAGTCAATGTGAATTCATTGGAATGCATTTCTACTAACATCTGATCCAAAGTACTATGAAAGACAAGTTTAGCAGCTACATTTATAAAGCTGTCTTTTCTTTGATATTTACCCCAGCCATGGGGCAGAGGTCCCAATGGGTCAAACTCTTTACTGGCTATGGCTGCCAACTGGTCTTGAAGCTAAACCAGAGACAAAATGGAATGAGTATAAATAAAATAATAATAATAATAAATAAAAAACACTTCATGAAATATTTAACTACCGGTATGCTACAATCACAACTGGTTTCCAGTATCTTTCATACAACCAAGTGTAATAAAAGTAAAACTGACCACAGATGGTGCATTGGATACAATACAGTATTTTGTTCAAGTACAGTTCCAAAAAAGCTTTAAGAAAAAAAATCTTTGTCTTATTAATATTTTGTCTTCTGTTTGAATCCCTGATGTTCATTTCTTTTTAACAGAAGTGTATTTTCACATATTTTGACTGCAAATTTCTTTAGAAGTATTTAGCCCATCGTGTCGCATCATCATCAGCTATTTGTGGAGGACTAAAGTCACGACAAACACCTACATCATGATCTGTGGATTTGTCCTACCTGAAAGACCGTCCTTACCCCATAAATGAACCTCTGGTTGAAGTGCTGCATGGCTCCCTGGAGCTGGCTGCGTTGATGCTGCCACTCTTCATAGTTTCGCACCGACTCCTGAGTGGGCCGTTGCCATGTTGTCGTTCGTGTTATGTGGTCAACATAATACACCCTACCCATTGGGTCCACTCTTCTTTCCCAACTAAAATAAAACAAATTAAGTAAGAGAATAGTGCTGGGTTCAAATGTATTCTTACATGTTTAAATATGCATGTTTAAATATAACATAAAACAAGCAGTAAACATGGAATATGAATAATGGAAATATTTGTTGCATGATTTTTTTTTTTTTTTTTGGTACCCGGTAGGCAGCGGCTCTGGTCGATCCCAAGTCGTCCTTTTTTCGATGTGATCTACATAATATACTCTTCCATTCTGGTCCACTCTTTGCTCCCATCTGAAATGTCAATATTATTAGAAAACTCTTTTTTTATCCTGTAATCACTACATATTGCATTTAGCCAAAAGCCTATATCATCAGAAGTCGATGTACTGAAAGAAAACAAGAGGGTTAAAAATAAGTTGCTCTTTACCCCGGTGGTAAGGGGCAGTTGTTGACAGAACTGGTTGTAGGAGTTGGTGTGGTTGAAGCGGTTGTGGTGGCAGCGCTTGGTTTGGGGCTGGGGTTTATGGCTGTAGTCTGTGGTCGAGGGTTTGCCCTCTGTGAGGAAACTGTGGTACTGGCTCCTCCACCTGACTCCTCCAGCTGCTCTGAACATCCACTCTGGAGTGTCTGAGAGAAGCCATGGGGGGCTGAGTCTTCACTAAGCTCACTTGGGCAGGAACTACTGGAAGATGCTAGAAAAACATAACTTGACGTAAGTAAGCAGTACTAGACTTTATATATATATATAAACAAAAGTTTTCATGCCGTTATTACATGCTGAAGCAGCAGATCTGTGAGGCATGGAAGCTGGAGGTCTGGCAGGCCGAGAAGGAAGAGAGGTGGTGGAGCCACCTAGGGTGGGGGAAGGAGAATCTGTGCCGTTTGCTGTATGATCATTCGATACGATGACCCAGTCATCTGAGTCACTGGATGGAGATGAGTCCATGCTTGATCTAAACACAGCAATAACAAAACGTCAGTAAGCCTTTTTCAAAACAAAAACAGGAAAACTCATTTCACTTGTAAATGCCATTGAAAAAGTTGGATTATGGTATTTTACTAAAAGTGAATTTAACCTGTTGACTGTGTTGCCATTTCGTCTTGCAGTTCCATTTGGAAGAGCAGCTAGAATAACAAATAAAAAATATGAGATTTATGTCAAATTATATGTGGTTATAACACAACCAAATACTAACAGTATCTTATGTAATTAAATATTACTAGGAAATGCTAGTGTAAATAAAGAAAGCCAATTTTAAAATACATAAAAGTTACAGATACAACACAACAAGATCCTTGTCATTACAATACTGAATACATTTTTTGTTAAATTGATACAAAATACAAATACAAACCGTTAGTGCCCTCTGGTGGCTCATATATGTAATAATGGCTATTTTTACAGACACTGCAATGAAATGTTTTAAACATGTTCTTGTGTATTTTTCTGATGATGGAGAACATACATCAAGAAACTTAAGCTGAAATTGCATTTAAGTTATTCTTGATTCAAATCATTGTGAATCAGGAGGAAACAAAAAAAACGGCACTGGAAAAAGTTTGTAGCTGTGATGTTGAAGCAACAACAGCAAGCCACAAGTTCCCTGCACCTCTCCATTCCAACACATTTATTCATAGACAAAAAGATCCATGGACGTCTTCATTTTTTTCCTCGAGCTGGCATCTGGCTCAAAACTGTACAACTAGATAGCTCCAACATTGCTCACCATTTTTGTTGCACCGGTAATGATAGGTTGAGGTTGTGAGGGGCTGAAAGCTAGCAGGAGAGAATGTCAACAGACGGATGATGGGAAGTAGGGGAAGGCTTACTCTGCGCTATTAGTCCCACCCACAACTCAGAGGTGAATTTCTAATGAAATACTGCAGCTCAGTAGAAACTGTCCCAGAAAACGACACAGATTTTTTACAATGTTGACTAAAAATGACAATCATAAATAAAAGACCACTGAGAACTTTAAAAATAGATCAATCGCAGCGGGGCTTTAAACTTCAAAATTAAATTTAGTGACATGCACTCTAAATACATGAATGCTGTTCACCAAGTGTGAATATACAACACCTGGTCAAACACAAGTTGTTTTTTCTATTAAGTCTAAATTTGCCCTGTTTTCATGGTAATTCAGTTTTTTGCTTAGTCATGTTCCAATTTAGCAATAATAAACCACAGAGTAAAAACCCAATTGAGCTGCCGAAAGTAATATCTTAACCAAGCTGATTTTTTGATAAAATTTTGATATAATCCAATGATGGATGTCAAAAAATGGAATAACGTAATCTTCATTCTAACAAGTGCACCCCTACAACAATCAGAGAAACAGAATACACGCACAGCAGTAAATGTCACCCTCAGACTTTGCTTAACTGTTTTTGTAGAATTAGATTTGTGTGGTTTTCATATTCTGATTCTTTTCACGCTGTTTTGTAAAGGATCCCTTCCTTACCTTGCTCAGACTCTGCTTGTGCAAGAGCTTCTGGATGCACCTGCATACCATCCAGGCAAACGGAGAGCTCACCAACTACATCTAGAGAGTTTCTGCCGGTGGAAAGCTGCAAAGACTGAACCACTTCACATACTAAAAACGGGACAAACAGAACACAGATTATCACATGCTTTTCATGAGCAAGACAGCTTAACTTATAGCTTTAAAACACACAAAGAAATAAAAACATTTTTATTTCTGGATCAGACTACTAATGGTTTAAAAAAAACTCAGTCAATGTCACCTTAAGTGACCCATCCCCTAAAGGGCATGTCACACAACTGCTACATACAATCTGCACATTGTCTACGGAGGAAATTTTCATGTTACATGCGTGACATATGTCATTCACAAGTGTTTCTTGCATTTGTCATTAGTCTGTGTGTGCAGATGTCCGTCAAGAGTTTCGTATCTTTCCGTGAAATCGGTTTTAACCTGTTCACAATTTTCGGTCGGTTGAGTTCATGCATAGTTTACATAGTTCATATGCATTTGTGAACTCCCCGCAGTTACTGCCTCAGATGGTGCCTAACAGCTGACTTAGACCTGGTGCGAAGCAGGGAACTTTAACTGTTTAATTAAAACAAAACATTGTAAAGCCCCGCGGCGGGTGCTGACCATGGTGCTGACGCGATGTGATTTCTGCTCAGTGCTATAAAACAGTGTTTTTCAAACAAACAGTGTGCCGTGGGAGATGGTCAGGTGTGCTGTGGGAAATTGCCCTCATTAACTGATCATAAAACATTTTCCATCTCCAGGATATCAGCTCTGTGTTCATCCAAACAGGCCCTGATAAAACTGAGTAGTTAGAAATATAAAAAAAAGATCATAAAATACTTTTTTCTTTGTGTTTATTTGATTCTATTTTGATAAGAATCATAGTACCGCGATTTAGCCGCAGCTTCAGACGTTTTCGGAAAAGTCCCGCCCCTTTAACTGTCTCCAACAATCATTCTTGGAGGCTTAATGACACGTCATCAGTCTGACCAATCAGAAGTGGTTATAATATTCACTTCCTTGTTCTGATTCTGCTTATAAAGTCGTTCGTTCTAACAAAAATACCAGCTAAAGCTCGTCTTTAGAGGTGTAGTTTTCCACAGAATCTGGTGTCAGACCGTGGAACAAGTGAACAAAACTATGAAGCTCAGAGACGATAGTCTGTCTGGCATTCGGCGGCTGTTTGCACTACATCTCCCATGATGCATTGGGTTAAAGTGACAGCATCTCAGCGCACAATTAATATTCGTTGTTAAATGTCTTGAAACCACAACGAACACACATCAAACAATTTTCAAATATTTTAACTTAACTTTGATTACATCTTCTAGAAAAAACAACTGCAGCTTCCAGCTTTTTCTGCCACAATTATCACAAAAATGCTCGTGAGACTGTAGAGGGGCTGTAGATCAATACAGACTATCACTTTCCCCTTTTTTTTTTTAATTTTTGGATGCTAGTGTGCCGCAGGGTTTTTGTCAAGGTTAAAGTGTGCTGTGGCTCAAAAAAGGTTGAAAAACGCTGCTGTAAAAGACAAAGTGAAGATATTTAATGAAAAGTACGTTCAGTTTCCATCTGTGCACAATGTGTAAATTGTAAGCAGAGCCAGTGTGACATGGCCTTAACTTCTAGATGGTCCTGTTAGTGGTCGGAAAACTGCAACATCTGTCAAAATAGTAATTGAAAAATTGCTTGATTCCAATACAACAAACAATAAGGAAAAAAATTAACTATGCTATTTGGAAGTAAATTATTCATGTTAGCTTACGTTTAAAGTTATTAGTCTTAAGAATCTGGCAGATCTCCAGAGAAGCCATCCCCAGCAGAATGTCTGCCTTCAGGGTTTGATGACTCCAAACACGAAAGATCAGCTCGCTGACTGGAGACACAATTCTGTTGGAGGATGGAGAACGTTTAAAGACACTCTGAGAACTTGAAAAAATAACAGTTAAAAAAACGCACACATCCAAAAGTTGAAATTTTCTTTCATCTTCTAAAGAATTCGGCTTAAAATTAAATGATTTTTTTTTATGTATTAAGCATATTTATTTTAAGTGCATTTGCCTCTAACTACAAGAATAAAGTAAACACTTAAGTATAAAAGACTTCTCTGGGTATTTTCAACATTTTATTATTTGAATTCATACTAATGCTAGAGGAACTCTTGACTTATGTCCTAGGTTTGGAATGCAAAGAATATGAGACCATAAAATGTGAAATAACCTCACACTGAAAATTACAACTATGTTTGAAGATGAATGATGACAATGACAATTAAAAACAAACACAACAAAATATATATTCTGTAATACTTTCAATCATTTCTCTGTTTATACTGTAGCTGCTTGTTTTAAAGAGCGAAGTCAGCAACTCTGTTGCAATTATTTTTACCAGAATACTCACACTGTTAGAGACTGCTTCCATTTGGGGCTGTGCGTGTTATTACATTTCTCGGTCCTCTTTGACTGGCCATCCACAGTTACCTCAACATATGGACTGGGACCAAACCAGTTCTTTTTGTTTTCTTTCAGCTTGGCTGAGAGTACTACAACGATGAAAACAAAACCCATGAAATCACACTCATGCAAAAAAGAACACATTGTCAGAGTCAATCAGTTGTTTAAACAATTGTCATGGATATAGGTATAACTTTTAAACATTTATCATTTCAGTTATAATTAACATTTTGGGGGAATGTTTTAACAGAAGGGACAAGCCCTACGTGGGTAATTTGAAACTGATGACTTTAATAACAGCTTGGCTGAGAGATGCACACATTCTAACTAAGGCATACCCATTCGCCACCCTAAAAGACATACCATTGCAAGTTTAAAATGATTTAAAGTTACACATAAATACATATTTAAGCTTAAAGTTGAAGGAGAAAAGCAAGAGGTTCCTACAGACATTCAAGCAAACATTAGTTTAAATGTTTTTATTTACATTTGGAAGAAAGTTTTGTTCCGTTTTTTATTTCAATCTTAAATTTGACAACCAGTATTGCACAAAGTTTTTTTAGAATCTTTTTTACACTCCTGATACCTAGGGTGTGATTTATCTAAAATAGTTTTCAATGTATTTCTTTGAGTGCATTAAAATACAAATACAAACAGCAAGGACTTCAGCAACATATTCACATTCATTCATAAATCAGTGTTCAAAAAACCTGTATCAAATGTTATATGGGTGAAGCTTTTAATAGAATAAAATAAAACAACAACACTCACTTGTAACTTGCAGTTGTGCCTTCATGGTTGGTCCATAACACTAGACTCTTAGTAAGTTTCAGGCTGGAAAACTGTCATAAGTCACATTAAATGTAAACAAAGGCAGGACATCCAGGTTCCCTGCTATGGAAGCGATTATGTAGCATAAATAAAAAGCAAAGTCAAAACCAGAAATGCTTTTTAATTTTCAAAATGAAGCTGCATTTTTTGACTCAAAAATAAAATGAAAAAGCAATCCACCAAAATGCTTTTTCATTTCCTTCCTCAACACAGCTTATTCTGTCACTTAATTAAAATGATAATGAAAATGGTATTTGACATTTCATTTTCAAGACGTTCCATGGTAAATGTGTAGCATAATTCATTTAGAAATGTCTAATTTGACCATTAAAATGGATTAATAGAAATGCTTTTTAATTTTCAAGATGAAGCTGCATTTTTTGACTCAAAATTAAAAAGAAAAAGCAATACTTCAAAATGCTTTATCATTTTATACTTCAACACAGCTTTTTCTGTCACTTAATTAAAATTATAAAGAAAATGGTATTTGACATTTCATTTTCAAAAAGGTCCCTGGTAAATGTGTAGCATAATTCATTTAGAAATGTCTAATTTGACAATTAAAATGGATTAACAGAAATGCTTTTTATTTTTCAAAATGAAGCTGCATCAAATGACTCAAAATTAAAAAGAAAAAGCAATATTTCAAAATGCTTTTTCATTTTATACCTAAAACCGCTTATTCTGTGTCATAATTAAAACGAAAATGCAAAGAGGGGATTGCATTTGCATTTTAACATCCACCCCGCGCAACTTGTCACAATATTCAATTCGAAAATGCAATAGCAGAGGGGAGGCGGGGCGATGACGTCACTGCTCTCTCTGTGTGTCCGGCTGCTGACTGACGCACACACATGCGCCAGGAGCAGACTGTGTTAGCGGCAGAGACGAGGGTTTTGTGATGGTTGTGAACTTCTGATGAGTTTCCACAGCTTCTCAGGACTAAGTAGCTGCATGTCCGCCTTCTGCGGTCCTCCTCCTGACGCACCGCGGACAAGCTTTGTTCTTCAGACCGCCAGCTGCCTTCGCACAGTGGAGCGCGAAGCTTCCGACGATCGCTGAAGGCGGAAATGCTGCTACGATCTGAGAAACCATCATATGCATTTGTGTTTCCAGTGGTGTCCAGAACAAAATAAAGACATGTAATTCCCACATATTTACAAATTTATCTGCAGCTTCGCGGTGAATTTGTTGTTTGATGACAGCTGGAGCTCCATCAACAGATAGCAGATTTCTCGATGCTAAACGTTGCTGCTTGGACCAAAACACTTACTCAGCGCGAAGCTGCAGGAGACTATTTTCATAATGTGCTTTTATTACAGTTATGCTAATATTTTACGGCCTGCTCTGCTCGATGATCATATGTTTTTAAATCCGTGCGGTCAGACGACGCTGAAGTTGGCTTACGTTGGCTTCATAGCTTCTGATTCGCGAGGGAGCTAAAGGAACATTCTTCTGCATTTTTCACATTAAGATTACGTAAAACCGGGTCCTGTTCAAAAACCGCTGGACCTGGCCTGCTCAAACCTGGATTCCTGGATCTTAATAAATCAAACAGCAAATTCACCGCGAAGCTGCAGATAAATTTGTAAATATGTGGGAATTACATGTCTTTATTTTGTTCTGGACACCACTGGAAACACAAATGCATATGATGGTTTCTCAGATCGTAGCAGCATTTCCGCCTTCAGCGATCGTCGGAAGCTTCGCGCTCCACTGTGCGAAGGCAGCTGGCGGTCTGAAGAACAAAGCTTGTCCGCGGTGCGTCAGGAGGAGGACCGCAGAAGGCGGACATGCAGCTACTTAGTCCTGAGAAGCTGTGGAAACTCATCAGAAGTTCACAACCATCACAAAACCCTCGTCTCTGCCGCTAACACAGTCTGCTCCTGGCGCATGTGTGTGCGTCAGTCAGCAGCCGGACACACAGAGAGAGCAGTGACGTCATCGCCCCGCCTCCCCTCTGCTATTGCATTTTCGAATTGAATATTGTGACAAGTTGCGCGGGGTGGATGTTAAAATGCAAATGCAATCCCCTCTTTGCATTTTCGTTTTAATTATGACACAGAATAAGCGGTTTTAGGTATAAAATGAAAAAGCATTTTGAAATATTGCTTTTTCTTTTTAATTTTGAGTCATTTGATGCAGCTACATTTTGAAAAATAAAAAGCATTTCTGTTAATCCATTTTAATTGTCAAATTAGACATTTCTAAATGAATTATGCTACACATTTACCAGGGACCTTTTTGAAAATGAAATGTCAAATACCATTTTCTTTATAATTTTAATTAAGTGACAGAAAAAGCTGTGTTGAAGTATAAAATGATAAAGCATTTTGAAGTATTGCTTTTTCTTTTTAATTTTGAGTCAAAAAATGCAGCTTCATTTTGAAAATTAAAAAGCATTTCTATTAATCCATTTTGAATGTCAAATTAGACATTTCTAAATGAATTATGCTACACATTTACCATGGAACGTCTTGAAAATGAAATGTCAAATACCATTTTCATTATCATTTTAATTAAGTGACAGAATAAGCTGTGTTGAGGAAGGAAATGAAAAAGCATTTTGGTGGATTGCTTTTTCATTTTATTTTTGAGTCAAAAAATGCAGCTTCATTTTGAAAATTAAAAAGCATTTCTGGTTTTGACTTTGCTTTTTATTTATGCTACATAATCGCTTCCATACCCTGCATAGACAGCTGCAAGACAACATAAGCAGGCTTTACATGCAAAACCCTCAACATGTTTAAAAAAAAAACCCAGAAGACGGATCATCTGCTGTAAAAATTCAAAGACAAAGACTTTTACTTCACCAGCTAATTTTTACTGTTCTTGTCAAATGAAAACATTACTTACTATGTCTGCCAAAAAGGGAGTTTCTATTTATGTACATTAAGCAATAAACCTTTCAAAGCACCAACAGGTTACCCAGTGACATTCCTTAATCTGGGCTATTTCTAGAAATTCGCTAAGACCTTTCATGATATATAAAATACCCTCCCGAAGCATCCTAAAATAACCCAAAAAGATCATAATGTTTACATTGGATGGTAAGGTAGACTTTGCACATGCTAAATCAGAATTTTGCAACTATATTAAACACCACCAATATATATAAATATTTTCTTTAATCTTTTATCCAATAACTTTTTTTAATCTATAATGAAGGCATACCACGCTACACTAAATGTCCATTAGTGACAGCAAGAATCCATGTCGGCAGTGTCAAACATGGCCTTCATTAAGGTTATGGGTAACATATTGACGTCCAAATGATAAGCTGCTCGTTAGAAATAAACCTCCAATCAGTGTTCTTTCAAAAGATGAGTAGTTTATAACAACTTCTATCGTTGATGAAAGTGAGCTAGTTAAAACAAAGTCTTACTCTTCTTACTTGACATATTCTTCTTGCTAGTACTAGTAGTACTAGTACTACTAGCAGCATTGGCCTCTTTACTATCAATGCGTTTCTGTTATTAAAACGACAATGAAAAGTCCATACCTGCTTAAATAATGATGAAAGCTGACACAGTTGTAGGTTTTAGATATATCAATGTGGTTAACAATTATAAATTAACTATAGGCGGACCTCTGTTTAACGGTACCTACGTGATAATACCATACACCATTGCCATACACATAGCCCTGGAATTCTTCCGGCAGTTGATTTTCAAAGTAAATTATTACGTTATGTATTAATTTATTTGCTCACCAAAGAAAAAGAACATCACAACTATCTTTCCCCTATAGAAACGTATGTATTCTAAAATAAAATCTTATATATTTGGAATACTTTTGAGATGTAATTTGTGGCATAGTCTCTATAATGTTTTCTTTCTTTTTTTACACGAGGAGCATGTTGACACCTTTATTCTGAAGAGTTTTGAGTCCGCAATAGCCGCATCCTGTGACACAACACATTTTGTTTTATGAAGAAACGCGAAAAAGGTCATTAATTTTTTTCATAAAGTTTTTCCAGCATCAAATTGTCCCGGGTTTTTCTTATTTACGTGAAAAATTAAAACAATAATACTATTAATAATAATAATAATGCCGTACTTTTTGAGGACACGCCCCCATTTTACCCGACGTTCACCAACTTCATCTCGTGACAGCGTTAACCATTTAAACACGGTCGACAGTATGGAAATCTGAAAGACATATATTTATCTGTTTAATAATTAGAAAAAATTAAAAACGTTATTGAAATGCTGTCCCGACTACTAAAAGAACATCAGGTGAAGCAGAATGAGCGGAAAGAGTTACAAGGTAAGCAAGAGCTAACCTATCATGTTAGCAAAATGCTAGCGGATGCTAAAAACAAAGCTTGAAACATCATAGCTGCTTCAGCTCACACACAATAACGATTATGGTCTCCTGCACAGAGAGGCGAAGACGAGAAGCCATCGCTGCAGCCACATGTTTGACCGAATCCCTGGTGGACCATCTGAACGTTGGGTACGAAAAAGATGGAGATTGACTGTGATCTTCTTGTTCTGTGGTATTTGTGTCACTCAGGAAAATTAAGACCACTTATTCTTATAAGAATTTACGGTAGTCTTAATGCTGTAAATTGTTTTTTAATTATGTAATACAGCCACAGATCTAATAGGTTAGTAACTTCTTTACCCTTATTTAAACCGGAAACAGTGTGCCAGTCAGCCACTCACCTTTTTTCATGACTTTACAGTAATAAAGCATGTTTTTGATTTGTTTTGGAATATGTATTTACTGTAATTGTTTTAATGTTAAGAAATTACAGAAAAAAACACATTACAAAATGTTTGATTCTTGATTTCTTTTTTTGGCAGCTCTTTAACATTGTTCTACAAATGGAATTCTAGTTGTTAAGTTTTTCATTTGTTTGGTCTGTTTAATATATAAAAAATATAGCTCACCTAAACATCAGATACACAAAATTTTTTTAACAGGCAGTAAATTAGAAGAAGTCAATCAGCTTACAGAATGAGAGTGAGATTTAAAAGTGTAACTTTAAGAAAGTATTGTTAAAATTATTCGGTGACATTGTTTTAACTGCAGTCTGTATAAATGCCAAAATGATGGACTGAAAATGAAAATCTGGCCAAGAAATGAATAAATGTACTGGGTTTTTTTTCTTTCAAGAGTGGCACAAGCATATGTAAACCAACGTAAGCTGGACCACGAGGTGAAGACACTCCAAGTGCAAGCAGGCCAATTCTCCAAGCAAACTGCTCAGTGGATCAGCATGGTTGAGGGTTTTAACCAGGCTTTAAAGGTAATATTCATCAAATTGTCATTTTTAAGTAGTAATTTGATGTGTCTTCTTACTAACCAAAAATATACACTTTCTATTTGTTTTATTTACAGGTGTGTGACTTTATATTGTAAATTATGGCTGTACTTTTAGAATATTATCTGGTATTTGTTTGCCCTGATACAAGACAAGTGAAACAAAAATGATTAAAGCAAATTTAGATTTCTCTCCTGAGGTATTGCATACCCCACTAAGATCAAAGGGGACAAAATATACATTGATTATTGAAAGCACCGGTTAATGTTTCATTAACGCTTACATTGCACCCATTGTATTAGGTTAACCGAAAGCAGATTAGCTTATTCTGTGTATTTCTGAGGTGGCTAGACCAAATGAGTCTGTACCTGTTTTTACACATCTTGCATCATCTCTACCTGACCAGGTTAAACAAAATGATGCCTGACAGTTTGCGATTTTGCTTACTATTCTTTCTTTTTTACAGGAAATTGGGGATGTGGAGAACTGGGCCCGCAGTATTGAGATGGATATGAGAACGATTGCCACCGCTCTGGAGTATGTGCACAAAGGCCACCTCCAGTCTGCTGGCTCATAGATACATTACTACCTATGTGTTGAGGTTGACACTCAACTTAGATCGGTTGAACATTATTTGTTGCATTCAAGAGTGCATGAATATTTGTGCTGGAGAGGCATCAAGACAGGGACAAGCATTTTTTTGTTTTAAAGAATGAATTAAAATAGCCTTTTTATCAATCAATAAATTACAATAATTTTACATTGTTACAGACAAATCAGCGCCCCTTAAAGTACATTTTTTGTGCGTGTCCTGCGTGGCTTCTTCACATTTATGTACCATGACTGTCCATAATGACTGTACTGTTTTTGTTGTCATTCACAAAAGAATGATCTTTTTAATAAAGTTAAAACATACTTGTTGTTTTTCTTGTGAAAAATTATGAAAAGTCAATCGATTACATGACAAGGTAATAAGGTAATAAAGAAAGAATGCAATTTCATTTTCTGAAATGTACAGAAAGCACTACAAAATTGGAAACATGATATAAGACGTGCTGCTAAACATCTACAGTTGGGAAACATGCTTAGTTTTTCAAAACCACGGGTCCTGATGGCTTAGTGTGCTTGTTGCAAAAGTAAGAGCTCTGAAAGAGTCTTAAATAATGGAGAAAGTTATGCAAGTGAATTTGGTAAACTGCCAAATCTAATGACTGGCAAGTTATGGTGATGGGCCAGCCTGTGGTTTATGACATGAAAGGCAGCTAAATTGATTTACGCATGGATTAGCATTTTTTGTAAATATATATACTTTCATACACTATTCAGGTAAAATAATCAGTTGTTCGGTGTTAGTGTTGTTTTTATTTCTCTAAATTGATTCACAGTTTGAGCAAAAAAGGATTAGTTACAAACATTTTTTAATTACAAGTAAGATTTCGTGTTGTCCTTTTTTTTATACCTTTTCTTATTGTTTTAACATAAAGACTCATATAAAGTCTAAAACAGAAATCCAAAGAGAAATATATATATATATATATATTTTTTTTTTTTTAACTGTTAAATTGGTCAAATTGAAAAGTTAACAAAAAGTCTGTTGACTTTATGATCATGGTTTCATATCTATAAAAGACTTTTATGTTTAAAATATCAACTTTTATTCAAATGCAGTTCAAGTATTTATGCCACTGGAATCCCCCATGCTCTAAAAATAGATTATTATGGTGTTTTGTCTATCACCCGAATGAGAAAAAAATCCAACTAAACATTCTTTAGGATTGTGTTTTCTCAACTTTTTTTCTTCTTCATACAAACAAAGGTTGGTACAGATTGGGGATTACGAATAGTGTTTTTTTTTAAAGGGATAAACCACAGGGATAAAGCTTCCCTTTGACCAGTCTGAGCTAATACAGAAGGTAGACAGTGAAGGGGAAGGAAACAAAAAGCTTCAGGGGAACCTTCACTTTACAAAAATAAAAGGTGAGAGATTTTTTTTTATTATCATGTTCATTTTAAACATTACACAGAGTTTAGATAAGTAGACATATGCAATAGTTTAATACAAGTCAGAAATCTAATAGTGAAGGACAAACATATGACTAAAACCATACAAATTAAATTCTGTTGTATTTTAAAAAGAGTTTTCCATTTTTTATGAAATATATTTGATTTTCTAAGATAAAGCACAATTAACCTAACATACAAAAGCACGATCCAATTAAATTTCTAGGTTTGGTCAGTTTGCATTATGTCTTTATTATATAAAGGACCTTAAACTCGCCTGATGAGGTTTAACCTAGAAGAAGGAACTGATCTTTTTTAGCGTTGTATCACGCAAAGGTTTCGCTAACATTCTCTATCTTCACCCCAATTAATAAAACAAAAGAACTGATCCATAGTAATTAGTTGATCACAAATATGTCACTGCTGCATCTTTTACTTTGTTAAGATGATAATCCTACTGTATAAAATAATTTTCAGGCATATCAGATCAGATTGTCAAAACAAAATCTAAAATCAAAAGAAAACGGAGTTCAATGTAGACGTCATTTTTTGATTGGTTACTAAAAACAAACCCAAAAAAGTTAGAGAAAGTGTTGTGAATACTAAATGAAGAAAACGTGACATTTTTGAGTTACCCCTTTTTTTGCTTTTATAAAACAAAAACTACCGGTAACTGTAACATGATACTTGAGAATCAATGTTTCAAAATGACTCCTCAAAAACGATGTAAACCCACATCTCACACTCACAAATGCCTTTCTTTCTTACTTAAGAGTCTTATCCAAAGATTTCTCATGTGCCCAAAGTAGCTGAAGCTTTACAAATGCCTCTTTTACGGAGACAGAGAGAACAAAGTCATTGTGTTCTGAATACGTGAACTTTCAACAGAGGATTAAAATCCTTTTATAAGGTGGAATTATAATATGAACGTAATGTAAACCAGACATAATCGATTTTCATGGAAAACCTAATCATCTTCATCTTTGGACAGGATGTTTTTCCAGCGAGGTCAAGACCAAAAAAACAATCCTGAAAGCTACATGGATTTTATATTTAATGTTTTAGGGTAAGACATGTGTCTCCAATTTACCTATTTATGCATATTTTCCAAAGTCACACACAAAGTATGCTTATTGTTTGATCTGTTCTCTCCTAGGGAAAATGCCTGGCTGTACATCACTGCTACTGTCATGGTGATGTGGTTTTTTGGGTGGCTGTTCAGAGACAGCTTACAAATTGAAAACTTCCATGAAAAGTATGTTTTTGTCACTGGCTGTGACTCAGGATTTGGACATCTCCTGTGTAAGAAACTGGACCGTAAGGGTTTCCGTGTGCTGGCCGGCTGTCTCACAGAGAAGGGAGCAGATGATCTGAAAAGAGCCACAGGCCCTTATCTGAAGACAGTCCTGCTCGATGTGACAAGTCAGGAAAGCATCCAAAAAACAATGGAGTGGACCAAAAAGGAGGTTGGCGATAAAGGTAAAAGAAAAAGGCTAAACAATTAGAAAAAAAAAACGAAATTAAAAAAGCTCTAATCAAATAAGGTTTCAGTGTGTTTGATCTCTTCTTTTTCTTAAAGGACTCTGGGGTCTTGTAAATAATGCTGGCCGTTCATTACCCATGGGGCCCTCAGAGTGGATGACGGTGGACGATTATCACAGCACGCTGAAAGTCAACATGATTGGAGTGATTTCCATGACGACTACCTTTCTGCCCCTCATCAAAAAGGCCAGGGGTCGTATCGTAAACGTAGCATCAGTGCTGGGACGGGTGGCTGCAAATGGCGGCGGTTACTGCATCTCCAAGTTTGCAGTGGAAGCTTTTTCTGACTGTCTCCGGTGAGCCCAGCAATTAATAATCAAAGCAAAGAAAACTGAAAAATTGGACACTTTTCTTTTAACTTAAAGCATTCTTGCAGTTGATTAAAAAAATCCATTTTTTATTCTAGATTATAAATATTTTTCTTAAAATGTTAGGAGCAACAACAAAGAGACAGATTTTCTAAATAGAATTTACTAAACTATCCAAAGCATAAATTTAAATAGCAAACAATGTCTAATTCAGTGGTTCCCAAACTGGGGGGCGCGCCCCCTAGCGGGGGTGCGGGGTATTGCAGGGGGCGCGGCAGAGTTTAGAAACAAAGGATTTGTATGTTTGTGTCAGTGTGGGGGGGGGCTCGAAAATATTCTAATCTTCAGAAAGGGGGGCCCTGCAGAAAAGGTTTGGGAACCACTGGTTTAATTAAACATTATAAAAAGACCCTTTTTTTTACCCCCTTTGAGGGCTTATTTATTAAAAACTGGAAAGGTATCAACTTTTTCTGAAACAAAAGTGACACCTGTAATAAGACACACTGCATGAATTCTCTGTTTTTAGGCGGGATATCAACCATTTTGGAATTAGTGTTTGCATCATTGAGCCTGGATTCTTCAAGACGGCTGTGACCAGCCTGGATCCCCTCGAGAGGGAGCTGCATCGGTTGTGGAACCAGCTCAGCCCTGAAGTCAAAGCCAGTTATGGAGATCAGTACCTAGAAAAATGTAAGTATAACAGATCTGAACATGTTTCAGCCATTTCCAAATCTTTCATGTATAACTTTTTCTTTTTTTTTTTTTTAACTTTCTGGGCTTATTTTAGGATGATTCACCTTTACCTTATTGTGTCCCTCACAGGGTAAATGCTTAATTAGATTGACCAATTTGACTTTATGTTTCCTCTTCTTCCTTTTTACCATTTTATGGAGGTTACATTATGTGTGGTCATATATGTAATTTAAAGTAAAACACTTGCATTTAAAAAAACATAGCTGTGAGAATTTGACCTATAATTGCATGACAACAAATATGTCAAAATAATGCTTTCTTAGACTTTAAAAATGATGAGAAACAATCTCAACAAAAAAAAAACCTTAAAAACTGACATTTGTTTGCTAGGCATCCATACATTTATGTGACTTTTGCATTGACAGACATCAAAGTTCAACGGTTGATCATGAACGCTGTCTGCGACTCCG
Organism: Oryzias sinensis; assembly: GCA_037389245.1. Taxonomy (NCBI): domain Eukaryota; kingdom Metazoa; phylum Chordata; class Actinopteri; order Beloniformes; family Adrianichthyidae; genus Oryzias; species Oryzias sinensis. The sequence continues at coordinate 13,221,885 of CM074493.1, forward strand.
ACCTGACCAAGGTGACGAGCTGCATGGAGCACGCTCTGACTGCGGCCTACCCACGCACCCGGTACAGCGCCGGCTGGGATGCCAAGTTTCTCTGGCTCCCCCTCTCCTATATGCCTGCCTGTGTGGTTGACATTGGTCTGAAACTGGTGTTACCTCGTCCTTCCAAGAGCGTATAACCTGCATCTGCATCCATCCTTTGTTCATTTGTTTGATTTTCCAAAAAAACATTCAAGAATATAAATTAATAGATTTTTACAAACCCGACATATCCATATATAGCTGTTTTCTGAAATGTCATGTTTTTATTCACAGTATTTTACATTTGAACCGTATATGGGTACACTGTTGGTGATCATGATGGTTTACTGCAGTCTCATTTGATGGAAGCAAAGATGGAAACCCGTGTTGACTTTTGAATATTATGAATGGGAATTCTTATGTAAAATCATAAAAAATGTTATTAAATACAAAACAATGTTAAGATTATTGTCTTAAAGAGCCATTCTCATGTGGCACTAAACTTACAATACCTAGAACTGTTGCCTTATTTTATTTTAATAGAACCCGTTTCCACATAATTTTTATTTTTAACTTTAATCAACTTTGTTTTTAAATCCTCTACACATGTACAGAATAATATTCAAATTTAAAAAAATGTTTCATTTATGTTTTCGTGGATCCATCAATGAGAACATGTGAATTTCACCAGTTTTCTTTCAAAAACATTTAAGCCTCAATTAATTCTAAATATCTGGGAAACTAATTTGCATCTCAGTTGTTCTTTTTTAATCTGTGTATAGATATTTGAGCATGAGTTTAAGTAAATACACTATGCACCGCAAGGGCATGCAAGCTGAAACATGTAGTATTGTGGAAAAAGAACATCATTTTTTATCCAACAGGATGACAGCAATGATGTTAAATTTAGATGAATACAACACGGTAGCTGCTCTCCTGAAGGGTTTTAAAAAGGATTTCTTTCATTTGAATGCTTTTGATTTTTGCCGTTTTAATAAATTATTGGCGTTACAGACGCTCTTGTTTGCATGAATTTGCTATTTTTTTTAATTTTGTAATTGCTAAAGAAGTAATACATCTTTCATCAACCTTGAATAATAAAAGAGTTAATTTCCCTTAACAATATATTATGTTAAGCCTAACGTTTCTGTAATTTGTCTGTGCTTCGTGAAGCTTTGAACACATCATAAACTTTGTCTAGGATTACTCCATGGCTGCCAAACTAAAAAGATTTAAATTAATTGTTTTTAAAAAAGCAATATCACATATCAACAATCTGAAGCAGCTTTAGACTTGGAGGACATGATATTTTTTTTTAAAACAACATAGCATACTTTTCAGTAGAGAATGCAGACCTGTAGTAATCTAGCATTTCTTTGTTTTCTGCAGCTGGAATGTCAAATATTTTAAGGTCCAAAGCCTCGAAAAAGGACTTTCTGAAAAGAAAACTTGTTGAAAATGAAAGCACATCTCAATAAATTGATTGCCTGTTTCAAATTCTTTATTTTAAGTAACAGATTTACATTTCTAAACTCAATTCATTTGGAAAGGTTGAGGACCTAGAGAACATTTGGATCAAATGTTGAAAAAAAAAAAACATCTCATTTGCCTGTAATGAAGCCGTTTTATTTAAGAAAGTCAAAAGGACACTGACAATTCTTTTCTGCTCTAAGCATGAACTCGTTTCTGCAAGAAAACTGCCTCAGTTATCCCTCATATTATTCTTACTTTTCTTCAGATTTCACCCAAACGATGGAATAAAGAAAAGAATCTGGATGTCTTTATTGTCAAATGATTAAAAAAAAAACTTTACTCTGAAGAAAATAGAAATGAAGACAAAAATATTTAATCAAAAGTTGTCAAATGAAGCATTAAGGAAGTAAACTTAGTTGTAAATGTTCATTCTATAAACAATCTTCTCTTGTAGTTTCTGATTAAAACAGATAAAGTCAATGATTGTGACGTCACCGTTGCAGCTTCGTTCAGTTCACAGACAACACAAAATCATGAACAATACATTTGTGTGAAGAAACTGTAGTGTAAGAAACAAGAAAACAGATTTTTCTCCAAAAGATTCATGTTCAGAAATGTCTCAAATCCACATTCTTGAGATTTTTCCTTTCCTTCTTTATTTCTGACAACAAACACCAATCCACAGAATATGAACAGTGAAAAGGTTTTGTTCAAACTAATCTAAACCTGACAAATCCTCCCAAAAACAAACATTTCACTTCTTTCACTATCTTCAGGACCTATTTGAGTTAAACTCTGCAGTTTCTCCATTATAAAACATCCACAGTCCAGCATGGAGGGGCTGAGAGAATGTGGTGTGGACTCTGTGGAGGAGAGTCATTCTTTGAGAGACGCTGTAGAAAGACAGAACACCTGCTCTGCGGTCCAGGTACACTCCTACTCTGGAGGAAGCAGGAGCTGAGATGAAGGCTTTTTTTCTGTTGTGGTAAAATGAGAAGCTGTTTGGAGAAAAACGTAAAACCCAAGATTTGTTATTAAAACCAAATCTACTTTCATTTCCAGACCTGCTGATGTTCTTGTATGCCACTGCTACATAAACCACTTTTCCTTTCCTCTCCACCTCCCAGTAACAACGTCCAATCAGACTCTCTTTACTCAGAACCTGAAGCCAATCAGTAAATCTGTCTGGGTGATCAGAATAAGACTGAGGTTGTTCCAATAATGTCACCTTTCTGTTCTCCGACGACAGTAACAGTCGTCTGTGTGCAGTGTCTGGATCCAGGGTGATTTGACGGGAATATTTTAAGAAGTCAGCTCTGCTCTTTGGTTCTGGCGGTAAAACATTCAAACAAGTGACTGTCAGGTTTTTTTGTGTCCGTTCCTCTCTCAGAATGCCCTGCAGTTTGTCTCTGAGCTCTGACACAGCTGCTGTCACATCCTCAAAGTATCTCAGAGGACGGACATTGATGCTGGATGAGAGTGTGGACTCACTGAGTGGTGGCAGTGAGGGGTAGTTGAGCAGAAACTGGTTGTGATCCTCTGTGAGTGAGAGCTGCTTCAGTTGAGCGTCTCTCCTCTTCAGCTCGGTGATCTCCTGCTCCAGCTCCTCCTGGAGATCTTTGACTCGACTCACTTTAGTTTGCTGCTGGGATCTGATCTGCTGCTTCACATCCCAACTTCTTCTTTGGATGAGACGGATCATGTCAGTGAAGATCTTCTCGCTGTCCTTCACTGTTTGATCAGCAGAGCGATTGACGGCCTCCACCTCCCGTCGAAGCAGCTTCACCTCTTTCTCTCTGCGCTGGATTCTCTGCTGGATTTGTTGTCGACTCTCCTCCAGCTCTCTCTGCCTCTCAGTCCTTTCTGCTGCAGCTGAGACGGTGTCATGGCCTCTATGTTCATCCACGGAGCAGAGATAACAGATACACCTCTGATCAGTGCGACAGAACATCTTCATCACCTCATCATGACGGGAGCAGATGTTCTCCTGCAGGTTTTTGAAGGGTTCCACCAGCTTGTGTTTTTTTAACGGAGCTGCATCCAAATGAGGCTGAAGGTGTTTCTCACAGTAAGACGCCAGGCAGATCAAACAGGACTTGATGGCTTTCAGTTTTCTTCCAGCACACACATCACATCCCACATCGTCAGGTCCAGCATAGCAGTGATCAGCAGGAGCAGCTTGGAGTCCAGTCTTCTTCAGTTCCTCCATTATATCTGCTAACAGGACATTTTTCATCAGAACAGGCTTCGGTGTAAAAGTCTTCCTGCACTGAGGGCAGCTTTGAATTTTCTTCTCTTTCTCATCCCAGAAACCTTGAATGCACCTCATGCAGTAGCTGTGTCCACAAGGAATAGTCACCGGATCCCTTAGCAGATCCAGACATATCGAGCAGGAAAAAGTTTCCCCGTAAGCTAGAAGTCCTCTCTGCATGTTTCTTAAGTTTAGCAGGTTTAGCTCCTCATTCGATCAACATTTGTGTCCAGGTTTGAAAAATACTAGCGCTCGAAATGCAGCCAATCAGCTTTCTAATGTTCAAGTCTCACCCAACCATCGCTTCACTTAAAGTGGCCCGTGTCCGTGCAACCAAACTATGCACACGTCATCCAAACACGCCCACAGAAAATAGTCCTACGGTGGCTGCGAAGGGTATAAAAGAATCAGAAAATGCTTGCTTCACTAGATTCAGGTAGAAAAATATGATATGTTTGTTTGAAGTTCAATAAAAAACAAAGATTCAGGTCGAAATTAATTGCTGTTCTTTGGCATATTGAACATAGATTAATTTGTTTTTAAACAATTGGATTTTTTCTGAAAGACAAGACATCCTACATATTCCAGTAGAAACGTCTTGTAAAACTTAGATGAACAGCCAAACTTTACAAGAAGTGAAAACAGCCTTTTGGCAAGGGTGGGGTTTTCCTGTCCACCTCGCAGCTTTGTTAAGTCAAAAATATAACTATAGACACTCCAAAACTGCTCAAAAGAATAAAGAGAACAAAACGAATAATGATCATATACCTGAAAGAATGAAATAGTTTTTCTAAATGGTTTTTTCTTTACACAGTTGCATGTGCTGACAACGCCTCACAAAAATTATGGAAATTAAAAAAAATTTAACCTATAGAGGACTGGATGTGAAATCATACTCAAATTCAAAGTGGAAAAACACACCAGAGGCAAACTTTAACTTATCATCCTTGAAGCAAGTCGAAATTATGTTTAGTAGTTTGTGGTCTCCACGTGCCCATATGATTTTCCTGCAATATTGGGTATGCTTCTGATGAGGTGGCGGATGATCACCTGGGGGTGGGGGCTCTTCCCATACCTGGACCACAGCATCTGTCAACTCCTGGACAGTTTGTGGTGTAACCTGGTGTTGGTGGATGGACTAAAACATGATGTCCCAGATGTGCTCAATTGAATTCAGATCTGGGGAACGAACAGGCCAGCCCATCACACCAATACCAATACAATTCATCTGGCAGAAACCCCCGGCACGCTCCAGCCACAAGAGGTATAGCATTGTCTTCCATGATGATGAACCCAGGTACAATTGTTCCAGCAAATGATCTCACAAAGGGCCGGAGAATATCATTTTGTTACCTAATGTTAGTCAGGCCATCTCTGGTGAGCACATGAAGAGCTGTGCTGCCCTCTAATGAAATGCCAGTAATGGTTACTTACCCACTGACAAACAGTCGCATTGGATGATGTTGCAGTTTGAGCAGACACATGCACATTTCTTGTCTACTGGAGGTCATTTTACAGGGCTCTGGTCGTCCTGTGTCTCCTCACAAAAAGGAAGAGGTACTGGTCCTGATGCAGGGTTGTTGTCCTCCTATGACCTCCTCCACATCTCCTGATGTACTGGCCTGTCTCCTGGTAACGCAGACACAGCAGACCTGCTCGCCACAGCTCACATTGATGTGCTGTCCTGGATGAGTTGGACCACCTGGGCCACTTGTATGGGTTGTATACGCTGTCTCATCAACCGCTGGAGTGACAACACTGTGTGCATTCAAAACTCCCCAAAAATATCAGCCAGAAAACACGAGGACAGAGAAGTTGTCTGTTGTACACTCTTGTAGAACCACTCCTTTATTGGAGGTGTCTTGCAGATTGCCTATTTTTTCCACTTGTTGTCTATTCCAATTAAACAATCCATGTGAAACTAATCGTCAGTCAGTGTTGCTTCCTAATTGGACAGTTTGATTAGGTGTGACTGACTTGGTATAACATTGGATTCAGGTGTTCCTTATATTTTTTAAACAGTGTATATTTCTTTTCTGTGTTTGTGTTCAGAGGAAGCTCCCAGAATCCACTGGTTATACCTGCATGATGGGCTCTGCAAAAACTGTTTCTATGCTTCCAGTGGAGTTAACGGAAAGTGTGTGAAGATATTTATGGATAATATATGTGACTAAAAGGAAATAATTTTTCTACAATACTTTTAGATTAAATCACAAATGATAACATATTTTTGTAAGAACCTCATTTAAATGAAGCAAAGAGCTCTGGTTTAAAGTGGGTGGGGTAAGCCTTGTTTTCCATAACTCATTTGTTTCGCACAGTGAGGCGATAATTCCTATACTAGAAATCTACAGTTAGTGCTCCTCAAAAAACTTGATGACATAGAGCAAAAGATAAAATGAACAAACAAAAATAGAGGAAATGAATGTGATTCTAACATGTTTGACATGAACTATAACCCCTGTTTTTTTTTTTAACTATGAACTATGACCCTGTGAAGAAACTGGATTTTCTAGAAAGGACTGTATTGTATTAGTTCGAAACCCCGTCAGTTTCTTGCACACAGAAATAATGAATAATGACTCAGAGACAAAACTTAGCTTTTGTAGATTTACTCCGCACAAAGACCACAGATTTGCAGGCAGGGTTACAGACAGATGAACAAGGTGCATTCAAAGTCTGAACCAACGAGCTCAGGGATGGGGTTGGTATAAAAACCCTGCATTTGCATATTTAGAAGATCGTCCGATGGACCTCGTGTGGAGGTAACCTGGTGGCTCTCCAGGTTACTGCTGGAGAGAAGCTCCAAGGCTAAAGTGAAGATAAGTCTGAGGCCTGCTCAGCAGAAAACACATGCACAGAAAAGAGGGAGGATGAGAACAAACTGTTAGAACAATAGTTTGGCTGTGCTTTCTTCAAATGTAATATAATTTTGAGATGACAATACATGCTCAGTGAATTACGTTTAAACCATTAGTGTAATAAAAGTTAAAGGCAGTTTCTAACTATTCTTCACAGACCCCAAACTATATTAGGAGGAAATTATGAGATGTTAGAGCTAGTCCTAGATAAAAGTAAGAATACATGTACATTGAGAAATAAAGGTTAGAGAATCAGAATATAAGAAAGATTTGGAAGCTCATAAACTTTAATAAGAAGGAAAATATGTTTCTCCCAGTTATTAATCTCATTCCAGAGCAGTTTTTCATCTCCAACTCCCTGACAGATAGACAGCAGTTGTGACATTAATAACAGCAATCAAAGATCAGCACAGAAGTGATATCTGCTGAACAAGCATGAAGTGAGTAGGAAGTCAAGCGAGATGATTAAAATATAAGACAAATCCTCATGATCACAGAGATTTCAAATGTTTTTTATTTTTTGGAGAAAAAGACTAATAGGCTGTAAGAAGAGGTTCAATTCAAGATTGAACATAAAAGCCATGAAGAGCCCAATTTTTAGGAAGAAATAGGAAAAAAGAATCCATAGTTTTTTGTGAATAGTTACATCATGACATTTGTCAGTTTATTTTAAAGTTGAGCACATGGGATTGTGTCCTCTCTGTTTAGATTGACGACAGATTTTTCTAGGATGAAAAACAGCGACAATCCTGTTAGAATCAAAAGGCAACTCAATTTGTACATCAGAGATCTACTCAATATTTTAAAGTGCTTTACTGAAAACTAGTAAAAGAGAAAAGTCCTGGTAAGAAAAATTTTCAGCTGTCATTCACTGACCCAAAAGAACAGTTTTTGTTCTGGACTTAAACAGTGTCAGAGTTGAAGCTGATCTAACATCATCATGAAAACTGTTCCAGATTTTATCTGCATGAAACTGAAACGCTGCTTCACTGTGTTTAGTCCTGACTCTGGACACCAGCAGAAGGTCTGTCTTCTGAACTTCTCAGAGTTCCAGCTGGGTCATGAGAGGCCAACATGTCAGAGATGTCCTTTGGAGAGACTTGAACATGAGCAGAGTTTTGGTCAAATCAATAAATACAAATACCTTAGGTGACCAGTAGCAATAAAAAAGATCATCTCAGTCTTTCAGTCTTTAACCCGTCAGTATTCTCTGCCCTTAGCAGTACATTTGCCAATAACATAGATTGTTTGCAATGACATATGCCATAAACTGTTAAATTAGTTTTCAATCCAAATTCAACATGAAGGTTTAAATATGTTATTAGCTTTGAAATTTCTGTCTTAACCCTAGAGCACTGTCGGCGGGTGATTACATGAACATGAATTTCAATATGCCACATGTCAAGGAGTCTATGCTTTCACCAGGGAAGTTTCACATATCCTAGGAACGGGTGGACCAAAGACCAAGATTCTAGTATCATTTGATTATTTTTTTGCTCTCAAATTCCTAATTTTTCTGTAATTTTTGAGCACATTGTCAGGAATTTCCTATGTTTGTTTTTTTTCCATTTTGTTGCCACAGTTGAAAATAAAAGAAAACCACTCTAATTAACCATGTGTTGTCATGTTTTTATCTATTTCTTATGACAAGGGATGGTTTAACTTTTTATAATGAAAATGTTCTAGGGTTAAAAAATCAATTTTGTAATAGGGATGCTTGGAATAAATCCTTTAAACATAGTTCAGGGGAGGTTTGTCTTTTGCCTGACTATTGTGTAGGTTTAAGAGCTAAAAAAGACCCGACAGTTAAAAGGAAAAATACAAAGAGAAAGAAAGACAAATGTTTTTCTTTCAGAGATAAAATCTCACATGTACTTTTCTGAAAATGTTTCAATCCCTAATATTTTACAATTCAACCAGAATATATATATAATCTTAATTTTAAAATTGCTTGTAAGTCTTTTACAAATGTATATTTAGGTATGAGACAATAAGTCAAAATCCTGTTGAAGGTCAGGTGTGGTTTACCTCTGAGTCAGGTCAGGCCGAACCTGGCCCACTGCATGGTTGTATAGGTGCCAAAGGGTGGCAGTGTCTGATCAGTTTACTTCAAAAATAAGGACTCAAAAGTCCTGTTTTGCATCACATGTAATAGTTGGTCTTATAAAAAATTATAATAATTTAAAAAAGCATTTAGAATTGAAACTCTCTGTTAGAGTTTCTGCTGTGAAAAAAAGCTCAGCTCAGTGAGGAATGTTTCGGTGTGAATTTTAAGTAAGTTATGATGAGTGATCTTCATTATTAATAAAGTAATTTAGTAATTTATTTTTATTAGTTGACAAAAAAACAAATAAAAAATGATTTTTTTAATTTCTAAATGCATAGAAGCAAAACATTATTTACTTACAAAAACTTTTTAGATTTAACTTAATGCTTAACTAAAGGACAAGCAAAGACATATCATCATTTTTATGCAGCAACTATTTATATATGGTGAAATCACATAATCTATTAAGAAGTGCGCATGTATCACTCATTGGATTTATGGCTATCCCATCTTTTATTAAAAATGTAAGAAAAACTATAAGAACATTTTTAAAATCCAGATAATTTTAATAACTTTTGGGACAGTGTGAACAAAATTTGGAGAATGTTTGCAAAAAGCAACAAAACAAAACAAAAAAAACAGTGAAAGATTCTATTCCACTTTAGGGGAAAGTCCAGAATGAGTAGATCTGAACTAGAAAAATTCCAGCTTCTGTGAATTTTGTATTCAGTTATGTGAAATAATCATTAAGTGAATAAGCAGAGAAAATTGAACTTTGCCAAAAGTGCTAAAGAAAAAAAATAACAAAATAAAAACCTTACAAAATCTGCTACAAAATTAGATAAAAACTAATGTTGATAAATAAATGGTAAAAAAATTTCAAAAGTGATATTCAAAGCATAAAAAAAACCTTGAAAAAGTCGGAAATTTGACCAACAGGAAAGTTATTATTCACAATAAATGTTTGAAGTTTAAAAAATGTGCAAATGTGTCATTTTCACCAGTCTATTTGCAGGGCCACATGCCCCCCCCCCCCCCCCCCCACACACACCTAGGGACAGTTAAGAAAAATCAATTAACCTATAAAGCATGTTTTTGGACAGTGGGAGGAAGCCGGAGTCCCCAGAGGTAAAACCCATGTGCATGGATGAGGAGAACATGCAAACTCCAAATAGAAAGGTGAGAGTGCTAACCTCTACACCACCATGCATGCACCGCCACCATACACCAAAGCGGAATTATCTCACAAATTGGCATGGTCACACAAGTGTTTGGTGATAACTTGTCCTTGCTTGTGTTGGCAGAGATTTGAGAGGGTGAGGCTGCAGAGGATAAAGCCCTTCAAGGCTGTCTTCAGGCTCATCTTTGGCAGCTTTGTGTGGTTCTGTAAACTGATTGTATAATTAATGTCATTTGTGAATTCATTTCTAAAGAAAAGATAGCCTGCCAAATCAGCAGAAGAACAATCTGTACCTGGTATTAACACTAAAAATCTGAGTTTAAGCCATGCAGTTGAATGCACAAAGGAACAAGAGTTAAATTCAGCCAGCCTCATGTGTGTTAAATCTTACAGTAAAACCACTGGGGGACGGTAATCCTATGATGAACCGTCAGGGGTTTTCAAAGTAAAAATAGACAACACAAGTCCATTGAGAAGTACATGTTTTCCTTTTTGCCCTTTGCCATCTGTTTGCAGGTATGTGCCCACCCTGTGTGGACATGACCAGCTCGCTGTCATGTGATCCACAACCAGGTTCAAAAGCTTATGGTCCATTGAAAAGGACACAGTACAGAATTCCCTACTGACCAGAGATAGAAGCTCACATCACTGCATCTGGGTAAGGCTACTGGCTTTTAAAAAGTCTATGTAATGAATCAGTTTTTCAGGGCACTTTACTTTTTGTTTTCATGCTTGTAATGCAAGTGGAATAATTGCTTTATCTCTGTGAGATAATGCACATACACTTTTTCATATGTACAGGCTGTGGTGCATCTTTACCATGTCAGACACAGAAGAAACTACACACGAGTGAGTACTCGGTTTTGTTGCTGAAGGAGTAGTGTTGTTGATGCCAAAGGTGATGCTGGCAAAGATGGAATTTGACAGAAACTATTTTGCTGTCTCTCCTTTTTTTCTTTTGCTGTTTCAGGGGACCACGTAAGTCAGAACAGTAAATTCACACACATAAGGCACATACATTTTTTACAGTTTGCCACTTTGATTTAGTGAACTTAGCAACAGATTCATGCATGCAGCATGACAGTGTGGAAATCTGTTGCTTTCAACACAGCCTGAAGAAAGTGTGTTGTTTTCATGCTGCATGGGCACACAACAGAAAAGTCACCATTGTTAAATTGACGAAAATTTTCTTTCTTAACTTGAAGTTATTGCACAACCTGATCAATGCATGTCAGAAGAATGAAAAGCCTCACTTGACTTCTTTATGCAGCTGTGATGCTCCCTGATTCATCACACTTGAGCCTTGCATTTGCAAAGTCTTAGTTAAGCTACTGGCTCAACAAAGTTAAGCTACTGGCTTCACCACACAGCTGACTGTATTTTTGGCATGTTGGTGCCACTGAAGAGGCATGTTGCCGCTCCAGCTTTTCTGCCACATTAACGTTTTATCCTCTCTGCCAGTGGCTCTTGTCTGAGATGTTCATCCCAGTAGATTATCCAGTGATCTGTCCTTTCTCTCCAAATAATGAATCAGCTCATCCTTGAAAGATATATGGGGTCACTATTATATTTCTGTCTCTTCTGTCCATGCGGGGTACTGACGTTTGGCTGTTTGTAAAGTTAGTCACCTGTCTCCCTCTTCATGGTGTGCAGTTGCTGTTAGTGAGTAGTGACTGTTCTCAAAAGGGGACCTTGGGGAAGGGAAAGGCCTGAGCACAATGCCCACTTTCAGCTTCAGGCCGATTAGAGGTCTGAATACAGGTTGGGTTACCCTCTTTGGAGCGAAAGAGGTCCTGTTTCCCACAGCAACCACAGACACCAGGAGACTCAGGCTTTTATTTTTTGGCTTTTTTTTTGCATCCAAAAGAAGCTCAGAAATGTTTGAAAAATTTTGAGCATGATAACATTTAGATCTGATAACTGTGGGAGAGCTAAAAAATCCAATGAACAAAGCAGCTTCACCAATTCAGTTTTTTCTCTCTTTCAAAACCACAGTTTTAATGCCAGTTTTAGTGATTGCTTAGGTTATAAACTAAAAGAGCAATGCACAAGCAAAGTGCAAGTATCAATAGTTGCTTTGGTAGAACAATTCATGGAAGAAGTTTGGTTGACAAATTAACAACAACACAAGCCACCATCAGGTGAATGATGATTCAATTTCGACCAAAAAAGCAAGAAATAAAAAATAAGTATCAAAGGAAACAAAGTAGTCTAAAACCTGTATGTACATTTACTTTATAGAAGAGCCATAAATGCAAAACCATGAAAATGTTATACTATAGGAATGTTACTCTCTGAACTAATCATTAACTTTTTGCTCACTAGCATTCACATAGTAGTTTTATGATGTGTCAATTTAGTGACTTTTTTGTAGATTTAGGGCATGAGTCTGCACCTTGATCACTAAAAGTATCCCTTGGTCCAGTTTCTTACTGACCAAAAACAATATCTATAAAGTTCCACTTGACTGTTTTCAGAAAAATATGCTTTACACATATTTTTTTGTGGACAGTAAACCTCTCATTTATAACATTTCAGTATTCAGTATTTTTATTAAATAATTGAATTACAACAGTTTTTTCACTTTCTTCATTTAAAAAAATTGACTTATTTTACCATTGACAGCAGCACATACAAGTTCCTTTCAAAATAAAGTTCACCCTGTGTTAATGAGACCCTCCTGCTGCAGCAGATGTATGTGAATTGAAAGAAGATTAGAAGAAGATTAGAAAGCCAGAAAGTCAAACATGTTTTCGATCATTATACCTTGGTACTTTTTTCTTCTTTTACTGTCGAATTTAAAAATGACAACATATGTGTAGAATCACCTTTTTTATATGTGTGTTACACTTATTCCAATGATAAACTACTCTGATAATAGATTTAACCTTTAACCATCATTTTGCTCTGTTATCTGACATGTCAAAAATCTAAACATAAATGACAAAACTTTATTAACTAAAACAAATCAACCAAAACTACAAAGAAAAACCTTATTTGTTTACATAGATAGCATATTTCTTCAGTCACAGAGCCACAATAGTGGGATGAAGGAGCCACATGTGGCTCTGGAGCCTAAGGTTGCAGACCTCTAATTTAGGAGATATGATATTATGATATGCCATTTATATCATATTATATTAAAAAAATGATACTCTTTAAAACTCATTTCTTTTTGTGTGTGTCTGTGTGAATTTGTAAAGTATGAAAACAAAGTGTGAACAGACTTCCAGGACCTGTACAACAATCACACTGTGAACCTTGCTGCATTCTTCTTTTGACCTTTTGGTCTGATCAGTTTGAAATGTGAGCAACACATAAACAAAGACATTCCTGTGTATAGTACAAGTAATCTGATCTCAAAATAGCCACACGTTGTATGTACAAACCCTGCTAACTGCTTGGTAAGGGACTGTACGTGTTCATGGTAACGGGATCAACAGAGCGTGGGCTCATTTTGCATCAAAGACCTGTTGAGAGAACTTTGGTCTAAGTTAACTTGTGAAGAATTGATTTTATGACAGAGGGCTGAAAAAAGTCAACAGCTGCTTTATTCCACTGGATTGGTTTACAGCACATCACTGGAGACATCTTAGATTAAAAGGTGCACCAATGTACCAATGTCAGTGTTTATCGTAGCTGGAATTACTCCATCCTATTCTTGGACATCATGGCAGCTATTCAGCTTTCTGACAGTCTTTTTGACTTAGTGCAAAGCCAAAGTCCCCTGTTCCTGTAAGTAAACATTTGCTCATTTCCCCCTGTTTGTGCTGTGTATGTAGATCCGATCATGATATGTCAGATCAGTGCTTCACCCCTTGATGTCTATTGAAGCAACTATGCATCGAACCACATCTACTAAAAACTTCTTTCAAATGAAATCTTCTTGAAAGCAAAAATATAAGGGATTTTTTTATAGCTGAAAAAAAAACATATGTGGAGTAATTAAGCAGACACGCATCCAGTCTGAAAGCAGAAAAAGCACAAATTGTATTTTCTGTGACATGACAAATTTGTAAAACTGTTCAACAATATATGTTTAAATTGGAGGGTAAAGGTCCACTTTAATGTCCAATTTAGACAAATCAAATTGAACTTGTCAGGTTTAAATGGGCTAACACAGCAACAGGTTCATAACGTTTTTCTTAAATTTTTTCAGCTGTTGTCTAAATTTTTGGCTTTACCTCTGCCTCTACTAATAGTTTGGGCACAAACAGAGGTGTTTGGTCCAGTTCATGCTGAGAGCTAGAAATTGCCTCAGAAGTTGTCTTTAGCAGTGCAGAAAGAATTCTTCCTGCAGGAATATACAACATCAGCAAAAGCGGGACCTGATTGACCAGAAAAACACAATTTCTAGTGGGTGGAGGATCTTTGTCCTGAGAGTCCTGGGGGTCAGGAGTGGCCCTTGCAGTGCTTTCAGCATTTTTTGTTTCACTTTAGAGAGGATTGTCTGAGTTGAGTAAACTCCTAGATTAAGTGAGGAATTATCGAACTAATCTAAAACTGTTTGTGTGAATTCGACAAGACAAACCTGTAATGTTTTTTAGTTTCTTCTCACGTCTGTCAGTCAAAGTGTCTGCCCTTAGGCTCGGAAAAGTTCTTGTGATGTGCAAGACTTGGTTTTAGGTAAAACTTCTTCTGTTTCAGATTCTGCAGAGGAAAATGGAAATGAAGGAGGTATGTTTTCAAATACCCAAATTCACAGACACATTTTCAATTTTAATTGATATATATATTGTCTCACCAAATAAGGATTTTCCTGATTTCCTCTATTTTTTTTCCTTACTTACTGCCACTCAGAAGAGGCTAAACCCAAACTAAAGTAAGAAACAAACAATAATGTAATATGAATATCAAGATGATTCACTAAACTGAAAATTCATCTTTTTAGCCTATAGCTTTTTTACATGTCCACATGTTTTAACGTGATTCTATGTTTTTGTGGGATTCGTGTGTATGCTTATTTGATCAATATTACTATTTTTAACAACTGTTTTATTTTGTTTTATTTATTTATTTAAATCACTTTGAGGTGCTCTTTATCAGGAAAAGTGCTTTATAAATAAAGTTGCATTTGAACATTTCCATTTGTTCCCTTCTCCATTAGACCTGGTTTTGTGCCGGGCCTGGCACCTCCCAAAATCCCAGATGGAGAAATAGTAGACTTTGATGTGAGTTGATCTCCAAACTTATCAAACCCTCACCTGCAAGCTGCATTTGGGGGTTTCAGCAGATTTAAGTTTACCTATCTTCAATCGTGTCAGGACATTCACAGGAAACGAATGGAGAAAGATCTGATAGAACTTCAGTCGCTGATTGAATCACACTTTGAGAAACGCAAGAAAGAGGAAGAGGAGCTCATCAGTCTCACAGACCGTATTGTATGATCTATCAGATATCTGACTTTTTTATGTTTAATATCTGAGGGATTGGTTTTAGTTTAATTAAAGTCTCTTTTCTTCTGTTTCCAGGAGAAACGCAGGTCAGAAAGAGCTGAGCAGATGAAGATCAGGGCAGAGAGGGAAAGGGAACGGCACAACAAACAAGCTGTGAGTGCAACCACAAAAGTCATGAAATCCCTAAAAGAGTCACAAATTCTACTTTAAATCAGTCAATCTAAATTCAGACCAAGCAAATGGTGGAATTATCTAAATGCATTTTGTTTGCTTTTCTGTCCTCAACAAGGAAGAGAAGGCCAGAAAAGAGGAAGAAGAAGCTAAAAAGAAGGCAAATGATGATGCAAGAAAGAAGATGATTCTATCCAACTTAACTTTTACTGGATACAAGGTTTTTGATACAGACATAAAATAAAATAGAACAAGTGCACATGTGGAAGAGGTGTTCACACGTCTCTCTATGCTGCATTATGGCAGACACAGGGTGAGACAAAGAAACCAACAGAAAGAGAAAAGAAGAAGAAGATCCTAAACGATCGGCGCAAGGAGCTCAATGTTGAACACATGAAAGAAGACCAACTCAGGTACCAACGCACACATTGATCTGCCATCTTCTGACATGTAAATGCATGACAAATGATCTACTAATGAATTCAGAAAGGCTTTTACGGTCCATTTCAAAGGAAAGTACTGTTTCTGCTTTAATGAGTGTTCTGGCATTTGTACAGAGAAAAAGCAAAGGAGCTTTGGGACTGGATTCGACAGCTGGAGGCAGAGAAATATGAACTTCAATCTAAACAGACAAAGCAAAAGTACGAGGTAAAATCCACTGAAAAATCAGTTTAGTCATTGCTAAAGCATACACAATTAAAACCTGAACGAACCAGAATGCTTAGGAAATGTATTATTAAAATGTTTGAATCCTCACCTATGGGGTCACAGATATAGACTGCTTTTAATTAAAAAAAAAGGTTTGAAAGACTTTTTTTCTTAGTATAATAAACTGTTTTTTTTACAAAAATTTTGAATTCTAACGTTGTTTCCTAACTTAAAACCTGCTAATAACTGAATTTGGTTGCTATAGATTAATGCACGTTTGCAACAATAATGCAAAATGACTTGTGGTGAAGGAAGATCTTACAAAGGTCTTTTTTGAGAACATTGCCTCTGTTTGACTCATCCTGAGGTGCAAATACAAAAAATATTATGCATTTAAATATGTAGCAGGTCTCTAAATCGGTAAGTTTAGAAAACATTTCAAACTGTTCTTTGTTCAGATTACAGTGCTCAGAAACCGGATCAGCGATCATCAGAAAATGTAAGTTTGTTCTGTTGGCTTTGCTCTTTAAAGCAATTCAAACGGTTTGACAGATAACATAAGAGATGTTTTTTCCTGAAACATTTTCAAACTTTCAATCGGTATTTTACAATTAAGTACAAAAGCACAAAACTATGACAAAGTGTGAAACTTTACGTATTTAAGAATTGTGGAAAATCAAACCTAATCTGTAAAATTTTGCTTTGATATTAAAAGTTTGAAATTCTCTTTATTGAGGAGAAACAATTTTTTCTGTATTTTGTCTTTCTGAATGTGCATAGTTTACAAATAGTTTTTTTTAAATAAAGTATTTATCTTAGTTCTTTATGCTTTCCATAGCAAATAAATGTAAAAACATTGTACCGGTATACATATCAAGGGAAACTTCTCATTTTCTCAGTGGAATAAATAATAGATAATAAACAATAGCTCGTAAATTCAAGTAGAAACAGTTTTAGCATTATTTAATACAAATATTGTGTGGTGTTTCTATAGTTTCTACAAAAAACAAAGTAAGTTTTCAGGACAAATCTTTGCTGACCAACTTTATTCTCAGTTCAAAGGGAAGAAGGAGCAAGCGGGGGCTGAGAAAATGACATCTGACATTCGCTGAAGGGAAACTGGCACCATCAGACATCCAAGTCTCACTAGAAACTGCATACTAATGTCTCTGAATCGTTAAAACATGCGGAGAACCAAGTTCCCGATGATTCAAATATCACTGCTTTTTCTCTAAAAGTTTATGATTGAAAAAGCCTGAATGTTCATTCATTCTAGCCGTTTTAAAAAAAAGTTTCTGTATTTTGGCAACAAATAAATAAAATAAAGTATTCAAAAAGCAAGTGTAGGACTTGTCCATAAATGTTTTTGACAAGGACTGTGAGTTGTGTTTGAAGATGAACACCTACACTATATTTGACATGGTCTCATACAGCTGACGTGGCTTTATATTTATTTAATTTTACACCAGTTACTTAAAACTTTTCCCAAAAAATAAAATCATTCTACAATGTAAAGTTTTTTGTAGCATTCATAATCATTCATGTTAAAAGTTTTCTTTTTTTTCCGGTTTTATTGACAAGGCTGAGTAAAAATGGACACAAACACTTTCAAGCACACATCTTTCAGCTAAAATTTTAAATACAAACAAAGTTGGTTGTTCCGAATGCTTCATCAAGTTAAATATTACCCATGAGTCTGAAATTTCCACCGAACTGCTGTTGGATTAAGAGGTTATAAACGCTCTTATCTGTTCAACCATTACAAACACAGTGAGTAACAGCAGCAGTTGCAGTGTCTGAGTACTGATATTCATGCATCACACAGACTCTTTCAGGGTAAATCAAAGAATTAAAAAAACACACAACCTCTTTAAGTTTACATCCAAACTTGGAACAATGTGAAATAAAGTAATAACATGTTAATGCTTTACGATAGACTGAGACAACGGACTGTTCTGCAAATTTCTTTCAGCTTTATTGGAAGAAAAAGATGATTTCAAGATCGTGTAGTTAACCAGACACAAGCATGTAAAATATTCCTTCGTAGGCTTACACATCTGAAGGTGGAGTTTCAGCTCTCCAAGTACATGTTACATGAATCCTCATTGACAATATTAAACAAAAGTTTCAGTGCAAAATATAATCCATAGGTTTGACTGGGATGAAACATAAACTACCTATGAAAAGATACACACGAATACAAATGACAAACCAGTAAGAAACTCCATTGCTGCCACGTCTCGAAGTACCTTCACCATTGTAAACAAAACAAAATCTTACATTTGTACAGAGATTTACAAGCCCTGATCCATGAATGCATTGTACAGAGCACAAAGGTAAATATGTCAACTGTCCTTCTGAAATGAGAAAGGGAGCCACTTAGGCTTCTGATGTGCAGGCAAGCGACTCTTTGCAGATTCTTAATCAACGATTTGGGCTGATCTGTAAGCCTCCATGGTGATGTCATTGACAAAAGTGGACTTGATCATCCCTTGCTGTAGGAAAAATAGAATAATTTGAGGTCATGTAAAAACTAATTAAAGTGACATTATAATTGTCTGTCTAGTTCAGTTAATATAAGTTTCCCATGGTCTTCTTCCCTCTGTGTTTCTTCATAAGTAACCGACTGGATTCCTCGGCTTTATCACTTTTACTTTCATGAGATCAACGCCGATTGTTTCTCCCCAGATTTCTCACAAATACCCCAGAGAGGTGTGGACCTTTGTGTCAGATGTCAGAGACACACCCAAACCCTGACAAGTCTTGGCACTTACGCGTAAACTGTGACTCACCTTTTTCAGGAAGCTTTGCAAATCTTTATCTGACCAGATTATGTAGAGAAGAATACTTGCAGCTTTTTTGGACTTTGGCATAAATCTTAGAAAAAGCAGGAAACATTAAAAGTTAGACTTCAGATTAGACTAAGGAACGTTTATGACATATCTATAACACAGTCTGCTTTAGACATATTTATAAGGAAAACTGTCTTTGGGACATGCCAGCTTACTGGTTATTGCTTAAGCCAGTCAGTGATTTTATGAGTTTGTCTTTCAAATATTTCTTGGACATCTCGGGTTCCTTTGTGATCAGGCAGCCGGCAGTCTGACAAGCCAATGCTAAGTTGTCATCAGAATCATGTGCTCCGCTGGGACCTTGTCTGATGAGATCCAGCAGTTCTGGCAGGGCTTTGCCCCCTGTAGAGACAAAACCAATAAAGCAGTTGGGACTGTTTCTAAAACACTTGTAAAACTGGCATTGCTGCAGCAACATAAGGGCAAAGTGCCTGGAAGCCGTCGTGTCATTACTAAATCAATTTCTATATTAGAAGCTTATAAACCAGACGTAAAATTAAAGTTTGGACTTTTTTCTTACCAATGGCACTTTTCAAGTCTGGGTTTTTCATCATGTAGTTTATCAAAGTCAGAATGTTCTTCTGCAAATTTACTTTGCTTGACCTCACAAGGGGGCTGAGGATCTTCATGCCATCCAGTTTCTTCACAATAATGTGACTTACAACATTGGAGACCTGAAAAAAACACACCAGACAAGCTCCTGAATTCACAAAATTACTGTATACAAACATTTGTATGGCTCTTTAATGTGATTCAGAAATGTTTATTTAAAAAAAAAAAGAAATCAAACGTTCATAGTGTTCTGAGAAATACTTTTAATATTTTCTGAGTAACATGTTCTCATTACTGCTTGTTTTAGAATTTAAGCAGTTCACCAGCTGGCTGGAAGCTGTAAAACTGTAGATTTTTGTTTAAAACTGCATCTACTTTCAAGCACATATATTCGGTTTATAGGAAATATTAAAGTCTCATGTGTATATGCTAAAAATACATAAGCAGAAACGTTCGTCCTGCTTTGTTATGCCTGAGCGTTTCATTAGAAAATGATGACTCATCAACCTTTCCTTTTTTTTGAATTTCGTGGTAACACATATTTCATGCCTGAAATATTTTCCAATTATGTAAAAAAACATTCTTCAAGGTTTTTTTTCCCTTTCAAAGTGATGCTACTTATAGAGTCCATTTTTGTTTTTGCAAACTTAAGATTTCCAGTGTTTGCTTTTCACTGGACTCTATATTAATTGTAGGAATAATTAGAGGTTTTTGAGAGTTTGGGACAGCCTCAGAGCTTTTCTTTAGCAACGGAGAGAGAATGCTTTCTTCAGGGACATAGTGAAGCAGATATAGTAGGACATTAGTGAACAGAACCTGCACTATTGAGCATTTTAGAGTGAAGAATAAAAAAAAACATGTTTACGTGCAATATTATTGAAAGTAAAAGGATAAAAAGAATATTCTACAAATTAAAAGTTTTGGTAACTTATAATCAACTCTATGATGATGATCAACATGTCAACACCATCTCATGATGTGCAATATATTCCCATCATTGTGCAATATAGTAAGTGCAATATACCTCTGCCACCATAGGCATAACTGTTTTTGTTTTGTTTAACCACTACCTCATCTGGGAAATTCCTATTTTCTATTGCACATTTTACACCTTTTGCACCTTTGTACATTTTTTATATATATGTATTTTTTCTTCACTTGGTATATTGTATTCTTCATTCTGTGAAATTATTTTATTATTCTATTATTCCGTGAAATTATTTTCTATGAATGCAAGTACTGAATAGTGAGCAGCTTTTTTTCATTTCATTGTACATGTACATGTACATGTATGATGCAAATTGTACATGTGCACAGTGACAATAAAGGCATTCTATTCTATTCTATTCTATTCTATTCTATTCTATTCTATTCTATGCTATGATAATTGCTGCGTCTTGATCAGAACACTGACAAGTCAGGCCAGCTTTCATGACTTAGTCACTAAAGATCCTTCAAGGGTATTAGCAATTTAGATTCAGGAATTAATCTTTTCTCTATCATTTGTGTCCCGAGGAGACAGTGGCTTTTCTAGATATCACAGTTGCTGACATAAAACTAGGGGTGTAAGAATTATTTGATTTCACCGTTTAGAGGATTTCTATTCCTACTATTTAACCAGATCGATCTGTCTGAGGCAAATCGAACTATACCATTACAAATTTGTTTAAAAATGAAACAAATTGATTATTTCGATACTGGAAAATACAATTTGGATTGAGACATGGTAGGTTTATTAACTGTAGCTATAATGGAAAAATGACCAAGTGCATCACAGCAGACAACATTGTGATGACAGCAAAAACTGATCAATCCATCACTCCAGTCCATGTGTGGAAACACTTTGAATTTAGCAAAGACATGTGACCATACAGTCTGGTAGAATGTTTTAATAATGTTCTGTTTGTATTATTTTGATGTAGAAAAACAACAGTGGGCTGAACTTTATGAAACTAAAATGAAAATGGATATACCATTAATTCATTTTTAATGGTTTGTTTGTACACATATTTAATATACACTTGATTATCTTGCGAGAAATAATCTGGAAAACTTCATCTGCTCCACTGTTCAGTGCCCAGGTATTTATCTGAGTCACACTGGTTGAAGTTTTGGCTAAAGATGTCCTGGATCCATTTTAGGTTAGTGAATCATTAAAGCACCAACCAAAAAAAAAAAATCAAAATTTAACTTTTATTTCTCAGTTCTTACGGTGCCTTCTTGTGCGGTCAGATTCCGCATTGCTCCACAGCACGCTTCCCGTGTTTCTTCTCGCTGACTTGTTTCAAGCAGAGAAAGGTATCTTGACAGCGTTGAGGAGTGAATCAACCAGCCAGCCCCGCTAGCCTTTGATTCCTCAAGAGCTGGGTAGTCAAAACAAGGCTGTGTGAAAAAGATGAGGAAAAGTGCTTACTCTAACACATCAGCGCACACTGTTAAACAGAAACGCTCTGCAGAAATGCAGCATTCCTTTGAGTAAATAAGGAGACTCGTTTGAGATGATGTTGCTAGACAACCGTCTAAACAAAGGCTTTCCCTTGGTGACATACTCTGCTTTTAAAATAACTGGGTGTGCCAACATGTTGTGGGCCACGTTCAAAAGGAGAATTTCAAAACAAACTCCCAGAGTGCTAAGCCTCACTGTCACTATGACTCACTTAAACTGTTATTATAACAAAAAAAAAGTCTAGACAAACTGAAAGAGACTTCAGTGGAACTTTGATAAAATGTTACAGAACCACTTCAGATGAAAATCTTGTGATATTTTTCTCATAATGGAGAGCATATATAAAGAAAATTCAGCTAAAAATTGCGATTCTGTGTATTCTTTATTAATTGTTGCAAATCAGGGGCAGACGCAGAAAAAGCTCCCTGCTGCGCTCCATTCTGATGGATCCCTTCGAAGACGACTAGATTCATGTATGTCTTCATTTTCCTCATTCAAGCTGGCTCAAAACTGTACGGCTGCACTGGCATTGTGAGGCTGAGGTGTGAGGGACTGTAAGCTAGTGGGAGAGAGTGTAAACAGATGGATGACGGTCAGTAGGGCGGGCTTACTCTGCACCAACTGTCCCGTCCACAAGTCAGAAGTGAATTTCTATTGAACTCCTGCCGCTCTACAGAAACTATGTTCTACAAAATGATAGTTCTTTTTTTTGTGGCCAGAAACAGCTTAATCCTTGCGAACGGGCCACTGGGAACACTTTTAAAATAGATCCAAAGATGATCAAATTGGGTATTTTAAGATTTTGGGCAGTGGTATTATTGTAAATCAAGCACTCACCTCAAACTCGGGCCCTTTGTTTGGTGAACTAAAGCAGTTCATAATGCTTGTGTTGTCCTTTGGGGTTGGGGTGTTGGCCAAGGCTAACATCCTACTGAACAAACCTGGAGCCTCTTTCTCCAAATTGAACGTCAAATTATGCAGCACGCCCACACAGTTTTCCAAAGACTGGGCACACAGGGAGGAAAAGAAAGGGTAAAAAGCATCAAACTTAACCAAAGCGATACATTCTAGTCTCAAGTTTTTAGTTTGTAATGTTTGTGTTAAAGCAACAGTAGACTTTAATTTATAATAATATAAATGGAGAACATTGTATGTATTTTTGTTACCTCACTGTATGACGTGTATAAAGGATTTCACTGAGCTTCTCTTAAAGTTACTCAAGCTTTAGCTGCATTTGTTTATCTTCTTATCCTGTCTTCATTTACCTAAAGGTTTTGAATATTATTGCGCCCTAGAAAAGATACTTGCAGTACCTTACAAGAGCAACTATAATTGTTTCTTCTCACCAGATCATTAGGTTTTTCTGCAGACACGCATTCTATAATGTAACTGACTAAAGAATTGATCAATTGGGGTTGTATCCTCATGGCATGTCGGCTGTTTCCCCGAGCACTGCTGAGGTTTCTGTGGATCAAAAACAAGCTTATTTAATGCACTGATGATTTAGAGAATCAATACATGCAACACGTCAAATAACAAAAGTAAATGCCAAGTGGTTCAGTCTTTTAATAAAACTATCAAAGTTATATGGCTAATATCATTGTCAACATTATAAATTGATTTAATTTCAATTCACAAGTTCACGATTCAATTCCATTTTGAGGATTTTTTTTATTTAAAACCAATTGTATTTGGCAATAAAGTAAAACTAGTAAATACTATCTTAATAAATGAAGATCTTTCATGAATGAAATTATAATGCATTAAAAATGAGTGAAAGCATGTCTTTGTCTGAATAAAAGCAAGAATTACTGTAATAAATCAGTTTGTGACTGTAATAAATACAGTTTTTAGATAAAAATCAACACAGTATGGATTAAACCATTTTGGCTCAAGACAAGGACACATAAAGGTTTTTTTCGATAAAGGATGAAATAGTAAAATGAATGTGGCTACACTTAACTGAAAGATCAACTGTCAAACTAAATTGCTGATTATTTTCCCTAATGGGCAAATCACAAAATACAGATCTTCTGTAGTGAGATTTCCTGCCAACCAACTACAGAACAAATAACTGAAAAGCACTTCTGTACATTTATATTATTCTGCTCAAAGAGAATAAATTCTGAAAGAAGACAATCATTGGCCAAAGTCATGGTATGCGCTCTGCTTTAGCCATGTATTATTTTATTGTTTGATTTACCGAAGACATCCTGTAGCGTGATAAAAGACATCGGAGTCCCGTTCTGAGCTTTTGGTGGGGTTGGCTGTGTCAGGCGAGATGACACGTTCCATCAAGACAGGGAGAGCAGTTTTCAGCAGGTCAGGTCTCAGGTTGTCTGATGAGGACAAATTCCACAAAAGGCCTGGAGAGAAACAGAGAAACGTGAGCTGCTCGGTCCATGCCTTCATTTCACACTGATTCACTCTGAAGTTATTAGTTGACATTTTGTCTTTATATTAAACATTGTCAGGACATTTTCTTTTCTCAACCTGTTTTTTTTTAATCAACATGCATGTTTCTTTGCCTGTGGTAACACAAAATGTAACTACTTTTTTAGCAAGAACTTTCAGCCACAAAAATAGAATTAAATTTGATTGCAATATTTTAAAATCTTTGAGTCACGTAGTTGACCCACATGGGAAAGTGTTCCCCAAATGGCAGCATTGTGTTTCTCAAAGTGCCAGGACCAACAGGATTGTGTTACACTTCACACTGGCACTCTCTGTCTGACTTGTTGGTTTGGTTTTGCTGTGTGCATGCATGTACCCAGGGTGAGCCCAGATTTCCCTCAGTTCTAACATGTACCTGTTAGCTGTTTGTGCAGGTCAACAGAGTCTGACGCTTTGAGCTGCTCCACAGCCTTTGTGATGCCCCCGCAGCGATGGATCTCCTCCTTATTACTGTCACTTTTGAAAGACAAGTTACGCAGCGCCGCAGAGGCCGTCAGACTTACTCTGGCGCTGGAGCTGCACATCAGAGCTACTAGCGCCGGGATGCCCCTCAAGTGTAAAACCTGTAAGGTAGAAAGGTTTTAGGATTAACTACACGTAAACTCCTGAGTTCAGAAACAAGAGCAAATACTTAAAAAATATTCACTACTTAGTGTACGACATTAGGCGTTGGTTATTTTGTAGGGGTGTTCGAAGCCACGGTTCCAGTGTCGTGGGAATATGGAGAGAAAAAAAGTCTTCCTGGATTTTTGTATGTGTGTGTAATACTTGATTTGTAACTTGTGCCTGCCTGTTTGTGTGTAACTTTGGATTTGTGTGTGTGCGTAAAACTTGATCTGTAACTCATATCATACTCCGTGTACTGTGTACACTCAAATATCGAAAACGTACAAATACAAAATACAATTTACGCTCACACAACTTGAAATTACAGCAGACTATCTATGTACAACTTCAAAACGGCTCCTACGCATACAGATCTTTAAAAGGTACACACCAATTAATCGCCTGATAAAAACAGACAAACCACAAAGTGGTGTATACTATTTAAAGATCTGTATGCGTAGGAGCCATTTTGAATCCCTATATAGTTTTAAGATGCTTGATATTTGAGTGTACATATGAATAGAAATGTATTGTATGAGTTACAAATCAAGATTTACGCACACAAAAAACCAGTGAGACTATTTTTTCTGCATATGGGAATTTCCCAGATGTCTGTGTGGAAAACTGCATGAATACTGACTAGATTAGAAAATAGGCATTGTGTTTGAATAGAATCTTTTTTTAATTTAAATTAAGTTTGTATATATCATCCAAGTTTAACTATCAGAACACAAATAGTCTACGTGAAATGTTAATAGTTATTAGGTTTGTACCTCAGCAAAGGGAGGACATCATATTCTGCGTAAAAATAAATAAAAAATGAGTATAGGCGTGTCTAAATTGTGTTCAAATCCAGGGCACTAGATAGTGTTTTAGGGGTTAGGGAGCAGCAACGGAATTCAGACATTAGCCAATAATATGCTTTTATTTTGAAAAAAATCTAAAAGGTGTTTTGTATTAAAGTTAAAGGAAAGTTTTTTTTTGATCCAACTGTTTACTCCCTACATGCTGCTGCCAACAAAATGCTCTCCAAATCCTGCCTACGCCTAATTAATGTGTGTTTCTTACTCAGCATTAAACTCAACCTTTAATCTCGGTAACAAAAGGACACACCTCATCTGTGTTACCGTTTTCTAAACTTTCACACACACCTCCTGTTCTGCAGATAGACTAAAAAAAATCACTTAAGCTATTCTAATGGTTTTTAATTTGCTTTAAATAAAACAAGTTTTCTGTTGTTGAAACATAACCAATCGGGACATCTCTTCAGATACAGTTGAGATCATGAACATCTTTTTAGGAAACTACAATGTATTTGTTTTACATGTGTAAATGGCAGTTAACTCTAAAATACATATGGCGGACTAATTTTGGCAATTGCCTATAGATCTTCAATTATCCCAGGTAAAGGAGCTTCATAAGCAGCAATAATGAGATAAGGTGAAGACATAAAAAATGAGGTGAACAACCTCCTCTTTAGCGTTGTCATCAATATACGTTCTGTGCTGGATGTAGGAAGTGCCGCAGTACTGATATTCCTCATTCTCACTGCTGAGAAACCCAACAGCCTCCTTCAGGGTAATATCTGCGACGCCACTGTTTCCATTCATCCTGTGAGGAATTACAAAAATATTAAAAGTCAACTAAATAAATAGAAGCATAACATTCTGATCAAACTTATATTCATGCGACAACAGAAGAATTGGGACCCTGTTGGGTTATTTTTCCACTAACCCAGAGTGTCCTTTGCTCTTGGACGTAGATTCGATCACAGACGGTCTTGACTGTGTTCTGTTGACGTTAGTCTTACTGTAAATGAACTGGCCGTTCATTTTGGTCTTAGCAGAGCCGTTTGCAAGATGCAGAGGCTGAGGATGTGGGACGGAGCCAGTTATATACTGACTGGTGCTCCTCTGTGCCAAGTAGTTGCTGTGTTTGGAGACGTTTCTCTGTGGCCGGACAGTGGGTTGTACCACGGAGCGCCGGCAGACCAGATCTGGCTCGCTGCGACTGGTGTTTCTATGCCCCACCGGTGGGACATCACCAGGGCCATAGCATCTCTCATACTGATAGGCAGACGCATATTTTTTTGCAGCGGACACTTTGGCACTGTTGGCTATCTGTCTGTTAATGTTTTTCTCAAACATGTGCTGCGGAGTCAAAAGAGAAAAAGTTAGTTTTCTGTATAAAATATGAGCAGCCACAAAAAACACAATTTCAATTCAAGTTACAAAAGATTATTTTAGTATAAAACCCTTTGGTGCAATGACTGGCGCCTCATTTTAGAGGGTTACTTTCTTTCATTTTTTTTTCCTTTTAAAGATTTTGGGTGATCTGTAGACAGCTTTTGCACATTAAAGAAATCTATTTCATGTATAAACTTTAATGTACACTATTAAAAAAATGAAAACATAAGTGTAAAACATCAGAGTTTTTTTTAAAAGAAAATCTATTACGTTTTCAATTAAGTTAAAGAATAAAATCCAAATGATGAAAATATAATTTCTAGAATTTTTGCTAGATTTCAACCTATTATCACATAAGCACTAAAATGAGAGACAACATAGCTGTATAAACAATTGGACCTTGCAGAAATCAATCTACATCAAATCTTTGGCAGAACAGGGTTGTGGAAGAATTTCAGGACAAAGAGTGAATTTCTGTGGGTTTCCATAGAAGCTTTATGAAGGGCTGTTCTGCACATCAAGCGGAAGACAAAACAAAAGCCCCTCTGTTGTGTCTGAACTCCTTATACACTCTCAGATGGATGTTTGTAGAAGGAGAAACGTTTTTCAATAGGAGAAGCTTACCAGCAAAAAGGAGGAATTTTTCTGCAAAGTCATAAATGATATGTTGGTTGTAAGCATTTTATGGCCCTTCGGCTTGTCTCGTTTTACACAGAATAATCATGTTTAAAGATTTACCAACGGGAAGACACTTCAACGGAATCCAAAACATTTTAAAGCAACAAACTAAAAAAAAAACACCTTGTGTTATTACAAGGGGTAATAGAAGAAAACATTTCTGAAAGTTAAATAGCAAATAATTTAAACAAATCATTGACTTTAGACCAGGGGTCACCAACCCTGTGCCCGCGCGGGCGCGTGGAGCACCCCTTGTGGCGCCCGCAGGGAATGCACCCCAATGTTTTTAATTTTTTTTTTTTTTCTCAATTGAAGCAAATATTCAACAAACAATCACGGTGTGTCTGTCAATGACAACAATATCAATTCTGTGATAAAGGTAGACAAAAAAACAAATATGAAAACAAATATAACTTAAAAAATAATCAATAAAAATTACAAAAGTTGAAATAGATCAAATAAATTACATAATGTCAGCGCATTCTTATGATTCATGTAATGTAAAGATTTAGAGAATAGGTTGAGACAGTTGAGTAATCCATTAATGTGAGGTTTTACCTTTAAGAATTTACAAGTATGAATAAAAGGCTTTAAAATTACAATCAGTACATTAATCAGAAAGTCCAGATTTTTGTGATTTAATTGTAAGTTAATTTTAATTGTATTACAATTTAAAGGGTCAATGATGATATTTTTGGATTTAAGCCAATTATGAAAAGAAGACCAAAACTCTTTAACATGAAAACATTCAAAGAAAAGATGTTCCACAGTTTCTACATCACAAAAGACGCAAAGATCACTGTCCCAGTTAAAGCGAGAATGTAAAAAATGAGTGGAAGGGTAAATATCATTTAACGCGAATGCTTCAAAAATAGCACTTCTCATACAGCAAACCAATACATTGTGGTGATCTGGGGGTTAGCCCCGCCTTCAGCTTTTAAGACTCATGGGAAGTGGGGAATCTTGGTTGTGTTAAATTGCTCAGCATAAATGAGGAGGCTGTGAGCAGAAGTGAGGTTAATGCTGTTTGGCTGGTGGTGAGGGTGTACAAAATAAACAGACAGATATGATATGCTAACTTATGTGAGTGTTGTTCTCAACAAACCGGTGCTGTGCTTTGCATGGGGCACGGGTAGCAGGTTTGGACATGTCCAGTCTGGCCACTATTAAGTAAGAGGATAGTGAATTAGGACTCGGGTTCAACGGTACTGGCCTGGATAGTAGAGGCTGGTGATGCAGTGCTTGCTACTAGTAATTGATGCACTTTAGTTCTGCTATTGTGAAATATATGGCAGAGTATTGAACGGCTTGATACTTGCAAATCGGCGTTCCCGCCTTTGAGAAAGAGGCGCGTGTGTGTGTGAGGAGGAGAAGGGGAGGGGTAGTGGGCGCAGGTTGCGAGGTAAAATGTTGCATGGAGACCATTGCGCAACACCTGGATCACCAGCTCATTCTATTAATGTCATTCTTCACTAACTATTGCGAACATTTTCAATACTTGTCTGTATTTTCCATATACATTTATTTTCATGGTTGTTTAGTTGGTGATAGTGACGTATAAATAAAGACAGCAGGTAATGCAGGCTGGAAAACAGCTGCACTTTTTCAGACCATAAATAAACAATCGATCATTTGTTTATGAAAGTATTGAGGATTTTGGGGGATTTTTACTGTTGGTGTTGCACAAAATTAGGAAAATGCCAAATATTTTTGGATCATGAGTTCTGTAATTTAGTTTTTAATGTTTGATGAGACCTAAACATGATTTTCACAATAACAGGTTTTTAAATAATCAAATCCATCTGATATATCATCAATCCCTTCAGAGACAAAGACCAAAGACACACACAGGACCAGAGACACACACAGGACCAGAGACACACACAGGACCAGAGACACACACAGGACCAGAGAAACACACAGGACCAAAGACACACACAGAACATCACACACAGGACCAAAGACACACACAGGACCAAAGACACACACAGGACCAGAGACACACACAGGACCAAAGACACAAACAGGACCAAAGACACAAACAGGACCAGAGACACACACATTACCAGAGACACACACAGGACCAGAGACACACACAGGACCAGAGACACACACAGAACATCACACACTAAGCAAAAATGAACTTATTGCTAAAAATGATGTCAGGAGTTCAGCTCTAAAAAATGACAAAAAAGCAAAGAAAACGGAATAATTTGATTTATTATTTGTAATTATTATTATTTCCTGGCTTTGTTTGTTCATATTTGCATCATTTTGACAGAATATATTTATTATTCTGAATTAATTTTCCTGTCTGTGTGTTTTGGATTTAGGACCCCACTGCATCTGAGTTTGACACCCCCCCCCCCCCCCCCCGTAATACGAGACCAGAAAATTCATGCATGTTTTGTGTGAAACATGAGTGTAAAATAAAAACAAGGCACACAAAAGGAGGTCCTCAAATTGTGTGTTGTTTTTGTGTGTGTGTGTGTGTGTGGGGGGGGGGGGTGGACTAGGAGGTTTTTAGTGGTGCCCTTCAACCACTTAGTGCCCATGAAATAGCCCTCGGTCTCAAAAAGGTTGGTGACCCCTGCTTTAGACATTTACCATTCTGTAAGGTAACTTTGTGTAAATATATCATAAACTGAGTGAATTTTTTTTGTGCAAAATAATAGGCACATATATATATCTAAAAATGATGATACAAGTGAACTGCAGCTGTTCAGCACACATACAGTGACTCCAGCAATTCAAGGGTAGCTCATATCTCTCCCTATCTAATCTAAACTGTGAATAATTTATAACTTTATGAAAACATATCTTTAAGACATCAAAAAAGATCCTTTGTTATTCACTGCAGGCTCTCCACTCATCAACGAAAAAAAGACCACATGTTTTACACATCAAACAAATTTCAACTCACATTTTTTGAGTATCCATTGCCATAAAAGAGGCTTCCATTGAACGAAATCGACTTTGCAGAATCCACAAACACAGAGTCATCCAAAGGGCCTGGGGAGAAATGTCAGCTTTTATCAGGCGTTATCTTATGTACAGAACACATCATATTAGAAGCAGAAGATTTATTGTCTTTGAAAGGGAAAACATACCATGGCAGTAAAACTTTATGACCTTTTAGCAAAGGGTAAAGGGACAAGGGTCAGAAAAACTATAGATTTGACAATCGGCAGCAGCATATGCAGAGTTTTCTTAAAAATTATTTATTAAAAAGGTTTGGAAATATTTAAAGTTTTCCTGATACATTTTTAGTTTATTTTGTGTGCAAAAATGTTTTTTTTTTCTAAAACAGCAGCACTAAATAGACTTGACAAAACAGCGGTGGCCCTGCAGGAGCCCCGTCCTGCTCTTACTGGTTGGGGACAGAGGCGCAGAGCCGCTCCTGCTGCTGCTGCTGAGGTGCCTGGACTTGGTCCTCCTGACCGTCAGCACTTGCTCCCGGACCCGCTGCGCCCCCGTCAGCTGCTTGTGGCGGGACGGCAGAGCCAGCGACGTGTCGTCCACGTTTACCAGCGCTGTGACACTTTTCAGCGCGTCCAAAGTCGCCATGTTGACCTGCGTCCGGACTGTCTGAAAATGGAGAGGCGGAGGGGAGTCCGTGCCGAATGAGGGAAAGAGAAAAAACAGAAGAAGAAAAAAAAACAAAAAAACAGCGCACCTTGCCCTGCCCTGCGCCAAGAGGAAGACCGCGCCCAGGAAGACACAATAGACCTGAAAGACTGGACTGCTGCCGCTCACTCTCGTTTTCTGTCTTTCTTTCTGCGTGCCTGGACGCATATGTCTGTAGAAGCAGCTATGGTGGAGTTTATACTCTAGAATTAAACTTCCTGACTGACTGCTGCCATTTAGGAACGTCTGCACACAAGTGGAATTGAGCACCAGTGGAAAAACTATGCATGACCCAGCCCTAACATAATAGTTCAGTAGAGAGAGAATACATGTTCACAATGGTGAACATGTATTATTTAACAATTGACTTGATTGATGATTCCATGCAAAAGCAATGAAATGTGCTGCGGTTGCATCACCTTCTTTAAGTCTACTGTTTGAAAAAAAAAACATCTTTCTGATGAACACAAGTGTGATTGTTTAGTAAAGATTTGCAGAGCTACATTTTTATTTATTGGTATTGATAGCATGTGTCTGCTACCATATATCCAAATTATCTTGCATTCATGTTTGCCTTGATGCAAAAAAATTATGTGCCTCTTGCCTATAGATTTTTATTTGTAGAGTTCACTATAAGTTCAACGATCAGGTGTTTGGAGACTGCCCTCTAGTGGTGAATGGTGTAACTTCTTGTCACATCCAGTTGTGGTTTTTTCACAGTAACAACAAAAAAAGCAGCATGTAAAAGATTTTTATTGCTTCAAATATTTGCATCACAGTTTTCATTCGGAATTTACTTCATATGATTTGAATGCCATTTTTAAACATAGAACTACCAACTTCATAACACAATTATACAGCATGATAAAAATAATCAAATCACTTTATTATTAGAATAATAAAAGGATTTCATAGGGTTAATCTATATTTAAGACTTTAGAAGACATTTTTACAATCAAGTCACTGCATTGAACATTCTCTATTGCATAGTCAGAACATACAGGGATGTTTAGAGGAGTGTAGCTTATCTCTAACATAAAGATGATCTTTAGAAGAGGAGGGTGAGCACAGAGAACTGATACAAAGATTCTGCTCCTTCCCCTTGGATTTAGCTGCAAACAACCCAAATGGGTTTGAAGATCAGTCTTCTCACCTTGTAACTACCCAGAAAGTGAAAAGTAAACTCTTCATCATTTGGAGTGAGATATCTGTACAGTAAAAGATTGTTCTGTTAGTATTTCATCACTAACTGTGCTTTTTCTAAGTAACAACAGAAAGCATGACATGGAAAACATTGAAACAAAATGGTCCTGTGCATATTGTGTGCTGGTGGAATGCAACGCCGACCTGAAGTTTAAAAACACAAACATTCACATGAATGCCTTAAAGCTCAGCATCACCACGCAGGTGGAAAATATGTGCAAGGAGGCATATGTGGGCGCAGCAGGTGCTAAGGAGGATACCTGAAGCCTAGAAATGATTAAAAGTGTCAACATGACGCATGCATCATGTACTACTGACAGAAATGTCTCAATTGTTGGTTGTTTTTTTCTTCAGCATACATTTTAGTTGGAAAAAAAAAGAAGCTTCATTTTACTTTGAAATTATTCCTCTGGGTCTCTGGCAGGGGGCTCCTGACCCTCTGGTGGCTCCATGGAGGCACAGTGAGGCTGAGTGGCAGCAAACCCCCTGAGCTTTTCATGCAAACTACCCACCGCCAGCCTCATCTGGTCTTCAGCTCCCTGGAGAGATTTGATCTCAATTGTGTAAAAGATATAGAGCAGAAAGGTGGTCAGCAGAATGGCGAAACACAGCGCTGCCAGCAGGTAGAAAGAGGTCTGTGGGAAGGGCTGTTCTGCTCCCAGAGCAAACCAGGGAACCGCGGCGATGGCCAATTCCAGGAACAGCAGGGCCAGCCCCATCACCCCAGTACGGGCTGCAGTGTAGCGCATTCTCTCAGCACAGTGCAAGCCCACTTTGACTTCAGTACGAGCCTCAGTCACAATGTCAACCAACTCAGCCAGGTTCCCTAAAACCAGGAGAGAGAGAGAAAAGAGCCAAATCTATACCCATTTACAAGTTAAATTGCTGGAAAAAAATTGTTTTCCCTTTGGATCCAGGTCAGTTTTTCTGTATTCTTGCTGAACAGAATACCTGCGGAGTCCGGGGTCTTGCATGGTTTGTCATTTCCAGTCTGAGCTGAAACACAGGAGTTCAGCTTCAGCTCAGCAGTGAGAGCTTCATGATCAGAAAACGGGAATGGACTGTCGGCAACAGAGCCTTTGGTGGTTGACATGGAATCACAAGCAATCTCAGCCCGAGAGGATCCCTGGGATGACAAAAAGAAAGCATTTTAAAATTCAAATGTCTGAAATGCTGGTTTCAACTGATTAAAAGAGCTTGTAAATATTCTGCTGCAAGTCTCCTAATGTGACATCATTTCAATTTGTGTTTTAATTTTAGAAGCATGGAGTGTATTGTGTCTCTTTTGAGGTGCTTAGGAGTTTCCCCATTACCATCAAGAATACATTCTATGTTTATTCAGAGAAGCTGCTGAGGCTTCTCACATTAGCAAAAGATTTTTTCTGCATTTCTGATGGGGCTTATTTTCTGGAAGGATTCATTTTCAATCATGAATGAATAGAGACAGCAGCAGATGCGACAAATGCTTAACTTACCTTGAACAGGATGTAGTCGATTCGAATTCCCTTCTCAAAGGGAAAAATCTCCTTTTGACTGATAAAAGGATTGTCTGCTATAAGAGTCACACCACCTTCACATCCCTGCAACAACAACAAAAAAAGCAAAGTTAGGTTTTCATCAGATGTATAAGCCATTTGTTAATAGGACTTTATATTTTTAAGTTTGACTTTTTGTGGTCTTGATGTTCCGTCAGTCACATTATATGATGGTGAACTGAAGTAAAGATTTACCTATGACCTTTTTCTAATGATTTTATCTTGCAGTTTTTGCAAGAGATGCATGTAACACACGGCCATACCAGACTTTTCAAGTAAAATCCTTAAAGATCAAGATAAATGTTTTAAAAAAACGAGTTTGTTCAGCGCATGAACAGTCCATTTTGTTTGTCATTGTTGCATTTATCATTCCAACATCCACTCGTGTCACAAAACTCTTAAAGTCCCCCTCCGAAGTAGATCATGTTTGTTTTTTGCATTTTTGACATGTTCTTGTGGCATTTTTCTTATGAAAGAGAACAAATGTAATAAAAAATCATTTCACTCATGAGTATTTCTCTTTTTAAATGGCCGTCCATCAGACTGTCCCAAAGACGCTTGGTTTGAACTAATGAGCCGTTGTGATGTCACAATGCATTGCACCAGATCCCTGATCTGCCCCGTCCACCATGCACAAGCTCAGGTGCAGCAGAAGAGAAGATGGCGTGTTACTGCATTCACGGAACGTATTTTAAGTGCGTCCAAGGCGGCATTTGGTTTTTGGCCGCTCGTGTTGAAAATGAAACTTTAAGCTGAAGTCCCAAATATGCTCTCTGCATTTGTGTTCTCTCTCTACCCAGTTTAAAGGCTGTCCCGCATTAACCAAAGGGGAAAAAATAAAATCAAAAATAAAATCAGGGGACATTTTTTTATTATTGCGTCGATGAGAAGAAGTAAAATATCATAAAGTTCAGGAGGCCCGAGCAAGCGGGGTCCCCATCCCGCAGCGGTTCTCTGTCTGGCCGCCAGCTCGCCTCCCGGGAGCCGGCATGGTGACAGGGAGGCGAGAACTTAAGCTCCATCAGCCCTGTGACAGACCGTCCAGGGTGTACCCGCCTTTGCCCAACAGCAGCCGGGACGATTACTGTTGGGCGCTTTGGTTCAGATGGGTACCAAATTGCGCAACTGGACCTCAGATCCCATCTGTACTATTGAAACTGGCCGCCTGTGCCGCGAATCCTGTTCGGTGAGAACCCAGCTTAACCCTAACCTGAAAACTAAACTTAAGCCTTCCTCTGGGTCTGAGGCCAACATAAAGCTCAGCACTGGCTGCATGTATTTGAAAAATTATGTGTGAATAGAGGCTTCAGATAAACATGAAATATGACTTTAAAAAAAATTTAGGTTGTGGGGTTTTGGTGAAAAACATCAGAATCATAATTAAAACACCAACGGGAAAGTTTTATAAGAAAAAAATTGTCATAGGGGGACTTTAAAGTGTCTACCAAAAGGTCAAATTTGTATATACCAATACCGAAATGCCAAAACTAAATTTGAATCCTTAACTTAAAATATAACCTTAATAATAACAGGACAAAAAAGCCAATATTTATCTTGTGGTGCAACATACATCAAATTTTGCAGTTTCTGCGTAGGCGTCTCTCAGTCCAGTGTAAGATCTCAGCAGTCTATTGCCCAGATCCTGAGGATGCATGTTAAGGTCACCGCCGAGAATGACCACGTCCGCTCCAGCAGATGTGTGACTACAAGAGCATCAAGAGAAATATGCCATTAATGACAGAAAAAGAGAGAATGACATCTAAAGGAAAAAGGGTTAATAAGTACTGCTTGTTATGCTCTACAGATTGAAAGAAAATACTACAAAGCAAGAGCCAAATGCTACACAAACAAGAACTTTTTTCCCCAAAAAGTTCAACACTTTGCAATGAGCAAAATATTGTATAAAACCAAAGAGACTTCACCGAATGAACTGCTGCAATTCCCAGGCCTGAACCACCCGGTGAGCAAGGTAAGAGTCCTTCTCCCTGTTATACTCTGCATGCAGCTTCAATCAGAACAAGAGAACACCAGCACACTGATCACCAATGTCAGGGGACAAAGACAACTAAAGGGATCAAATGAGATCCTACATGGGTAACATAAACATTCGCAGTCAGGCTGCCAAGGCTTAAGACCGCCATGCCGACGGCTTTTCCACCGAACCAGTCCCCATGGTGAGCCTGCAAAGAGACAGAAAATACTCACTTTGATTTACGTGTCTGATATTCTCTGCCGTTAGCAAACATTTGCTGATTTTTTAATGTCATTTCCCACTTTATCAAGAAACTTCCCATGTTGAAATATTGATTTTTTTATATAATTATTAATCCAAACATTTTAAATGCCATTGAAGGAAACCCCTAGAATAGCATTCAAACAAAAACAAAAGATTTTCACAAATTAACTTTTTAACTGAATTAAATTAAAGAAGCTCATAAATGTGGACACCAGTTTAAGAGACTCATGCTGTAATTTCTATTGACAGATTGATTCATAATTCACTTAATATAATAATAATAGAAATTCTGTTTATTTAAAAAATATTTTTTTAAGGGACCATTAATTCAATAGAAATTACAGAGACAATTTTTCCAGATGTGTGAAGGGCTTTAAGAGGGAACAACAAACGTCCTCACTTCATGAATAAACATCTATTAACACGCTGGCTGAAGTCAATATGAGAAGATTTGAAGTTTTAACAGGTCATCACTTAATGGGGCAAAGAGCAATGAGAGGGTTCTAGAGCACAACCTAGGTTTTATCTGTGCGCTTTGATCAGGTCACGGCTGCAAAAGACTACAAAAAAAACAAAGAATTATCTGGGCAAATTTTATGAAGAACGATGACAACAGAAATGCAACTTGGCAGTAATTCAAATAAGACTTAACCAAGGAAAAGATAAGGAGCATTTCTTGAAAAGTTGTGCATTCTAGGAATGTGTCAATCAGCCTCTGCTGACTTACCATGTAGGGATAACCATTGAGTGAATAGCGATGAAGAAGCGTGTCGTGGATTCTGTGTTTAGAAAAAATAGCCAGCCCGCTGCCTATGACTCCACTGCAGAGAAAGACAAATAAAGAAAAGCTGCACTTTTAGATACTGGTATTCAAATGGGACACAGTGCACTAAAGTCCTAAAGTTATGTTACTGCAAATGAAAAAAAATATGTTTGTGTTTTTTTACAGAGATAAACCCTACACACTCAGAAAAACGAGCAGAACAGTTTATTAAACCACAATGGAAGTAAAAACGAAATTAATTCAAAAGGTTGTGGTGTTTTTTTATCATGCTTTAAGTTCAATTATTGAGAAAATGCTGTCAAAATGAAAGTCATTTGAGACTTTGCATTGGAAGTAGATGAGCAAATTACCTTTTGAAATAGTGAGTGTAGGGATGAGTGCAGGAAAGTTTCTTTTTTAAAAAGAGATAGTCCTTTTCACTCCACACCTACAACATAAAACAGTCATATTGTTGTATTAATGCCTGCTGCGTGCATATGGAACTAGTTACAACTTTGTTAAAGCTTCTACCAACCTCCTGCAGTAAGACAATATCAGGTTTTTCTTTGCACAGCAACTCTCCAATCATGTGATACCGCTGAGAACAATATTTGCTTAAATAGCGAATCCCCCTGTGAAAACAAAAGAAGAACAGGATACGAAATTAGCTTACACTTCTTTATTTACATAAGGAATATTTATCTTTTTTCAACAAACCAGCAGTTCAAAGAGAAGACTCGCACAGCATCAGGGTCCGTGTTATCCATGCTGTCAGGTCAGGGGATCAATGCAAATGATGCCGTTTCACAACAGGAAAGGAACCTCAAACAAATCCTGATGTGAAAAAAGACAGATTTCCATTTGCTGATGTCAGAGTTCAAATATTGTAACATATTATAGCCGTAATACTCAAAATGTAATGTATACAAGCAATCTGTAGCTTCATTAGTTTGAAAACAACTTTCAAACCAAAAATACATTTATAATAACTATATGTTTAAAATAATAATAATAATAATAATAATAATAATAATAATAATAATAATAATATGTTTTAAAAAAAAGGACAATAAGCACTTAAACACCGGAGCAGGCTGACTCTTTTAATCCTTCCTGTTTGACTGAAAACATCAATAATGTTTTTTTGTTTTAAAAAATGTTTTATCTAAAAGTATTTATAAATAAAAGCAGTGACAGAGAGTCCAACATTTGTATGGTGAAGATCACATATGTCATAATCTTTTCTGCCGTCTCATCTGCCAAAGTTGACAACTAATCAATGTTTTTTAATCATGTGTTTGACACTCAGCTGAGTCAGACATTTGAGGTGTAAAGCAAAGAACACAAAAAGTGACTCCACTCAGCTGTTTTCTTGGTGTTCAACAACATGCTGGTCTCTGACTCACACAGACAGAGTGCTGACAATAATAATAAATAAACAATAATAATAAATAAATAAAAACAGGGTGCCGAAGTCGAAGGTGTTTTTGAATCAACTTTAAATGCAGTTTAATTAATTATATGGATGTTTGAGCCTCCATACACAACCATGATAGAATGCACGTTTCCATATTAGCCAATCAGAAAAAAGGACGCCGTTTTCATTGAAATAGCATGTTCATGACCGGAGGGTTGCTAGCTTCACTTGATGACTTGAAACTTCAACATTTTTTTGAAGAATTATCTGACTGAGGTACCTCAGGCAATTAAATTGTATTAACACTGCATAATAATTATTTACTATAAATTCTTATAGAAAGTCTCCTAGATGGTATACGAAACCCCGAAAGACAACTATTATTAATTTAATACGACACGCAGCAATTCTTCAGTTCAGCTAGTAGCCCCTACACTTTTTGGTGCAAATACAGTTAAAATTTCGTCGTTAGTTAGTTGTGGCTATCTTATGAATGAAATCATTAATTTGGTCATGCGGACGAAAGCGTATATAACTGCTCAATGTAATATATATTTATTTTTTAGCTAGTCCTAATATGGTTGTCAAAATAATTCCGGCTTTAGTTTAACAAACCGGAAATGATTATTCAACAATCTTACCGCATGAAGCTCTCGACGTGGACGTTAGTTAGCTGATATAGCGACGGCGGTCCGTGTTTTGCAGCTATTTAAATGCCGCTTACCACTTCCTGTCTGCCTGCTAGCCTTTCTGTACTTAGACAGTCTGTAGCCGTATAACGAAACAGATGGCATTAGCCCCCCGAAGAGAGTCAGGTATCAAACACAGACATTAAGGTAAAATGAAACTTTTCCAACTATTCCAAAGAGATACAAATTTTAAATATATAAATATATATATAAAATATAACATCACTAAAACATTTTTTTTTTTAAAATGGCCTCCGGGTGAGTTTTCATTCTTCCCTTTTTCGAATACATAAAATAAAACTCATCGTGAGTTATACTTACAGTTTTGGGGTGTAGCTGTTATTACAAACAGCTAAGTAAAACAAACAGAAGGTTTAAAAGTCCCCAAACGCGTCTGATACAGTTATTTAGCTCAGAATTACAAATTCATTTGAAGTTTATTTTGAAGACGTAGTTTCCGTTTTGAGTTAACAACCTCGCAAGCCATCATGGGAAATAGTGTTTTCAGAATCTCCTAAGCACATATAAAGTTGTGGGTATTCTGTGGAGGAAGTGTTTTAGTCTGTTTTAGAGCACAAAAGGAAGGGATGGGATCATGGTCTAAATGGATCCACTGAGTAGTGATACTCGGTGAAATCTTCAAGAAGTAATTCAAGGACATTATCGCCAAAATGGAAGGGAAAACCACCTTCATGGATCAGGGAAAAAGAGAATCGGTGGACTGGAGAGATCACTTTTTTGCAAACACTACAAGAATCTGCCAAAAAAGCCTTAAAGATTCCCCCCATAGTTATGCATTCAAAAAAACTCTTTTTCAAAAATCAGAATCATGCACTGGGAATAAGTTTAATTTTACTCATTTTGGGAAAAACAACACCTATTAATTGACTACTGTTTTATATTAAAAAAAAGTGTGTTTTATGTTTATATTTACAAAAGGTTTACTTTATATATTAGATGTATCTTAGCAAAACCAAGTAGTACTGGTACTTTTGAAGTTTATTTTATCAAGGATAGCCTACTTGAGTATAGGTATGCCAAGTATACTAGAGTCTGATCATGCAGTGTAGGAAGAATACTAAGTGAAAACTTTTTCAGACTAAATTGAAGCATTTTATGTTTACAATATACAGATATCGTACAAATAGTAAACTTAAAGTATATTGCCTCCCCTTTAGTGCAGACTAAGTTTACTTGTGGTACACTTTAGCCCTTGTGCTATCTTAGATGACCGCACCCTTACATTGACGTGTTCTCCCTACCATGACAAAGGTGGATAAAGGTGGAAAGATTTCATGTAATCCTTGGACACCGTTGAAGATCACAAATGATTAAAGAAAACAGGTTCACTGCACTGTCTAGTGGGTCTAGATGACCCAACTCCCAATGTTAAAGTACCTAGGATAGCACAAGGGTCACTAGACTACTTTTTGCTAAGAGTCAGACTTGCCATCATGCAAAGAGGTGATGATTTTGTGCACAGTCCTGCAAAAATGACTTTGCCTTGCTTTGTGCAAGGATAGTTAAATAAAATAATAATACAACATTCTGCAATTCAACTTTGCCTCGAGCATGGGTTCTAATGGGTTTATAGCACATTTGTGCAATTTTCATTATGCTAATTTTGGGAGTTTTATCCATAGAACCTTCATACAACTTCATGACTATGCTAAGATATGATTTATCAGAAAAAAGCAGGCTATCCACCAAACATTGTTCATAGAAACCGCTTTTCATGCTTTGTGTAGCTCACTGTGTTTGGTTAACTTTGAATCTGTTTTAATTCTAACATTTGCTGTACTACTGACATTATGCTCACAAATTTCTCAGTAAAAGTATATATATTCCATGAAACATTGTAGTAAGCATAGTTGTTCAAGTAGTAACAATCTATTCTGGGTTTTTAATTTGAGAATGAAAGGGGGACTGGGAAGTGGGGAATCATGGATGAAAACCATGAGTGAGAGGGATGGAAGCAGAAATGAAATCCATGTTGTTTGGACCCTTTCAAATAATTGGTCTTTGAAGATGGAAAAGACATTATGCAAGCTTCCTCCCTCTTTGCTTCTTCCTCTCTGAGACTGTTAGGAGTAATGCGCTGTGTGTGGCACCCACAGTTCTCTAATGAAGCTGGTCTATTAGCAGCTCGGCTATAGTAAAGTACCAGCTGGGTCATTACAAAATGATAATTAATATTAACTAACTAGCTTTTTAAAATGTTCAGTTTCATGATAAGATATTTGGGTTTAATATAAACAGAAAAGTAATTTTATTCCTTTTCAAGAAAAAAATGTTTTAAAGCTGTTTTGGATGAAAAGCAAGTCTATCAATGTGTAAAATAGTTTGACTCAGTTATTTAGGCAGATTTAGTCAGAAAGCGTCTTTGCAGTGGAAATATCTCTAATATACTGACAAAACATGAACACATACAAATATATTTTTTCATGGAAGAAACAAAAGCACTTTCAGTAAAGAAAAATCCTCAAAACAAAAAAGGCATTTCTTTTACAGTATTGTTAATTCCTCAAAATGTAAAAATCTTTCAAATAATTAAGATTTTTAAATAACCAAGTCAATCAAGCATGTAATGAGCAGACTTCCACTTTCTTACCAATGGATCCTTTATCAATATTACAAAAATGTTGCAGCTTATGAACGCTCTTAGATGGGAATGACAAAAATATTACACAAAACACAATAAACACGTTTAATGAATTTACTGGGGAAAATGGCCCCAAAGGCACCATGCGGCTTGTACTGTTAGATACATTTGTTGATTACACAGTCCAACCTCTACTTTTAAGTATAAAATTGCAATGCACAATGGTAACAAGGACGATAGTAAACCACCTTCAACCAAGACAAAAAACAGAACAAAATAAAATAAAGCGTCCCACACCATTCCGAATATGATGCATTAGATATCTCATTAATAATTATCAACACAATCACACATTATTTTCAGTGAAGCATATGGCAAACACTGAAAGTCAAGACGACATAATCAAAACATCCAATTTTAATATGGGCAGAAAAAGTCTGTATAAAAAGATAAACTTGGAGACTTACAATAAAAAAGGAGTGTTATTGCATCTAGCTTGCAAAATAGGACATTCAAAGCCAGGTGCAGTTATACCACCAATACATTATATATTTGCACTTTCATAGCAAAGTTGTCCAGTGAACCACAGAAACTAGACACTTGTCTAGCACGTCCCAAGGGGTGACAGGTAATCCCGTCTCCATACGTGTCCTGTGATCCTTGTAACAGTGGAAGTTTGTCAACACATTTCCAGAATCCCATCCTGCCCTCCCGCTTCGGTATTTCCACCCATAAATAACAATTGGTGCTCA
The DNA here is from genome assembly GCA_037389245.1 of Oryzias sinensis. Lineage (NCBI taxonomy): Eukaryota > Metazoa > Chordata > Actinopteri > Beloniformes > Adrianichthyidae > Oryzias > Oryzias sinensis. Next base: position 13,264,528 of record CM074493.1, read on the forward strand.
CGCTCCAGAGACGATAGCTCTCCTTACGACAACTTTTCTTTACAGCTATCTAAAAAAAAAAAAAACATTTTTGCCTGAACAGATCTGTCTTAAATATAAAAATGAAGTTCTATCAATGAATGCAACTTCTCATTACACACTCAATGAAGAGGAGTGAAGCAAAATGAGCCGACTTCACAGCATATAATCTCTTTTTTAAACAAAAGAAACAGTGATTACTTTCTCGCCCCTGTAACTAGTTTGCGTTGTCAAAATGTGAACAAAGAGCTTCCTCCCCAAACAGAAAAGGAAACAAAAATCCTATGTAACAAATATTCCATTTAGTGTCCACTGACTCACAGTAAAGAAAAAAAAAAAGTCTTTGTTATTAATCAAAATACGCTACATATGTCAAGGCAGAAAATAAGCACTGCTGTTGTGGCGAACCTCCGTCTTGATATTTTAAGTGCATCCAAGCACACGTCTTCTAACAGAGAGAAATATAGGGAGTCTGGTAAAGAAGGCAGAGGCCTGGCTTCATGTCAAGACAGCTATTTTACAAAGCATCCCTAGAAACAGTAACAGATACTGTAGATGCATGTAAGACCTGATTTGTGTGTGTGTGTAACAAATTGTTATGTGTGTAACATGGCAACACAATGAATTATCCCCTTTTTTTACGCTTAAAACGTTGCGTATTACAGGCTACATGATAATTTGTTATCCCATTCTTCTGTGTGCCCAAAGATAAAAACTGCATCAAAAATGCTTTTGCAATTCTTTTCCATTTAAAAACAAGAGGTAGTAAAAAAAAAAAAAGGAAATCCAAAATGTCATGTGATAATATAAACTTTGGTGAAGAGGCACTTGCGTCCCTAAAAAACAACAACTATATCATTTGCCTTCCAGTTTCCATGCCCCTCCTGTGCTCTAATACTCACTGCTTTCTAACCCTCTTCTCTTACAGCTCAGAGCAGGTTTCTTTGGTTTTACTGTAAGAGCCTCTTTATCCCAACACTTTCTTAATCCCTCAAAGTAAAACTTTTCAAGCTCCCTTAATGATATTGGCAAAAGTAACCTCTTCATCTTAGTCATAGAAAAGAGCTGGTGGTCAGCAGTTCTTCAGTTTCTTAAGGATGTTGCTGTGTTATCGAGTTCTTAGTTTTGTCAAGTTTGTTCTTTAAAGCTTAAAATGTGTCCATGAGCGCCCGCTTGGCGTCGTTTTAATTTTTGCTTGTAGTCTTCCTCGGTGGTTGAGGTTGTTAAGGAGAGATTGTGTTGTTTCCCAGAAGCTCCCTGGCAAGCTGTTAGTCTTTAACAAGTCTGTAGACGTGATATTGAGCTCCGTGCTCACTATTGGAAACCTCGAACACAAATGCTATACAAAGCAAGGTCTCCTGGGTGTCACGATTTGTCACCACCTAGAGGGGAAAAGACAAAGTGTCAATGCCCCCAGAGACGATAAAGTACGTTTCTCCCAACAATAAATGACAAATTTACCTGTAGAATTGTGAAGTTTTCCAGAACACTGTTCATCATGTATTTTTCCGGCAGGTGTTTGAGCTTGTGGATAAAGTTAATCATGTACTCGCACATGGGCGAGCGGTGGATCCTGTAAACGCACTTTCCTCCCTCCAGCCGGGCGTACTCTGTCTGCAAATGTAAAAAAAAAAGAAAGAAAAAATACAAGAGGTGTGAGTAGAAAATGAGAACATCAGGTGCATTAAATTTTTTTCTTTCTTTCTGAATAACGGAATAAACCAATCAATAATCTCACCTCAACTTTCTCGACAACCTGCTTGCCAAAGGAGCACACCTTGGTCGAAACAGTGATGGTCATATTTTCGGCGCTGCTGTACTGGCTGCTGACCCCGTAGAATGAGCCGGGCCCATCTGGCATCCCGCTGCTGTTCAGGTCAGCCTGCACAAAGTTCATCAAAACATCAACATTTTGACACAGCAACAAAAAGACCTCTGTGTAATCACTAAACCAGACTCTGAACTTCTAAGGGTATTACTGTGTCATAAGAAAAGAGGTCAGATTAAAATAACTCACCCAGAACTTTACTAAGAAGAAAGCATTCTGGGGGCCTTTCTCATAAAGCTCTTTTAGGCCTCCTTTCTTCTCAGGGAACTTGTCGTAAATCTGCCGGATGTCCACAGCTTCAAGGAGTGGATCACTGTATGAGGGATTCGTCTGTCCAATGTGGACAAACAAATGTTTGCTGTACTGTAGTTTATAGAGATAGAGAGACAAGAATGTTAAAGATAAAACTATCATCGCAACACAGGGAGTATCTCATCATAGTGAATTTAATCTGCACTTTTTGTGAGACTGACGCCTTCAGTTGGTTGAAGCCAGAAGCAAATCCTTTTCTATGGGGGATGTCAGACTTACTCAGTCCACTTCTCATTTACAGTCAATGTTTTGAGCCAAAGTAATGCGGCTTTGTTAAACTACACTACCACTATAGGCCAGTAGGTGTCAGCACTAAATTCTTGGGTGAAAAAAATAATAGCGAGTCAACAAATATTCTAGCATCATTATGATGCTACTTGTAACCCTTGTGCTATCCTAGGCACTTTAACGTTGGGATTTGGGTCATTTAGACCCACTAGACAGTGCTCTGAACCTTTTTTCTTCAATGATTTGTGATCTTCACTGGTGTCCATGGATAACATGAAACCTTTTCACCTTTATCCACCTTTGTCATGGTAGGGAGAACACGTCAATGTAAGGGTGGGGTCATCTAAGATAGCTCAAGGGCTAAACTATCATCGTGGTGTCAGTGTAAAAGTAAAACGCTTTTAAGTTGATTTTTTAAACTATGAAATGAATGGATTTTCTTAGGTGACAGTTTTGCTTTCTACGTACTGTGCGTGTTTACTTCTGGTCCATTAAAAAAATAAGAGCTATGACGAATTCTTCAGCTATTTCCTAATCCCCATCATTTAGATTCTGATGGGGTAAGTCATTAGTAGTCTTGTTCAGTGGTTTATCAAAGGGACTATTCTAAATATTCAACTCACGTTGTCGGGGTCTCTCTGGACCTCCATAAAGGCAGAGTACTCCAACATCCGCAGCTTGGAGGAAGCAATCGTTCGATCCTGCCATACTGGAACTGCGGTGGCTGTTGGTGCCGGAGGAGGCGCTAAAGGCTCATAAGCTGCAGGGCACACACATTTAACTTAATGAAACTTTTTTTTTTTTTCATTTAAAACGTTTAAAACGATCTTTACTTTACATTTACCTGGTATAGCTGGTTGTACGGGGCCTTGAAGGCTTTGGTATGGGGGCTGTACAAATGGTTTTATGCTGTAATACAACAAAGGACTTTGGTAAAGCAAGGAACTTTATTAGATATATGTAGCCAACAGGCTCTGATATGTTTTTATCTTTGGAATGAGTAAAATTGTACAAAAATGTTAGTGTCAAAGGGAAGCATGTGTTGCTGCACCAGCTAGGTGTAAGTTCACCTGCTTCAGTGCTCCTTAAGAATGCAAAACAGCACCTGGGAATATACTCTGAGGATTTCTTTTAAAGATAAATAAAGCATTAGCAGGATTTAGTCTAGTATGTTTATGATCAAATCTGAAGCAGTTAATTTGCTAGGTGGTGCTGTACATCAGTGCAGAAAACATACAGATCAGTGCAACTTTGTGGTCACTATTAGGGGTCTTGGCAAAGGGGGACTTACACATGGCTGGTGCGGCTGAACCCAGGAGTCCTTCCCGGGTTGAGATCTACAACCATCCTAGTGTTGAAAAACGTCATCCATTAAACCCTGCCATACCCACCTGACGTGTAGTGAAACCGAGCCTTTTTACAGTCTCACATTTCTCTAATTTTCTTCTTTCCAAACTGTACAAACCCTGAAGTCACACCACGAAGATGTGACCTGCCCCCGCTGTGTTTACTTACTCCTGAGAGGGTCCAGGCTGCACAGAGATTGGACCAGGCCAGAACTGGGGAGTAAGGAAATAAAGGAAACAGTGCGTTTATTTTCGTGTTTTAATATCTATGGTAAAACTGCAACAAATCTTTATTTTTATAGATTAAAAAAGGAGAAAAGGTCTCACTCTGGGAGGCTGATATGGGGCTGGAGACATTGGCGGAAGATGATTCTTTATCATACTCGGGGAGACGATTTGAGCAGACGACAGCGCTGCCATGTTCTGTAGAGCTTTGTCTTTGGATGCCTGATCCTACATTTTGTCAGAGAAAAATGACGGAATCAACCACAAGATGTCAGCCTATCCACACTTTAAAGGTGGAAACAACATGAGTTTTTCTAAATATCTAAAGCAGACAGCTTCAACTTGAATAATTAGTAGTCTATTAGATGGTAAGGAGACTGCTGTTTTGGGGAAAAAAAGCAAAGAGAAGAAGCAAAAACCAAAACAAAGCTGTGTTGTTTTGCAAAAGGAAAGTCAGAAAAAAGAAAAAAAAATGGGGTGAAAAAGCAGTTTTTGCCATTTAAATAAAAAGTCAAAAGCTAAACTTAAAAAAGGTGCACATAACTTTTTATAAATGCATGACATTACTTTCTTGTCTTTCTTTGAAAATGCTTGCATTTTACCCTATAAGCTCTGACTTAACAGTCGCAGTGAAGATGGCACAGAAACGAGAAGCCTTATTGCACAGAGTCCCTTATGCGAAGCAAGCAAGATCTTGACTTTTGCCAGGAAAAAGGGGGGATTGTGCCACATCATACAGAACAGTGCTGGATACTATTTCTTCAGCATCAACTCATTATGGGATAGTGGGGCAGGACGCCATGCCAGCAGAGGGCCATAGCAAAGAGACAGTAAACTATACGGCCAAACACAGGGGAAGGAGGGAAGCATGTTTGACAAGTCGGGTTCACTTACCAAATTCATTGCCTAAATCAAAAAAGAGAAAAGGCATTAGTACTTTGCAGCTGATGCTTTAAGACTAAGATTTAATGGGTATAAAAATGTCATAGGGTTTTGAAATTTGGCTTGATAAGGGCTCCTTTGCCTTGTTGACATGGCGTACAGCAGCAATGATAAAAACACCATGTTTAATCAGGTTACTCTGAAGCCATGATGCTTAATGATGCTAAAGGACATGAGCATGGCTTTCTGCTGAGTAGCAAGTGTTGCCAAACTTAAGGAAAACTTAAGAGTATCCATAAAACAAAAATATTACCGGTATGCAAGCGTTTAAATAGAGACTTTTTCTGGATACTTAAGACTCAACACAGGTGACATCAAGGTTGGACACTTTCATCTTTCAGGAAGCTTGAAGTTTTTTTTTTCCTTTTTTCTTTCCCCCACACAGATGCCACTGTCACATTGTCTTTGGATTATTGTTTTTTTTCTTCTTCTTTTATTTTATCTGGGTCTCAGTATTTTGTTGAGGTGTTTAATTTGCTTAAATTGTCCTGTCAGAGTGAATCTTTATTTTGTGCTCCCCTTTCCTTCCAAAACACTTGTAAATAAAAACGATTTCTTCATCTGTTCAGCCTACAAAAATAAAAGTTAAAAAAAAAAAACTGTAAATGAACTTTTTGAGTTTTCAAATCAAGAAGGTTTCTGTGTAACATGTCAGGTGCACAGTTGGTGCTTGAATTTGCTCACAAATTCTTGTTTGATCTTGGAATTTGGTTTTGTGTTTCATCTTGCAAATAAGCTTCTTAAAATCACAAGATAATAATAATTTTCTAAATGTGAAACAGGGTTTTTAAATATATTTTAAAAAGAGCTTTTAAAGAGGTGTAACTAGCATCATAGAGTTAAATGATGGGGGGGAAATAAATACAATTTAAACATGAAAATTGGTTAAAAATGTAAAATTTAGAAAGCAATTTATGGTTTGGGATTCTTCAAATAAATATTAAGGTGTTGATTTTCTCTCGCCTATTACGACTTGAATGTTTGTGTGTTAGTGAGGTCGATCCGGGTTTCTGGTGTACAGAGTTTGCATTGTTTTCAGCAGATGGCTTTATTCATGTCTTTGAAAAATACAAAAGTAAAAAGAAGAATAAAGAGTCCAGAGACACTTAGAAAGTAAAAAGGTCAAAAGCAAAATGAAAAAGATTAATTTTACACAGATTCTAACTAAACATTACAATTAGAAAGCATAGGAATTGAAGATATGATAGAAACAAGTATTGTAGGGAAATAGGAAGGCCCTAAAGGATAAAGTAAACTCCACAAGCCATAGTAGGAGTAGACAGAAGTAGCAAGAATAGTACGCAGCTAAATAACCTGTTTTGTTAAAGTGTTGCATTCATTTAGAGCAGAGACTGAAAAACATATAATGCAGTTATTTCATGAATTACTATTCAAATGGAGCACATAACCTTCATAAAAGCTGTGTTTGTTCGTGCACTGCATAAAAAAAAGCAAGCATTTTCTTCTTTTCTTAAATTAGAATACTGCATTGCAATAATGCATCCAGATGGGCAGCAGAACAAGCAATAAAAGCAAGAAGTGATAGTCAAATGCAAAAATTAGCCATTAGTGCAAAGCCAAGCATGTCAGGCCCCTGCTGGAGCTGCGGTGAAGCGCATACCTTTAGCTTTGACTGGATCTCGCGAGATTTTCTCCGGGCGAGAACCTGCAAGTGGCTAGAAACCTGCACAGAAGAATAGCCAGAAAGACAGAAGAGGAAATGTGGCAGGGAGAGAAAAGACAGAGAGAAGAAAGAGAGAAGCCGTAACCAAAGAGGAAAGAGATGCCCAGTCAGTGTGGCCGGGTGGCACGCCGGCAGACCTACCTTTATGCCCGCCTGGTATTCACGCACTTTCTTCCGTGCTAACACCTGTATGTGACTAGACACCTATAGGGGTGTGAAACAGTTTTTGAGCATGGCAAAAAAAAAAAAAAAAAAAAACAAGCGAAAGAAAAAAAAATACCCCAAACAATTTGACAGAGAACCTTGCAAAGGTGGAGAGTCCGCTCATTTTCCACTAGCAAAGACAAAAACTAGCAGGCTTTTAAAAACTGAGCGATGATTTATGCTTTAGGGTTGATGGTTTTTAACACAAAAGGATAAACAAAGCTTTTTCAATGAGGATTTCTTTTTTTTACAAATACCAATAGTAATCAGTGTGTTGGAGCTTTACTAATCTCCAAATACATGTTTTTTTTTTGAGTGCACAGAAGTGGTCACTGAGTCAGTAAGTCAGTAAGATGAAATCAAAAGTATAAATAAGGTGGCAAACCCTTTAGATAAGTTAATGTAAAGTCTTCCTTAATAAAAGGATTGTGCCAGAGTTTTCAAGACCCAATGCATTTCTTTATTTGAAACCGTTGTAAATTAGGAGCAGACAATAAAAAATGTCGTTTGTGACACAGAAAATATGCTGGGAGGGCCCACATGCTTCCTGCTCTGCAATGGGGAGGGGAAGGGAGGGAGGGGGGGGTTGCTACCTGTCACAGTCCCGCCCACAACTCAGAGGTGAATTTCTAATTAAACTAATGCCGCTATGCAGAAACTATGTCATAGAAAATAACTGGTTTTTTTTATTTACGCTAAAACGGCAAAATCATAATTAAAAGCCCACTGGGAGCACTGATCATAGGATAAATGAAGTGGGTCTTTAAGCATAATATTACAAAAGAATGAAAAAAACTGAACAATTATCTTCATTCTTGTTAAAATTACTTTTAAAGAATATTTGAAAATCAAATAAAAAAGCTCCAGACTATGTCCTGCAGTAATTGCAGTTGGGACATTGCTTAAAAGTCTGACTCCAAGTTCTCTGTTTCCAGTTTGATTCTTGGATGTGTGCAGTGTGGTGAGACGACAATATGTGTTTCACCTTTAGCAGGAGAGGGCTTCAACTAAACAATGTAGGCACTTTTTATAAGTTTACATTTAATCTTGAAAGTTTTTTGGGTTAAAAATTAATTAAAAAAAAAGCTGCAAGTATTACTGACTTCTTTCCACCAGTAAAGAATAAAGAAAAACATATTACGGTATATTATGCATGTGAAAATGTTTTTGTTTCATTTATACATGATATATTCCATCTTGTGTAAGCAGATAAACCCTTTAGAGATCAACAAATCCTGAAAAATTCAGTGCGAAACACAGTGAATTATAAGGAAAATGCAAGTTCTTCCTCAGTGTTTCCACCTTTCAGGTCAAAATCCATCACAACATGTAGCAAAAAACATCAATTCATTTCATGGTCATACCTCATCATCGCAGCACTTTCTCAGTGCTTATTTGTTTCTCCTTGCTTATAAGAGTCTAATGTTCATGATGGGTGTCATAGGAGAACCGCAGTTTGTGCCGTGTCTCAAAGCTCTTACGGTTCTTTTTGAAACATCTGTTAGAAATGTAACCACAACCTTCTCCGCCCTCTCGTGGACTCAAGAGGAGTGTACCACACAACACCAGGATGCGACTACAGCCTTTGTTTTCATGACTACATTCAGGTTTTAGTGATGGGAACATTGATCTTATTACTTTTGAACCATAATTTAAAATGTTTTTTTGTGGCTTTTGCTGCTAATACAGACATACGTACATACAGACTGTGCATTGTAATAAAAATGTAAATACTTGCAGCCCGTTACAATTTCACTGTGGTGTCATTTCTAGATTCATTCAGAAAAAAGGAGGCAAAAAAATGACTTGCATGAATTCTTAAGTCCAGCTGAATAAACACATTTACAGTCACTTCAATGCTTCTAAAATCGGTCATGGAAGTGCAGAGGATTTAGTGCGTCTGACGCAATGAGCTTTACTTTTAAAGTCAATGGTTGCTGAGTAAAATTGAGTCACAAAAAAGGTGTCTTAGATCAAATAATTATAAAAAATTGAATGTAATGTATCCCTGCTACAGACTGGCAACCTGTTCAGGGTGTTCCCTGCTTTTGCCCAATAGCAGCTGTGACTCCACCAGCCCCATGACCCAGGATTCAGTGGGTTATGTGGATGGATGAATTAATGTAATCTGTGCATCACGAGCTCCAGAATCTGCAATAAATGTGTGCAATGTGCAGATATAACTGCAACTGCAGATAATACCTTCACATATAAATACAATAAACAAAATGTTTTGGAAAACAACTGACTAGTTTCTTGCTGTTTTTTGTTATCTAGATCAGTTTTACACCTATTGGTAGAATGTTCCCCCTTAGACTAGAAGTACGTAGGTTCAAATCCCAGGGTAGGTCTTGGGGGTTTGGACCCCAAATGGTATGCGCTCATACCTGTGTCCATGATCAAATGTGGAGGTCAAATTTTATTTACTATATAGAGATGTCACAACTAATAGGATTTTCACATTGACTTATTTTATTACATTATTTTATATAAAACTTTGCAATATGCATATCGCAAAAAAGGCAAAAATGACAATAAATGGATAACTTAAATGTGCTAAAACAATCTTATGGCAATGAGAATTGACCAATCGGAGCCCTTTGATATTAGGTGCTCACTTCCTATGTTGACAAGAGTCATTTGGAGTATAGTTTAAGGTATGTTGACTTCTATTTAAATTAATCTGTTGCAGTGAAATGGAAATGATGTTTTTGGTTGTTATGCCATTTGTTCATTTATTGCAAGTTATATCGTCATCCCAATTTTGATCATTAATAACGCACATCGTGAGTGTTCCTCGTATCGTGCAGCCTTTGCAGGAATCAAGTAAGAAAACTCCCGTTCTTATCAAACATCAGAGCAGACTTCACGCGTTTACCTGCTTTCTTGTGCGGGTTTTGCCTGTCCTCAGCTTGATATATCTTGCAATCAGTTCATTACGACCTGAAACAAAACAGACATAGCAAATCAGTTGGAACAGTTAGAAAATGGCACTGCCAATGCTTGGCTTATTTATTTTTTTATTTTTTCCGTATGAAGAATTGAACAGGAAAAAAGAGCTGAAAGCACCAAAAGCCTCCATGTGTTCTTTATATAAAAAAAGGGTTTAATGATTAAATGAAACTGCAAAAGACATATTAGACAGTAAGAGAAAAAGATTTGTCAGTAATATGATGCCAAAAAGGATCAACACAAAAATTGAATTCATCATTTTAAATAATTATACATAATTTTATTTTTTCAGAAAAGTATTGAAAAATAAAACAACAGAGGGAATTTATCAAATGTCCAGTTGTGTATATAAAAGCTAGATAATTAACAACTTTTGAACAATTTTCTGATTGTAAAAGCACATTGCATAGTTTGAAAAGGAAGAAGGTATTTACAGAATTAGCAAGAAGTTAAAGATTTAATTGAAGGAAAACATTTTAAGTACCGTAATACAAACATCTCAAAAAACGTTCCATATTAATCTCATTCAGTTTAAACATGTATATTGTGTAGAATTATTACACAAAGATTTCAATAAGTGAAGTATTTACTCTTTGTAATTTTGGTGATTATGGCTTACAGGCTATGAAAACTCAAAATTCTGTGTGTTAAAAAAGTAAAACAAAAAAATAAATAAACATATGTTAGAAACTCATGGTGCTTCAGTAAAATCTAAAAGGTTTCTTGAACCTTTAAATTATCTCTCAGTCTGGTTGGCTACATGACTGCTGATTTGACGTTATATATAAATGAATAAATTACTACTCAAAGTGACTTGACTCAACAAAATGTCATTGCTAATCAAGTGCTGTCAGTGAAGGTTCTCAATTATCTAGGTCAGTGTTTTTCAACCTTTTTGGAGCGAATGGACACTTTATCCTTGACTAAAATCCTGCGGCACACCAGCATCCAAAGATTAAAAAAGGAGAAACTCATAGTCAGTATTGATGTACAGTCCCTCCAGTCTCACAAGCATTTTTATGAAAATTGTGGCAGAAAAAGCTGGAAGCTGCAGCTGTTTTTTTTTCTAAAAGTTCTAATAAAAGTTAATTTAGTTTTCCATAATAATTTTCAACCAAATTATTTGAAATTTTACCCTGGTAGTTGTTTTTTCCCTCCAGTTTATTAATATGCAATTTTATGTAAACTCACAAAAAAGCAAATATATTCTTTCTAAATAGTGATTTATTTTTAAGTATTTTTTAAATGTTGTGCAAAGGCAATTGTAATTTTTTGAACAATTATATGATCACAATGTTTGATAAAATTTACACAAAAAAACATATTTATGTTTTCTGTAGCTACACAAAAAAAAACATGTTGAAGTTTTATTAGTTTTTCTTATGTCTTAATCAAAGTTAAAGTCTTTGAAAACTTTAACTAAACTGTTTTATTTCTTTTTAGATGATTACATTGTTTTAATTTAGTTTAATTGTGTCTGTTGGCCACTTCACCTTAATAATGTTTCTTAAATGTTGCTACTACTTATAGTTAAGCTTAACCTTTCATTTTTCATCAATTCATCCTTCAATCTAGAACTTATTAGAAAAGTGTTTCAGTTAGAAAGAAGACTTGGACCAAACTCTGGGATGTTGATCTTGAAAGAAAACTAAACTGTTGACCTCCGATTTCATCAAGAAGATTTAAAAACTGTTTCATGTGTGTTCGTTGTGGTTTCAAGATGTTTAACAGGAAAGACTCATTTTACGCTGTCACTTTAATCCAATGCATCATGGGAGACGAAGTGCAAAAACTGCCGCAAATCGCTTCTTTGAGCTTCATAGTTTTGTTCACTTGTTCCACTGTCTGACACCAGATCCCCGGGGAAGTACACCGCTAAAGACGAGCTTTAGCTGGTATTTTTGTTGGAACTGAGAAACTGTATGAGCAGAATTGGAACAAGGAAGTGAAGACTTTAACCACTTCTGCTTGGTCAGACTGATGACGTATGACTAAGCCTCCAAGAATGATTGGTGGAGAAAGGGGCGGGACTTTTCCATAAACAGAGCTGAAGTTGCGTCCAAATCGTGGTACCGCCATTCTTAGCTAAATGTCTTTAATAGAATCAAACAAACACAAGAAAAAAGTATTTTGCGATCTTTCATATTCCTAACTACTCAGTGTTTTATCGGGCCTGTTTGGATGAAATGTTGAATTCTTCAGCTGAGTTGGCAATATTATCAAGGAATTAAAAAGTAGTTGAGACTTTATGGGCTTTATTTCACACATTTAACATACAGTCACACAAAATGATAAATAGAAGGCTGATACACAAAAATCTAAAGCTCTCATTTAGTTGTTTGATCTGTTATGCCTAAAATGTATGGCAACGGAAATGAAGTCAAATAAACTTTTTAAAACTTCAACTGAATATTTTGCCAGTATACTCCCCTTTGCTTCCAAACAGTATCACTTAATTTATTTTTTTTATTATCAGCTTTCTGAAAAAAAAAAAAGTAATATACTTAATAAAGATTCCTGATAGTAACTTGTCTTCACTAATCAAATATCTAAACATCTTGTTAATTTGCATCTGTGCGTTACTCTAAAGGAGTCTTCACAAACATTGATAAGCTGTGTCCAATGATTTATCCAGAGTGTTCCACCCCTGTATGGAAAGCCAGCAGGATCAGGCTGTGACCCTGATCAGGAGAAAGTGCATAAAACATGGGATGCATGCATTCATAACGTTTGGCAGTTTCCTCAGATGAACAGCAGGTGGTAGTCTTGCCGTTTACAAATGTCTAGAAAACGGCTCCCTGAGAGGTTAGAAGACAAATGCGTTTGGGAATATCACACTATAACTTTTTCCTATAGGACATTTTTGCTTTAGTCAGAAATTAGAGGGTATCCTAAAAGTTTGATACGCTCATTTCTCAATCCCAGAGAGTCCCCGCATATGACCCTGAAGACTACTTAAGAAAGAATGCTTAGGTAAAAGAGTCATGTTTTTGTGGTATAACAGCCACACTCGAAATTCTGCACAAACAAGTTGTGCAGAGATTAGGCGTCTATTTCAGGTATTCAAAAAGCTGTCTTGATATGATGTTTAATAAGAATGATCTTGTTCAGTAAATTACAACAACTTTCGAGACATTTTTTGGTTTATGACAAGTCTATAAGACAGCGTTGCAAGGTCCTAAAGCAAAGGTAGCCCAACAAGTTTTTGTTCGTTTTTTATACAGTGCCAAGTCACGCCTCTGGGTTTCTGCGGCTGAAAAAAGAGACAGTTTCATTATAAATAACACACACTGGACTTGCTGACAGAATTTACACTGACAAATCTGGTCAAGACTCTTAAACACACACAGTTGAGACACGTAGTAGGCTGCAAGCCGGCAACAGCTTAACAGCTTTCCAGACACATAATGACAGGAGGTTCGAGATTTTTTCTTCTATGCACTCTGCTTGGCTTTGAAAAGGCCCTGGTTAGTGCAATTACCATAAAAGTACTGCAGGCCATCTTCAGCAAGCTTGCTCTTCAACCAGTCACTTCGGCAGTCAGCCAGCAGAGCAGAGCTGAGCTTTAGCTGAGCTGTCTGCCGATACTGAGGTAGCTCCTCCCTTTCTGCCCTGGGCCAAGGATGGACACACCCGCTCCAGCGCCTCCGCATTCCTAGCATTCCTGTGAGCCTGTCACATCTGTGCTAGGCAGTCTTATTGGGCCTGCAAACACAGCCAGGGCTAGGGTGAGCACGCACATGCTCACACGGGGCTTCCAGCTCTGGGAGAAACAGGGGTTATGCATGGGGTGAAGGCCACAAGGTTGGGCAGGGGGTCAACAGTAATGGAGGAGGGAAAAATAGGGGGGGGGGCACTTAACTGAGCCTCGACTCACAAAACCATGACCGTCTCTGCCAACAACTGCCACCTGGCTGTAAGGGAGCCCTTTTCCCAAAACAGCCCTGCACTGTGCCCCAGCGGGCAACGGACGACGGCACCTGCTGCCGAACATCCTAACAGAGGACAGCAGAGGAAGAACAATACAGTTCGACCAGTTCATCCCCCACACACAACTGTCACCATCAATCTCCTCACTGTGGGAGCAGAAAGGGGGATGCACTGAACTGCCACAATCACTTTAGCAAAGAACAAAATCCTTTTACCAGGAAGTTTACCCAGCTTTGATCATGAATTAATATTTAATAATCATAGCAGTTAGGGCAGATATCAAAAATATACAAGATATATCAGGGGGGAAATTGAGCGAATCCCACTTTAATCTGTTGTTTTAAAACATTACGTTGCTGGAAATTACTTTACCCAATTTTGTTACTTTAAATCTATGATGTATTTATGAGCAGCAATCAAAGATCTACTTCACTTCCCTTTGGAATGATGAAGTTCTATAAATGTGTTCTTAGGTCACATTTTGCTCATCTCGTCTTGTTAGTACAGCAACTATTAATTGTTTGGTATTTGTTTAAGTGATTCGCAGTTGTGATTGAGAAACTGCTTTAGTAAAGTGAGCAAAGTTAAAGATTGTTTTTGGTGCTTTTAACATCTTCTTGTGGCATTTTTCTCATAATTGAGGACATATATATAAAAAATTCAGTTTAAAAAAGCGTTTGAGAATTTCATTATTTAAATTGTTATAAATCAGGAGCAGACAAAAAAAAAAGGTTGTTGGAAAATGATTTTAGATGTGACGTGGAAGCAACTACGGCAAGCCACCGGTTTCGCTCTATTGTGATGCATTCACTTATAGATGACTAGATCCATTTACCGGTACTTCTTTGGTTTACTCGTCCAAGCTGGCATCTGGCCAAAACTGTGCGGCTGGATACCAACACTGTTGTCCCCCACAATTTCTAATGAACCACTGCTGCTCTGCAGAAACTATGTCCTAGAAATTGACACGGATTTTATTTTTTATTTTGGCTAAAAATGTCAAAATCATAATTAAGACGACTGGCTTTGAAAATGATCTGAGTGGGACTAGTAAGGGGTTGCAAAAACAGCAAGTTTCCTTTTTTTTTATAATTTGTTAGAAATTAGTTTGTCTTATCTTGTACTCCTTTTTTTCCCTTTCGGAGTAACGGGGTTGCCGGAGCCTATCCCGGCCACTTCCAGGGTGATGGCAGGGGACACCCTGGACAGGTCGCCAGTCTGTCGCAGGGTCACAATCACACACCCATGTACACTCGCATTCACACCTATGAACAATTTAGAGTAACCAAATAACCTGTGAAGCATGTTTTTGGACTGTGGGAGGAAGCCGGAGACCCCGGAGAAAACCCTCGCATGCACGGGAAGAACATGCAAACTCCACATAGAAAGGTGATAGGTGAATGTTGTGTTTCAGGTCCCGTGAACCAGGGGTCTTCTTGCTGTGAGGCAAGAGCGCTAACCACTGTGTCACCATGCAGCCTATTAGTTTGTCTGTAGATGATTATTAGCAACACTTAAAAAGAAAAAAAAAAGTGTATTACCGCAAATCCTTTAAAAATATTAACAGAGAAGCTGAAAAGCTAAAAGAAAAAAGGCTAAAAGATTATAATAATAAAAAAAAAGAATAAAATGGAATTAAAGCCGCAAGCGGCGTTGTATGGCCCGCAGACGCAACCCGCCTTCCACACCCAACTCTACGCACCACCGTCCTCACCGCCCATGAAAATAAAGGCTAGTCAAAACAGCATTTGCTAATTATACTAACAATGCTAGCTATGCTAATGTGGCTAAAAGTGCTAGCATAGCTATCAACATCATCAACTGACTCAGAAAAACACATTACCTAAAATGCTAATTATGCTAATTATGCTAGCTATGCTAATGTGGCTAAAAGTGCTAGCATAGCGATCAGCATCATCAACTGACTCAGAAAAACACATTATCTAAAATGCTAATTATGCTAACTATGCTAGCTATGCTAATGTGGCTAAAAGTGCTAGCATAGCGATCAGCATCATCAACTGACTCAGAAAAACACATTACCTAAAATGCTAATTATGCTAACTATGCTAGCTATGCTAATGTGGCTAAAAGTGCTAGCATAACGATCAGCATCATCAACTGACTCAGAAAAACGCATTACCTAAAATGCTAATTATGCTAACTATGCTAGTTATGCTAACATAGCTAAAAGTGCTAGCATAGTGATCAGCATCATCAATCGACTCAGTAAAACACATTCCTCCATTGGTGAGAGCTATATGTCATAAGTTGATAAAAAAAACACTTTTTCCAAAATGGCGGCTTTTCTGTTTATTTTATCTCCATAGCAACCATTTTATGTTTTGGTCCCCTCGGGAGGACGAACAGATTGACGTCAGTTTCGGACAAATCGGTAAAAGTAAACTTTTTGTCGTCCTTAGCAACAGTGGTTTTATGCTAACCACGCCCACATTCCTTATATGTCCATATCCAGTGTTTTTCAATGTATTCAGTTTCCGGCATTTATGCATGCATTCAAATTTCACAGTAGTCCATTGAAAAACATAGGAGTTATAACAGTGCGCCACTTTGCTAGCTCGCCACGCGCACGCCGTTTAAAATCTACAACTTCTAATTCCAACATTTTTTCCACAGTAGCTTGCCATTGATGCCCAAAAGGTTTCGAGACAATCGATGAAAATTCCAACGACAAGTTTACGATTGAATCCGGCGGTAAAGGCGTTTTTTGTAGAAAATTCAAGATGGCCGCCTTTTCCCGAGGTCAAAGGTCGACGAAACTCCAGAAGTCATTGTAGACTTACACTATGGACATGCGCGTCAAATTTCGTGAAAATCGCTCGAAAAAAAGTTAATTTTTCCATATTGTGTAAAAACGCGAAAAACTCAAAACGGCAGATTTTGGCACAAAATGGCCGCCAAACCGTAGGTCGGGTCGCCATCACGTAATGATTTCAAAACTTTCTTTGGATATACCCGACAGAGTTATCTGGGTTTCGTTAGCCGATTCTTAAAAATAAAATCCGAAAAAAAAAAATTTTGCCGAGTCAGCACTTTTTTTTGCGACGGTTTTTTGTTTACCACGGCCACATTCCTTTCTCGATTTTGTCGTATGTGACATCGTTTAGCTCAGTGTGGGCCAGGGTATCGCATATTTCAGTTTCAGGCCATTTCGATAAAATATGTGCGAGCTAGCTAAAATGGCGACGGTTGCGAATTCGCCACGCGCACGAATTTCAAATTCTACAACTTTTAATTCCAACATTTTGTCCACAGTAGCTTGCCATTGATGCCCGAGAAGTTTCAAAAAGATCGATAAAAATCCCTAGGACGAGTTTTCGTTTGTATCCGTTACTAAAGGTGCTTTTTTATGAAAATTCAAGATGGCCGCCCCTTGCCAAGGTCAAAGGTCAACGAAACTTCTTTGGTTATTGTAGAATCATGGTCTTGGCATGTGTGTGCAATTTCGTGAAAATCGCTTAAACAAAAGTGTTGTTTTCCCATAATGTCGAAAAACCCGAAAATCGCCATTTCTCTGAGTTCGCCACAAAATGGCCGCCAAGCCGTAGGTCGTGTGGCCATCCCATAATGATTTCATAACGTCTTTGGGATATCTACAACACGCGTGTTTTGGTTTCGTAACTGTATTTCGAAATATTTTTTTTTGGCCCCATAAGCGATTTTCGGCCCATTCATTTTTTTTACGGGAACGCTCGCCGTGATGTCATCGTCGTGGGGGGGGTGACGTTCTCTTTGCCGAAAATTCATTTTCAATTTATCCTAGGTGTGTGCCAATTTTGGTGAGTTTTCGGGTATGTGGCGGGGGTCAAATTTTCGCTCAAAGTGGAAGAAAGAAAGTAGAAGAAAAATAATAATAATTAAAGCCGCAAGCGGCGTTGGATGGCCCGCAGACGCAACTCGCCTTCCACGCCCAACTCTACGCACCACCGCTGACCTCACGGCCCTCACAGCCCGCAAATTAAAAGCTAGTCAAGGTTGGATTTGCTAATTATACTAACAATGCTTACTATGCTAATGTGGCTAAAAGTGCTAGCATTGCGATCAGCATCATCAACTGACTCAGAAAAACACATTACCTAAAATGCTAATTATGCTAACTATGCTAGTTATGCTAACATAGCTAAAAGTGCTAGCATAGCGATCAGCATCATCAACTGACTAAGAAAAACCCATTCCACCATTGGTGAGAGTTATATGTCATAAGTTGCTAAAAAACCCACTTTTTCCAAAATGGCGGCTTTTCTGTTGATTTTATCTCCATAGCAACCATTTTATGTTTTGGTCCCCTCGGGAGGACGAACAGATTGACGTCAGTTTCGGAAAAATCGGTAAAAGTAAACTTTTTGTTGTCCTTAGCAACAGGGCTTTTATGCTAACCACGCCCACATTCCTTATATGTCCATATCCAGTGTTTTTCAATGTATTCAGTTTAAGGCATTATTGCATGCATTCAAATTTCACAGTAGTCCATTGAAAAACATAGCAGTTATAACACTGCGCCACTTAGCTAGCTCGCCACGCGCACGCCGTTTAAAATCTACAACTTCTAATTCCAACATTTTTTCCACAGCAGCTTGCCATTGATGCCCAAAAAGTTTCGAGACAATCGAGGAAAATTCCAACGACAAGTTTACGTTTGAATCTGGTGGTAAAGGTGTTTTTTATAGAAAATTCAAGATGGCCGCCATTTCCCGAGGTCAAAAGTCGACGAAACTCCAGAGGTGATTGTAGACTTACGCTAGGGACATGCGCGTCAAATTTCGTGAAAATCGCTCGAAAAAAAGTTCATTTTTCCATATTGAGTAAAAACGCGAAAAACTCAAAATGGCAGATTTTGGCACAAAATGGCCGCCAAACCGTAGGTCGTGTCGCCATCACGTAATGATTTCAAAACTTTCTTTGGATATACCAGACAAAGTTATCTGGGTTTCGTTAGCCGATTCGTAAAAATAAAATCCGAAAAAAAATTTTTTTGCCGAGTCAGCACTTTTTTTTACGACCGTTTTTCATTTACCACGGCCACATTCCTTTATCGATTTTGTTGTATGTGACATCGTTTTGTTCAGTGTGGGCCAGGGTATCCCATATTTCAGTTTCAGGCTATTCCGATAAAATATGTGCGAGCTAGCTAAAATGGCGACGGTTGCGAATTCGCCACGCACACGCGTTTCAAATTCTACAACTTCTAATTCCAACATTTTGTCCACAGTAGCTTGCCATTGATGCCCGAGAAGTTTCAAAAAGATCAATAAAAATCCCTAGGACGAGTTTTCGTTTGTATCCGTTACTAAAGGTGCTTTTTTATGAAAATTCAAGATGGCCGCCCCTTCCCAAGGTCAAAGGTCAACAAAACTTCTTCGGTAGTTGTAGAATCATGGTATTGGCATGTGTGTGCAATTTCGTGAAAATCGCTTGAACAAAAGTGTCGTTTTCCCATATTGTCAAAAAACACGAAAATCGCCATTTCTCTGAGTTCGCCACAAAATGGCCGCCAAGCCGTAATTCGTGTGGCCACCCCATAATGATTTCATAACTTCTTTGGGATATCTCCAACACGCGTGTTTTGGTTTCGTAACTGTATTTCAAAATATTTTTTTTTGGCCCCATAAGCGATTTTCGGCCCATTCATTTTTTTTACGGGAACGCTCGCCGTGATGTCATCGTCGTGGGGGGGGTGACGTTCTCTTTGCCGAAAATTCATTTTCAATTTATCCCAGGTGTGTACCAATTTTGGTGAGTTTTCGGGTATGTGGCGGGGGTCAAATTTGAGCTCAACGGATCCGTTAGAAAGAAGAAGAATAATTAAAGCCGCAAGCGGCGTTGTATGGCCCGCAGACGCAACCCGCCTTCCACGCCCAACTCTACGCACCACCGCTGACCTCACCGCCCTCACAGCCCGCAAATTAAAAGCTAGTCAAGGCTGGATTTGCTAATTATGCTAACTATGCTAGCTATGCTAATGTGGCTAAAAGTGCTAGCATAGCGATCAGCATCATCAACTGACTCAGAAAATCACATTACCTAAAATGCTAATTATGCTAACTATGCTAGCTATGCTAATGTGGCTAAAAGTGCTAGCATAGCGATCAGCATCATCAACTGACTCAGAAAAACACATTACCTAAAATGCTAATTATGCTAACTATGCTAGTTATGCTAACATAGCTAAAAGTGCTAGCATAGCGATTAGCATCATCAACTGACTCAGAAAAACACATTCCTCCATTGGTGAGAGCTTTACGTCATAAGTTGATAAAAAACCCACTTTTTCCAAAATGGCGGCTTTTCTGTTGATATTATCTCCATAGCAACCATTTTATGTTTCGGTCCCCTCGGGAGGACGAACAGATTGACGTCAGTTTCGGACAAATCGGTAAAAGTAAACTTTTTGTTGTCCTTAGCAACAGTGGTTTTATGCTAACCACACCCACATTCCTTATATGTCCATATCCAGTGTTTTTCAAT
>CM074493.1:13894503-14087511 GCA_037389245.1 Oryzias sinensis
AGACAGCACCCCATTCTAAAGGCTCCTAATTTTCTTTTGACACTGCGACAAAGCTCTGCCTTCATCAAAATATGCAAATGTGTCTTTTCCAAAAATGTTCATACATAAAAATAGGATTACTGTGTTCATCCCTGCTGAGTAAACCTGACAACAACCTTAACTATATTTTTATAGGAAAATTCCTTTTATGACTACTCGTGCTTTAAACATTAAACCCTCTGTTATGTAAGCTACTTTCAGCCACAAGACACAAGCACATTACATTCTTCTTTGTGAAGACTATAATGTGGTTAGTGTCACCTTTGGGCCCGGTGGGCTGATGATCAGAACTGACGAGTGTGCCCAGCACTGTTTGTCTGTCTAATCTGGTCATAATGAGGCCACAGGCCCTTCTCCCATCACTGCAGATAAGACAGTAATTGTTTAAGTGTTTTATCTGATGTGGGAAGCGGCCATGCAAAGGTAACCAGCTGCATACCTAATCAGAGAATTCTACGCAGATGTAAAGGGAAGGCAGCGATGGACTGATGTAGACAGCTAGGACAGTCTAAGAGGATTAGGACACATCATCAAGGAGGAACTGAATTCCATATCGCCACTGACTCCATGGCTAATTTTGCCCAAATTATGCTGTAGGCTGCAGAAGAAGACCAAATCATTACTCCTCCTCCACTGTGCAAGACAGTTGGGAAGAGGCTTTCAAGCTAATGAGCCATGCATGTGTCAAATGTAGCACTGTGCATTAAGTATCTCTGATCTATTTTAGTCTGTCTAAAATAAATTATAACCGGAGGACTGATTTTCCCAACATGGAGTTAGCGGACTCCTGAATGTTGACTAAAACACCTGAGTTTGCAATGTAAGTGGTATTTTAAAAATAAAGAAATTGGGTAAGCGATGCATGGTAATATTGCATCATTGTGTCATATATTTTGTTAAATAAACAAAGTTATAGGTTTCTTCAGTTATAGCACACTTTATTAGAAAAGAAAATTACAATTAAACCAAATATGTGATAGTATTATATATGGTGAGATTATATATATTAATCTCATGACTATGTAATAAAACAGTAGGTTAGACTGTTTTTTTTGTTTTTTTTCAACTTTATTGGTACAAAACTCTATGGGTCAAGTAAAGCCTTTTAGCCTCCATTCAGTGGTTTCACTAAAGAACATGTCATGCCAAGAACAAGTGAAGCCCCTCAGTAAAGGGATTACCAGGACAAAAAGATGTCATCAGCCAATATGGAGGTAGGGAGGACAGCGAGGACATGAAGGGCAAAGAGAGAAGCATAGATGTGTGAGGATTCTGGGCTTGGGTTTTTGTGGTGTTTTCTTGTCATGTTCTGTTTTCTTTGTCAGTCTCACCAGGTTCAGGTTGATCATTCACAGCTTGTCTTCATTTAATTACTTAACCTCAGTGTGTATAAGTGTCTGGTTTTCAGGTCCTCATTGTCAGCTCATCTTTTCTGCTGTGTCCCCTTTTTATTGCTCCATGGGTTTTGTCTTGTTCAAATTCATTTATTAAATATCAAAGTTTCCGCCACTAAGCCTGGTGTTCTTCATTTTCAGCTCTTGACAAGATGGTTAGGCACACCGCATTCTAAAGATGCTGGTGAGTACATGGGCAACTGGTAAAGCTTGCTTGAGTTTTTAAGACTAACAGGCAAAGTCTGAGGCCAGAAGAAACACCACCAAATTTAGAATAGGTCTGAGCATGGGTGGAGGAAGAGCAAGCGAGGAATACAGTGGGGCCTAGGCAACCAGTGTTTTGGACAAAGCATCAAGGGAGCCGGTGGGCAAAAATGACATAGGCTAATGTCAGGTGCTATGATTTCTTCTGCGTCCATTCTCTTGTCCAGGGTGTTAACACCTTGGCAGGTCTAGCCATCTCCATTAATCAACGAGGCAAGAGTGAGACACCAGCAGGCCAGCTAGGATCTGAAAAATGGATCCTGATGAGCAGCTGTGGAAGAGCTCTTGCATAAAGTTATTGGTGGGACCAAGCGCTAAAGGTGGCGGCAGAAAATGTACGTAATGGCATCATCTTCTGTAGGCACCACAGCTGATTGTGCTAAACTCACAGTAGAAAAGCAAATTCAAAAGTCTAACAAAGAAAACACTTGAAGTACCAGGACTTTGTAAAGAAATGATTGAAGTGGGGCTGAGTCAAAAGAAGTGGGCTTATATTTCAAATATTTCAGGGCATTCATTCTGTCTCTGAGACTTCAACCATTCGGGCGTAAAAGAAGTGGTTAGGAAGAGGGCTATGGGATCTGTGTGTGGAGCTACAGAGAGGACCACAAGGTGACTGTGGATTCAGAGGGCTGATTCATGGGTGGTTGCTGTTGGAACACAAGCTGGGGTGTGATCAACCTCAGTGGGGGTCGCATGGATGAAAGTGTCTGATGTTGAAAGAGCTGAAATGTTACACCACGGATAATCCATCCCATCTTGTCAATGCCCTGTGCAACAGCAGAAAACTTTACCCATGGTTTTAAGCACAGAAAAAGATATTCTTATAGAAATACAGGTTAGTATTTCTGTCGGTAATGATCTGATTAACCTGTCTTGTCTTTCTTAAACATTTTTTAGTCTGCAATACTTTAGTTCTGTAAACTATTTAACCACCAGCCTTTCAGGACTATACATTCCTTCTTTTTCTTAAAACATGGTTTTAAGGTTGTGTGTACATTGTGCAGATAAAGGCACATGTGTGTATTTTAAGGCTACCTCTGTCTCAGAATATTCTTTTGGAAGTTAGATGCTTTTTTTAAACTGTCATTCATTTTCCTGGATATATTCTGGGAGATTTGGATGTGTTGTTAAATTAGGCATCGTGTGAGATTCTGCTAAAATGAATCTCGTAAAGCACACCGAGTTGGTTTCAGTCCTATGAAAACCTTCCAGCTTCTCAGATTCATCTTTGCAGAAATGACAGCTGCACTTGAAATGCCTAAGTACCCTCTCAGTCCTTGAAGTCTTTTAACTTTCAACTTTGAAAAAGAAAAAAGAAAAATGCAGACAAAATCCCTCAAACATAGATGCTGTCAGGCATACTGCGTCTGGTTTGGGGTTCAGGCTCAACACCATTATCATTTCCTTGCAGCAGAAGCTCTTCACTGCTAAAGACGTGAGCTTGCTGCCCATGAAATACTAACAAGCGTTAATCTGAGAACAGTCTGTCTTTTTTTCTTCATCCTCTTTTCTCTTCACCTCCCCTTCTCTCTTTAATTTTGTACAACACGCGTTTCATAAACAAGATGAATAGATCAGCCGCCATTAGGGCTTGCACATCAGTATCAGTAATAACTACCCTTTAATGTTGTATTATTATCAAATCAGAGTTTGCTACACCATGAAATGCGATAGCAAATAGCGGTAATCTAATTTACTGTTGGCAAGTTTATTGCCTGAGCTCATTTTCTGACTTCTCAACAATAAAAGAAGAAAAAAAGAAACAAATTTGGGAACATTTTTGAACTTCCTTAGTCCTAAAACTGCAGTTTTTCCTAATATAGATTTATCTTGGCAGGCAAACCTTAAGCAAAGTCCAAATTTTATAGTTTAGAAGTTCTTACTTCTAATCTGTATCTGATTGAAGGAGAATGCTTCTGCGCAACAACATTTTAGAGTGAGACACTTGATGCAAAGATTGTGCAGTAAGAATTTGAATTGAATGGATAAAACAACATAACTCTTTAAATGGCTGTTTGGATTTTTACATGACTAATTTGTTTTTTGTTGCTCATCACAATTGATGTGAAAAACAAAGAAAATGGCTGTTCTTTCTTTCTTATGACACTTGAAAAGAAACTGTGATTGTTGCTCAAATCTACTTTTCAGAACAAAACTAATCTGCCATTTATCATAGTGTGTTTGCCAATGAGAAAGTTGAAACTTTAGCTAAAGAAGTAAAGCACAACATCTTTTAGGCAACTATTATTTCCAGCTGACATCATCGTTTTCAAGCTCTTTCAGATTTTTTCATGATATAATTAGCTAGATTTACAGCAAAAACAGATCCAAATCGAAGTAAAAAAAATTTGCATTTGCAAGCTAAAAATGAGACTCCTGCCTTTGTTTGCCTTGAATGAAAATCAAGGACAATCAGCTTTAAGAAAAGACAAAGAAAAATATATATTTTTTGGCATTTATCACTGGCAGTGACACATAAGTAAAAAAAGGCTGGGGGGGGGGGTGGACTGACATGTCACATTTAATTTAATCACTTTACTTTGACAAATGAATATTCCTAGAAAGAGCTCCAACAATGAAAACAGACGGATACGTTCACATTGACATCAGTTATCAAAGGTAAAGATGATCATAGTCTCCATCTTTCTTTGTAGGTCTAACCATAAAAATAGAAAAGTAGCAAAAGTTAGGACAAAAGAAAAGATTCTTCCAATTTTATTCTGTTTTGACAATTAAAGGCTAATTTACTCTTCCAGTGACCTCATGTCTGACTCACCAGCGAATCTGTGGACAGGCAGTAAAGCTGCCCTATTCTGCTGCCAGTATCTTTTTCCCAATGACCCAGAGCCTGTAGCCTATTTTATTGTCCCACTTTCAGTTTTATGTGGGCGGGTTAACATGGTGACGGTGTGAGTCTTTCTCTCCCATGCCATCTTCTCTGTTCAACCTGGAGTCAGTGCTTCCAAACTCGCATGTAGCCACAGGCCTCAGGCTTCTGAACATGCCAGCAGACAGCCTGAGATTAGGCTGCCTGACCATCTGCTCCATCCACATGGGGTACGACAGCACATGACTTGCATATCAGACAAACTGACAGTTTTCCTCAAAAACTGTCTGAATGTGAGCAAACCCAAACTCAATGTTATATGCAACTCAAAATCTAACACAAACATTTTGAGGAGCAGTCTTCTTCTCCCACACTCTGATTTTAGGGACATACTGGGTGATTTCACCCAAAGTGACGAGTGAGCTCTGCTGTAACCTTAACTGACCTCAGAGCAGAGATGAAACTCTACTGGAAAGGCATAGAAGTTTGATTCTGCCTTTAGAGGCTCCTTCATTTCCATGCTTCATTACATCAACAGAGAATATTTTTGAAAATACTTTATTAGTTTATATTTAATGTGGGTGTGCTTTTTCTCACTTGGAATCTATGAAGGGACACTGATGAAGGTCAAATTTATTATTAATTAAGGGAATCTATCTTTGAAATTGACACAGTGAGCTGAAATTGATCATGAGGGGACGGGGAAAAGGTCTGAGAAAGGCAGACGAAGGTAAAACAGGGCAAGAAGCGGACGGCAACACTTAGCATTTAAATGAGTTATGACCGAGGGCAGACAGCCCTTATTCCAGCAGCATTTAGTGTCAAGACCTGGAAGTAATGACGAAGGCAAAACAACAGATTCATATGCATGGAGAATATTAAATCTCATCTGCCTTTCTGGCTTTTCTGCATTCATTATGCGGGATATAAACACTAAACCCAACAGATGTTTGAATAAAATGGCAAAGAGAAAGCTGGAGTGCTCTGACTGCCGGTTTTGTGTGTAAATTCACAGGTAATGTCAAAGCAGGTGCTCACACGGGTACATTCTTCTTTTCATAAAGATTCCCAAAGTCTTGAGGAGTGCTGAGCTTTATTAATGCTCCCTAAAACAAATAACCAGGTGAGCGTTCGTCAACAGCGGATATGTGCAGCTGAGATTGAGCGCCTAATGAAATGCGCGCCGTCAGAGTTATCCCATCATTTGAATAAAATATGGGGTCATGCTGTTTGCTATCAAGCTCTGCAGAATGCGTGACTCCTTTACAAGTCAAGCCCTGTGGCTTTCAGTCAGGTGGGGATCATTGCATACATGCGAGCGAGGCACACACACATGCAGACACACACAAGCAGCCTCCAGAGGTTTGGGTGGTTATGTGTTATGTAAGAAGCTCAGAAGGAGAGAGGCGGGGGTTTCTCACACACCATTCATGCTGAGGCTTATCGCCCCAGGGCTCTGCTGTGAGCATGTGAGACTGATAATAGATGCATGTGTGTGTGTGTGTCAGTATGTGTGGCTAGAGAAAAAAAACACAAGAAAAAATATTTTTGACGGTTTAAACATATGCCGTTTGGTACTTGCACTGAAACCTTCAAGTTAATGTGCATGTGTTTGTGTTTCTGTGTGTGTGAGCTCAGGAAATAGAGCAAGAAAGGTAATTCTGTGTGCTTTCTGGCCTCCTGTCAAATTAGGTCTAATCTCGCTTTGATCTTTAAGTCTTATTTTTCTGCTCTATTTTAAGCATTCAATGAAAGACCATGTTTTTTCAAGAGCTTAAAAAGAAATCTTTCCAACGAAATTGAGTCGACTTGTTTGTTATATTGAAATGTCAAAAATAAAATACATTTTAACAACCTTTACCAAAAGAACAAGATATGAGCATATTCTAAACAATAATAATAATAATTTTGCAATACTTGTGCTGTACTCAACATTTCTACACAAAAACAACACAAAACAAACTGCGTTCTCTCTGTTTACCATTTCAAAGCCTGCTTTATACTGTCACACAGAAACATGATTTGGAAAGGATGTGCGTCTGTGCAGGCAACTTTGCCATGGCTGGGATTTGTGGGGGTTGTTCTATAAATACACTCTGTGCTAGAGGAGAATCTAGGTTGCACAAACACTTAGGCATTCCAACGTACAGATCTGCCATAGCGCACATAAAATATCAGTGAAAAAAAAAAGCGCGTGAGATGGATGCATCTCGACACTAGTGCTTGTTCACAAAGAAACTGTCATATAGAGTAAGTATATGTATATCCAGAATATCCATTAAAACATTGAAATGCTTCATGCTCAAAATGGGTCCTTTAAAGTATAGGATACTGTAATATTTTCACAGAAAAGACATTCAGAATCAGAATCAGGAGACTTATTATTACATAAAGGGAAATTCCTTAACTGCTTGTTCTTTGTAAAAACTCACCGTCATTATACTGTTAGACCTTCAGGAAAAAACTTTAATATATGTGCCAACTTTCAGAATGTGGACTAAAAAGCTACCCAGAGGTCGGAAAGTCACAAAGTCTGTGCTCTAGGACAGTATTGGTTGCCATTCAAGTATGAACCCTTTCTTGGTGTCCCTAAGGTCACACAAAGGTTTCTGAATGGTAAGCTGATATTAATGTCTAGTTTATCAAAAGCCTTTTAAAAATTCAGTCTGAGGGGCCAGCGGGAACCACATACTTTCTTAAGGCATCTGATTGGTCATTACATAACTTGAATTACTTACAATATGGACAAAATATGAAAAAAAAATTAGGATTAGCATAACATGTTAAAAACAGGTAGTAGAGCGAGAAGGCTTATTCTGACTGAGTAAAGTTTATTTCTCTATAGAAGTCTATGGGATTTTGGCTTCTTGGAGCAAGCAGGTACTTGCTACTTGGACTGCAAGGGGGGAGGGCTCATTCAGTCCAGTTCTCATATATGGTCGATGGTACAAACAGAATATTTGACCCCTACGTTTTTCAGTTTGGTTCTCCAACCTTAGTCTTAACAGAAATTGTCCTTAGTGAACAATCCCAACAGTTTTAAAATGCTGCACAATTCATGAAAGTGTGTAAATATGACATGTACACTAAAGGTTTACTGTGACTGTCTAGAAAGCGTTTGTCAAATATTTTACAGCTCTTAGGAAGGGTATTCAGAATGTTATACTGCTAACAGGGAAGCATAGATCTATGAGCAGACTGGTACAGATCAGCAACTCTCATGTTCTACTTTCCTTTAATTGATGGTCTACTAAATTGGGGTCTTCAGGACTAACCTGGTCTTAAATGAAAGACTTACCGTGGTACAGCACATGAAAACGATGATGAATGTACCGATGACGCCTCCAATTCCCACCAACCACGTCATCCTTAGGAAGAGGATCACTCCAAAGATGTTTTGGATGCATGGAAGATAGACACCCATCAGAGTACCGAGCTGGGGTGCCTGGAAAAAAACATCACAATATATCTCTTAAAAATAAATCTTGCCAAAATATTCATAAATAGACATTCTTACATCTTTGGAAACCTTTTCTTTTAATATAATTGAAGAATATAAAGATGTTTTTGGGTTTTTTTACGTAATGGTAATGTTGAACTTCATTTTACAGAGTATAAGACATTCAGACTGAATGCTTCATTCGTCACACTGCTGCAAGGCTCAGTAGTCAGCTGTGCTGCACTAACTGACTGATTCCTGCTGCATTCTGTCAGACAAGTCTCCATGAAAGCCAAACACATCAGCTGTGTGTGCTGGGAAGCATGTAATGCAGACCTGCTGCAGCTGAAGTGTCCCCGGCTTTTTTAAAACAAGCAAAAGGGACCGTGACCACACTCATAAAACGCAACATAAATCCAGGCAAAATAAGTATCCAACAGATATTACCGTAAAAGCAGAATTGAATGATGAATAATGTTATTTATAGTTTCTAACGGATTAGCACTTCGGCCTGTGTTTTTTGGGGTTTAAAGGATTAGGCTTTAGAAAGTTTATCTTCTAACCCTTTTTTTCATTTGTTTGGGTTTAAAGTTAAAAAATCTGCTAATAAATACTTTTATTTAAAGAAAAGTAAAGTCAAAACAATTTTGTTAGACCGCAGATTCTGCATTGCATTCTCTTGGATTTTTTTCTATTCTCAGATGTCGTTAAAAAGAAGTTTGTGACCTGAAGTCTGAAATGATACTTAGAACCCACAAAATAAAGAAATGCTGTTATTAGAAGACATTGTTCAGGTTTTGGGTAGATGAATTTGTTGTGGTTTGATTTGTAGCAGAGCGCTCCTTGTTTTTAAAAAGCAGTTCCCTGCACAGAACCAGAATTATTTTCAAAGTGTCCTATTGAATTCAGCCAGTGATACTTTTGACGCTCAACTTGCATTCTATCATAATTGCCATTGATGAACAGGCTTCACTTCCTTCCTGAAGGCTTTTGTCTTTTTTGTATTGGCAAATATTAAACATGACCATTCCCTGACCCTGACCATTCCACAAAGCAAAAACATCCATCCCCTGCTCAAGGCCTTCCCGCTCAAAGTTGGCCTTTTCTACCAAAATGCAGTAATAACACTTTTCAGAGACTAAAACTGCACACTATAACCAAAGATCCCCAAAACATAGCGCATCAACAAAGACCAGTGTGTCCACCTAGTTGGAATTTATATTACTGAGCAAGTTTTAAATCATATGTCCTCACTGATAAATACAGTTTAAGAAAAAAAAGGATAAAAACGCAACAAACAGCTTCATGTGAAGAGAGCAAGTTAAATGGCAAACGTCCCAAAACCTGTTCAGTCAGAACCATTTAAATAGACAAGCAGCTGTTTAATCTGTAGACAAGGTTACAAGAGTGTTTAATGGAGTTGAGATTTTTTTAATCGCATTACGCCGCGTTTGACAGTCTGTTTAGGTTTTATGCGACACTGTCACATCAGAAAACTCTGTAGATTACTGTTGAAAATAGAAAGAACATTACATAAGCTCCAATGAAAATGGTGTTTTTCAACATGTTCTTGAGGCCTTTTTCTCTCAAGGAAGAACATAAAAAATTAAAGCAGCATTTCTCCCACTGGCCTCTTGGACATTTACCACTCTCACCTCACCAGCCAAGCCTTAAGAATTGCAGGTGACCATCACATCCATCCCACTTCAGCCTCCAACCATCAGGGGGGAGACTGCAAAGTGTCCAGGCCAGAACCAGTAGTCTCAAGGACAGTTTCCACCACCAGGAAGTAAGAAAACCTGTCACTTTATCTCATTGCCACTTTTGCATTGACCTATTTAGATTACTGTTATTATTATTATTATTATTATTATTATTATTATATGCTGTTTGGACTATGTGTTGAGAGGAAAGAAATTTCATCTGGGCTGTATATCATGTCTATACAGTATTTTTGACAAATAAAGCTGACTTGACTTTATTCAAATCGTGGTGAATCAGGAGCAGATGAAACAATGCTGTTTAAAAAAGCTTGTAGTAGACACTGCATTCCAATCGGCAGGCCACAAGCTCCCTGCTCCACTCCATCCATTTGCAGGCAAATAGATCCATGACTTTGTTTTCCTCTTCCGAGCTGGCATCTGGCTCATAACTGTACTACTGGATAGCTGCAATATTGCCATTTTTGTTGCACCGCTGATTTTAGCTTGAGCTTGTGAGAGACTGGAAGATAACTAAAGAATGTGTGTGGGATCAAAGGAAATGACCGGACTGCTCCACAACATGCGAATTTCTAACAAACTCTTCCAGCTCTGCAGAAACTATGTCCTAGGAAATGACACAGGTTTTTGATTTGGCCAAAAATTGACATAATCATAATTAAAGACTGCTTAAAATAGATCAAAAGATGATTGGAGTGGAACTTTAAAAAAAGGGGTAGTTAACATTTATCAGCACTTCATAGACAGTTTAAAAGGTATAAAACGTTTTAAACTGCCTCTAATTTTACACATTATGATATATGTATATCATTTTATCGATACAGATTCAAAAGAAAAATACTCTAAAAAACTTGAAACCTTGTGCTGCTATGAACATTAATTTTTCTGTTTGAAGAAGAAAAAAACAAATGCGATCACAATAAACTTTTTAGAAATCTGATAATGTTTTGTTGTCAGAGAGCAAGGCCTACATCTGCATGCACAAAAAGCACGTCCAAACAGGTCAAGCAAATGCAATTATCCTTCAATTTCCTTTACGTAAACAAGACAACACCCGCTTACACTTCTAATTAGCAAACCTAGAACTTCAGCTGTGAGACCAATTACTTTATATGAGCCAACAAAACATGTAATTTAGAAAAATATTATTTGCGTCCTTAAATGTTTAATATGCAACACAAGTTTTTAATAAACATAAAACAATCAGCGCCTAACCAGGGTTAATGACAGGAATGGATATGGAGTCACCCACACCTCCTCATTAAATTCAAATACACTGTTCTATAGAGCTGTTGGTGCTCGTAAAGTCTGGAGGGAACCTTTGAATCGATAACTAATCGAACTCTTCCGTGATTGCACAGGAATTGAGGGCCAAAAAGCCTCGTATATTCTGCCTGGTTTCCTGTGAGAAGTTGATGGTTTTATTCTCTAACAACCATTCAGCTCTGGACTTTGTAATAAAGAATAATGCTTGGTTCTGGACTACAGTAATAGACAATCAAAAGAAATTCTATAAATATTGACTTAATTAATTTTTTGTGAGTGTTTTTCTATGTTTTTTGCGACCCAACTCAAGATTCCATTCCTTCAAACCCCAAGTTGCCTGTTGTCCCACAACAATTACAAATAATTCCATGTGCTGCAGAGAGACATCATTCCAAACAGTAGGCACCTAAATTGTTTGTACGTTAGTGGCATTTACATTTACTTTAAGGTCACATTTGCTGATGTTGTGAGCATTAGTGCATATGGTTTGCCATCAACACCAAACGTCCCGTTCCTGCAGCTCCTCTCAGTAAGCAGTCTTTCAAAAGAGCAGCTGAGAATAAACTTCCTTCATTTCTGTTGCATCCCCCGATGATATGATAATCATCTACACTGTCTGTCTGTTGTCTATGGTATGTAAATCAGATTGTGACTCACTGTGACTGTGCCCTTCAGTGCTTGCCAGAGAGCATTTTTCATCATCTGCAAGGGCATCAGTGATGTTTTTTTTTTAATCCATGACCTCTTTCATCTGTATAGACACATATGTTTCACATATGTGTGGATTGTTCACTTATATTTCAAATCTAACATATTGACTAAGTCACAAACGTTTAAGTTGGTTCAATTTTTCTTAGGTGTCCCTAAAGTCAACAAAATCACCCGTTTCACCTTCAAAAGTCTTTTCTACCTCATCTATTAACAGTGCTGTAATTAAAATGCACTTCCACAGGCGGGTCCTACAGAGACCTGCAATGTAATAAATGATAGCAGTCAGGTGTTGCAGGCAGACAGGTACCCCTGCGGTCAGCATTTCGTTGTTATTAACCAAAGTGCTGCTGCAGCACAGAGCACACTCAGGTCAGTTTGTAATATAAAAGGTAGGTTTTTATTTTTTATTTTTATTTTTTTATAAATAACCTGTGTGCAGTTCGAGGAAAAGAAACTCTACAGACTGCTGTGTTCACTATGAAATAAAAAGTTAAAAAAGTTACAAAGATTGCTCCATATTTTTGTTTAAACTTGGATTGGACTGTATCAGACAAAAGCATGTCTGTGCATTTGTTTGGCATAAAAGATCAAGAGTGCTTGAAAGTGAAGTGTTTCTGTCCTGGCAGGCTGAAAGCAATGGATGACTGATCATAACCCAAATCACTCTGATCTGTCCCCAGAAACTGGCAAATGCTGCTTTGTATCGTTGCCACAAATACGAGTTTTCACTCCTCGACGGTGAAAAGGAGAGAGATGAAACCAAAATAGGCACTAACCCTCTTCAGACTACAAAATGCCATTTTCCTGCCTGCTGCCTTAACAAAAGAGAAGGACAATGAAGCAGACCTCATTTGTTGGCCCGCGGTAGGAGAGCCTCTGGAAGCCCTCAGCTAAGAAAGAAATTATAATCCAGATTCAACAACAGGATGGTTTCGAGAGACAATGTCTGTACGCCAAAAATCCTGGTTGCTACATGACATGCAGAGTAAAAAAAACAAAGACTAAAAAAAACCCAAACACAACCCATGTAAACAAACTGAAACACAAATCTGGTGATCTGTAGGAAAAACACATTATTTGTTGGTAAGGGAACAAAACAAAGTAACAGATTTACACTCATCTCTATTATGTAAGGGGAAAAGATGGGATGATTATTGGAGGCCACCTTGTTCATTTTTCATTAAATTGGTATTTCAATACCTTGTTTGCAGATGGGGAGTGCAGGCCCAGCCAGCATTGAGGTGTCACAGAGTGCAAACAAACACACACAACCACACAAAATGAAAGCCTGTTTAATGGGTTTGGATCCGGGGGTGTGATGATTTCCCCAGAGAGGGAACCATAGAGAGCAGAGGGAACACAAACTGCTGCAGAGCCACAGGTAGGCCAGCATGGCTCTGCCGCACTAGGAAGATGCAGCTGCTCCGACCCCATGGGAAGTGAAGCCATCCCACTGAACGGATGGCTCAGGTGTGTGCAAAAAACAAACAAACAAAAAAAACAACAGGAACTCTCAATGCATCTGCTGTAGAACCTACTTTGTATTCTCCGCCTCCTGCTGCACAAGCACTTACTACCAGCCTTTCACCAGACTGGATCCACACAGTCAAAGTCCCAGTCACTGGAGTCATAAGTCTGTTACTTAAACTTTTTTCATGTATAAACGGTCATTCCTTGTAACCATCTTGATGTCTAATGATGCAAATATGGATTAAACCACTCCGGTTCCAAAATTACCTTAATTTAACATCTACTTGAAAGTAAAATAGGGATTTTTTTTCACAGCTGGAAATAAATTCAGTGACAATCTTACTTATTGTGTTTCCTAAAAGGTAACATAACAGAGAGGACAAATCTTCCCAGTTAACCCAAAAGTCAATAACAGACCAACCAATTATCATTAATTTACTGTCTGTCATAGTTTTTCTTCTCCGAATGAACAAATAAGAGTGCAAATGCACTTTGTGGAAAAGACCTTCGATTCTTACCTCTGTACATGACAGAAAGAAAGGCGTGAAGAGGAGGGAGCGAGTTGGGATGCAAGGCGATGGGCTAATAACCAACTGGGAGGAAGATTGGAAGCGTGTAACACCATCTTCACGCTCTGCTGGCCAAACAGGAACTGATAGCGTAAATGTGTTTTTGGTCAGGTGTGCTAAATTATGAAACAGGCAGCAAGAGGGAAGGCTAAAGAACATCAGCCTGCCTGAACGGCTGCGGACGAACGAATCCTTCTGTGGTCATGTTTTTATGTTTTTCCTTATGAGAGTGCACACAGGTAATAGGCAATTATTAGCTGTGCCTTTGTTAAACTGCATATTAAAAAAGAAAACTTCAAATATATATCCTATATAGTCTCATATAATATCTATGGGTAAAGATATTCTATTCACCTGTATTTACTGCATAACCTGATTACAAAAGAGCAAAAGCAAACCATTTGATTAGCATAACTGTTGTCTCAGGTAGGGGGGAATAAGTGACCTCCTAAATTTTTTTTATCTGTGCAGCAACCAGTGATATAAAGCAACGGTAATCAGGATTTAATTTTTGACTGGTTGCACCGTCTTTAGGGGTTGAGACAGAAAGGGTGAGGCAGAGCAAAGAGAGAGATCACAAAACAACCAGATGGTTCTGGATGTTTGGTTAGGGAATATTAGGCTGTAAAGGCAGGGACACCAAGCGTATGGCAAATGTCACCATGCCTGGCAGAGGCACTCCTTTAGAAATGACTGGATTTTTACTTGCAAAGTTTTTGTGTGAGCTAGACTTCATTTTGCCATCTGTATGCGATCTGGTGAAAGTAAAATTAATTTTAAAGGACTCTCTTTTTCTTTGAATTTTAAGTTAGCCCATAGAAGTTATTATTATTTTGAAAGTCAGTTACAAGTTAATGCTCATGCTCTCTTTCTGGACTGATAAAAGGTGGAAAATCCTGGCATATGGAACATGCGCAGGTGTTTGATTCAGCAGCCAGATCACGGTAGTAATGAGTTCAACTTCTTGCCGTATTAAACAAATGGCTGGATTTAAAGGTCTCATGTCCTCACATGATTTATTGCAGCAGATTGCATCTCTTTCTCCAGAAGTGTCATAATCCAAAGGTCCCTACTTATGTGTTCTTGGAAGGATCATTAGACATCAGCAGCACATTCATACTGCTGTCACAGTCCTAATTAAAACTGTGAGAAAAAATAATTTTACTCATGTTCCTAAATGTTAACATTGGGTTAGTTTTTCTGGTTATGAAACTGCTTCTGTGTGTACAACCTCCATTACACAGACACTATCCTGGTAGTTTGCAAAAATAGTTAAATTAGCAACAGATTTCAGTTAAACTATAGTTTCATGATGGACCTCAACGAAACCATTTATGGCCTCAAAAATTTCCACTGCATCTAAAAATGATTATTTTCTGCTTTAAAATAGCAGCTTTTAGATATTTAATACTAACATTACATACATTTTTTGCCTTAAAAAACTTTAATTCTTTACTTATACTGCTACAAGAAAGCTGAGAACACAGAAGGAGGCATGCAAAAAAGAAAGAAAAATTGTATAAACTTAAGCTTTATTTATTTATTATTATTATGTGTATATTATGCATTTTTTCATGTTGTTACTAATAGAGTTTGAAAGGCTTTATGTTTAAGTTTTAAATCATTTGAGTCTAATCAATAATGTAAAGAAATTGCTGTTTTTTTTTTTTACCGACCTAAAAAATATTTTTGATCTAAGAAAATTCCCCAAAAAATTAAGTTTTCCCCCCAAGCAACAGTAAAGAAAAACATAAAATATTAAAGACAAAATAATAAAGAAAATATTGGAGTTAGCATGTTAACTGGGTCCAAATAAAATTCACTCTGTTCAGCTGTTTTAAAAATATTTAAATAACTTAGTGCTTTTTTTTAACATGAAAGTTAAATTAATTCTGAATTACTCATACTAAAATTTAACAGAAAGAGGAGTGTAGGATGGCATTCAAATGTAGCAGTAAACCTCTGAGCTGTTGAACAGAAACCACTGTCACACGCATAAGCAGCCACCTGATTCATTGTTGATTAAATTTATAGCCATTTGCAGGAGGTTGGACACTTTTGCTTAATATGTAAATGCTTAATGAAAGTACTCCACATTGCCTCTAAACTAATGAGAGCTCTTCCTCCTCGAACACCGAACAGGTCAGCAGAGACCAAATTACTGACGAAATGACCAGCCAGCTGTGACAGGTTCACGTCCTGACCTCTGTGACCTCCAGCCTCCTCCTTCGTGTCGCTCACCAGCCGACGCTTTCATCTGGGTTCACGCTGCGTCAAGTGAATAGTTTCTTCCTCAGTGTCCCTTCTTCACCCCCCCCCCCCACCCCCTGCTCACATGGAGGGCGCGATGATGAACAGGGCGGTGCGAGAAAGGAGGAAGGAGAGGTGTTGTGCGTGGAGGGGGAAGACAGAGGGGTCGCTGTGTGAGCAGGGAAATGCTACAGGCTGCGTTAATAGAAAGCCTCTCGTGATGATAGGAAGATTGTCCGTGGAATGGGCTGCTGATTGGAGACGCAGCAGCTCGCTGCAGCATACACACTAATTAAAGAGCTGAATAGAGTGAAGTAACAGGGGAGGATTGGGCTGGACAGAAAGACTTTATACTTCAGCAGCTGGTAATATGAAATTCAGATGAGATGCAATCTTCAGAAGATGCTGGTTTACCTTATGTGGTTCAGCAAAACTGTATTATTGTTCACTATATCTACCTACGTTTTTTCCAAGGGCAGTGTGTTGAGGCTCTTTTTTCTAAAAACCATTTTCATTGAAGTGATATTGGAGGGAAAAATAGGGTTGTGAGTTGTGTGGGCAATCAATACACTGAGAATTGTCCCTTGAAAGAAAGGTTCTAGTGTACTTTTTTCCCCTTCTCAACAGCAAGTAATTGTACAAGGCTGTAAAAGAAATCTCTCCAAAGACACTAGTATAGAACAATAACCTGCAAAGAGGGATTACAAAAAAGAAACTCTAAGGCTATGTTCACACCGGCCTTTGACAACGCGCGTTTGATGAAGAGTCCATGCTAATGCACATAAACGCACGTTTCAGGCCGCCACATTCAAAACTGTCATGTTCACACGCAGCTACGCAAGTTTGTACGACAGCTTTTGGGCTCTACATACAAAATACGTGGCCACTGAATGCAGATTAAAAGTTAAGACCAACCAGGGACTAGGATTTAGTAGTGACGCATGGATAGAGTCCCTTTTAATTAACAGAAGTGCCGACCGTTGGAAAATTGATCACGGAAGAGAGATTCATCATTTCGGTTTGAGCTTGGCCGGAATTATATGAGACCAAGTCTTTTATATATCGTAATAGAGCTATGAAAGAAAAAGGAAGACTGGAGCAATATTCACGAGATTCAACATTTTGCAGCAAGCCTCTTCTGGTGACAGGTGACAGAGGTGACAGAGAAGCACTAGTAAACAGTAGAAAAACAAAAAGAGGACAAAGCCATTCCCTGCATTTCCAGTGTGAACACCATGGGCTCAATGCGCATTCTAAAACCAGCGTTTAGCGTATTCTTGAAATGCCTAAAAAAAGATGCCGAGTTCCATAAAACAGTGCTTTACCAAACCGTTATGACATTTTCTTTGGTTCATATTTTTTTTGTTTGACCAACCTTATTTATTTGTTCGGAATCTAGAGATTTCCAAAAGCAATGTTTTACAATTCATGGGTTTGAACTTTGTTGTCCTGTAATACTTTTACTTCTTAACTAAAAGTACTTCAGCGGCACCTCTTGAACTTTTCCCTTCTGTAAGGTTGTTATCAGCTTTCTCTAAGAGATCAACTGTGTTTCTGGTGGATTCATCTGCAGCAACTGTAGACAAAGGCTCAGCTAAAGTCGGAGCACTGACCTTGTGGGTCATCGTCAGTGAGGTTGAAAAAGAAACCCCTCAGGTGAAACGAAACAGAAGGTACGCAGGGAACTGGCAAAGAAACACATTTAGGGCCGAAAGCAACAGGACAGGGAGCGTGTCACCCTGATTGGACACCTGGAAAGATGGATGAGTCAAAGGTGACTGCAGAGGTTCATACCTGTCACTGCTGTGACTCGTCCATGCTTTAATAGTGTTTTACCTTACAAACAGACATCTGTTAGACTGCACTTCATCATTTGTTGAGGTTTGTTTTATTACATACACTTTGCTAAGAAAAATAGTGCTGAGTGACTAAAAGCACAGTTTCCTGCTGGATTAATGATGTAGCTGCCAGTCTGTTGATGGATGCTCAAGCCCACCTAAAAATAATCTCCTCCTTACTAGAATCCAGAAAAACAACAGCAGAAAACAGATGCGCACACAGAACTC
The DNA here is from genome assembly GCA_037389245.1 of Oryzias sinensis. Lineage (NCBI taxonomy): Eukaryota > Metazoa > Chordata > Actinopteri > Beloniformes > Adrianichthyidae > Oryzias > Oryzias sinensis. Next base: position 13,912,523 of record CM074493.1, read on the forward strand.
ATAAATAAGCAGAATTTAAACTGCAACCCAACAAAAAAACAGAGGCTTTAAATATTAATGTTGTTCATTAGAAAAGTTTAACTGGCTTTCCAATAGGTGGACATCCGAAGGATCACAGAAGCTGGAAGAGTAAGGGTTCCTCTGATAAATCCATGTAATTGATATAGTTGGAATCCATTATTGAGCAAAGCAGAGTGAAAAAAAATTCTGGTTGAACAAATCTGTGCAAGTGAGCAGTAAATAATATCAATGCTTTAAATGCAAATCCACGGGTAAGTGATTTATCGACGTGCGCGCCGTCATTCTGAGCACGAAAACAGATTGGTGTAAGTTGATTTCAGTAATTTGTTTTTGGGCAGACTCATTTTTCATAACAAAAGTCTTTTTGTGCAGACAGCTGTAACTATCATTACAGAATTACTTTCTGCTATGCAACCTATAACGTCATTAATTTGAGCTTCATCATAGCCACACTGCTATTAACTTCTATAAAACACCATTCTTTTAAATTGCCTTTTTATAAGCCCTGAAATTAAAATACATAGAATGCAATAAAAACAATAGTGTGGCTTGTATTAATCACTCTGCATGATAAACCATTTATGGTTTTTGCTAATAAATCTAATCTAATCTTAAATCTGATCATTTTGTTTGTCTTCAGTTTTCATTTAAATGCTACTTTAGTAGAATCCGAATATCAGAGCGTCTTAATGAAAATATCTTGTTATGTGGGTTTTTCTGAAAAAAGTTTAGGGGAAAACTCTGCTGTGTGATGGAAATAAAAGAACCCACTTTGATACGGTGAACAAGTTATCGAAATGATTTCATACAAGAACCAAAACCCTTGTATAAACGGTGCAAATTGTTTTTTAAAGTAACCTGTACAAGCATTCCCTTTTTTCACAGCGTATATATGTGTTAGAATAAAAAAAGAAATAAAAAACGACAAAATGGAAAAAACTCCATCCCCAACAATCTCACTGCTTCCACAGCATTTAGAAGGCAGGTTATAACAAAGCTGTTTTAATCAACAGCTTTTGAGAAAGTGATTATCAGTAATGATTTGAAACCGTTTCTTTTGCACACATGAGACCAAAGTAGAAATGTTCTGCACTAATGCCAAGAGCCGTACTTAGCAAATAAAAATGGCCATGTCATCAAAAAGGCCTCATAGTTCCCATTAAAGTCTGATAAGGGTTTAGTTGTTACAGAACTGAAGGTTTTATTTGATCTTAAAAACACCAGATTAAAAGAGAAGGGATTGACTTATTTGTACAAGTGTGAAGTTTGAAAGCACATGTTCTTTGTCTACACATAGTCACTTGTACAGGCTTAATTAAAAAAAAGAAAAAACAATTTGCATCATTTATAAAATGGTTTTGGTTTAGTTAAGTATTTTTTGGTTACTGTATGAAATCATTTAGATAAATGACAAAACAGCAGAAATGTTTTGTTCAGCTGTTTTGTGCATGGTCACAAATCGTGGTAATTACCTTGACCGGTTTCTTGCGTGCCGACTCAGCCTCATTGTTCTCAGCTTCTTCATGCTCTTTGCTGCCTTGAGGCAGGTTGGAGTAGTTGGCCAGACTGCTGAGGAGAGATGACACCATCGGGCTGGTGTCCATCTCCTCCTGCAACAAAAGTAAGGAGAATGGAAAAGTCATATTTAGCATCATTTTAACATCCTCATTTAAGTGTAATCACTAAATTAGGTAGGTTTTTAGACTGACGTTGATCTTTTTTTTTTTTTTTTTACATGTTAATAAGTCCAAATTTTATTGATAAAGCCAGTTGATAACTCTGTATATCCATTTAAGCAGAACTGAAGCAAACTACTTCACTTTTTGGTTATGCAGAAGGACTCACTTTTTTCACCCATGCGCCCTTCACACAATAATTACCATCATTAATCGATGTCGAACGCCCTGTTCTGTTGCGGTTATTAAAATGAGTGTGTACTATTTCTGAATTTCCTCTTTACTGAATGTGTGCTCCAACAAATCTGGATTGAAGTGTACCTCAAACAAGGCCATGTTCTTGCCATCGTACTGCTGGCTCTTTTCTGCGGCTGCATCGCTACTGTTGATGAAGGGGCTGCTCTCCTTCGGGATATTATCACCTGGAAGAAAGAGAAAACATACAGCTTTCAAAAATGAGGCAGAAATTAAGACTTGAACAGCCCATCGAAGGAGCAGATAGAACAAGCCAATTTTCCATAATAAATGTAATTTTTAAAAGAGGCAAACATTGAAGCAAACTTGTTTTAATTCTATTTATTGCTTTCATAAACAGAGAAGCAGAAAGCATAAAACGTTCCTTGACTAGAGGACAATAAAGGCTTGTCGTGGTTATAAAGACTTTAAAAAGACAGCAATTCAGTCTCAGCTTAAAATGCAGCATTTGTCCAACGCCATGTACTCCATATGTTCCTGAGATGAACAAGTACTGCAACATCTCAGCGAGCCTTTTTCAACCCAGACCAACCATGACAGCGCAAGTTTGAACTACATCACCAAAGCTGTATGATTAACATGCAAAAACTGCAGCTTTTTCATCCTCAAACAGTTAGGGGGACGAGCAGCACGATGTTATCGAGGTGACAGCTTATCAAGAAGCATCTGTCTGCAGGAACCGCTGCCCCGGCTGAGGGCAGATCTCCAAAATAAACCGTTCCTCTGCTGCAACAAGGGATGTAATGGAAGCTATATCTGACTCTAAACAGACAGATTGATTGGATGCAAATATTGGTTAGATGATTCCCCTTTATTGATATTTAATAATAAATTAAATGGCAAAAAGAATGATGTTTTGATTCCTGCTGCAAAACTGCTCAAATCACATCAGCTGCTCCCATGATTAGAATATTTTTGTAATTTACGGTAGTGATTTATGTAAAATCGTCAGTTTAAATCACTGTTTCCACAGCTTTTCTGCTTTACTGTGTTTTCAATTGTGGGCAAATATTGCTGTCACAAAAAAATAAAAAATCCTAAAAACCCCTTTATTTAGTTATGTCTGGTTTCTCTAAAGTGTAGACTTTAGAAGAATTTTAGTATTTTAAGAATTTGGTCACACAAGAAAATATTTTTTTACTTTGCAGTGTGTGTTAAGGATTAACATCTGGTTATCTAACTTGCTGAATCCTCTGGATGGAAACAACTTCATATTTTCAAGATGGTTGGTTTTTCTTTTTACTGGCTAAAGTAGATGTAAAACTGACAAAAAGGGGCCATACAGGTTTCATGCATACCAACTGTACAGCTTACTTACTAACATCCGAGGAACAGTAATAAACTGCCTGCATGGATCAAACCCCTCAAAGGGCAAATACTTTAGCGCAAATACTATTGGGATCACTAAAAAAAAGGCGACACAGCACGACTGACCAAATGCTTTCTATTGTCCTGGGAAACTAATGGTTTCAAAATCCCCTGAATTGTTTTATCCGCCAAGAACAAGGAAGGTCTTCCCGCCGAAAGGTTTCACAGGCTAAGCTGTCTCATTTGCACCTCGAGCATTTCTTGAGGGAGACAGCAGATTGTGCTCCCTCTGGCTCTTGATCCTGTCTTGGACTGAACACTGCGAGACCAGGTTATTTATAGCTGGAATGCTGCAGCCATGTGCCATGATGTCTGGGTACCGCAAACAGTCAACTTACTGTTCTGCAGAGTGAGATGGAAGAAATTAGGGGAAAAAATAAAGAGTCATTTGTAAAAAAAATCCTAAAAGAGATAAGCCAGAAAACCAAAAAGGGCATTAAGGACGTTACTGCAGAGGCATTAGCGACAGGAGAAAAAGGGTGCAGAAGAAGAGGTGGAGGAAGACAAAGACAAATGATGCAAGAATGAGCAGAGACACAGCGAGGGAGAGAGAAATGAGGAGCCAGCTCTGAAATGGGAGTTTGCAGGGGGACGAAAGAGACACACATTTCTGTCTGGAAAATGAAAAAGCTCTGTAGCACTTAAGGTTCAGCTGCCTCTGACCTGCAGGTTAAAATGAACACAGCTCTTTAAAAGGGATGCAACAGTGTCATATGAAGGTTTTATGAAAGGTTTATCAAAACCAAATGAAGTCTGGCCCTTAATTGAGATTTTTTTAAATATTAGGTATACATAAAGTAATGGATTATGGATACTATGGGGTCCCCATTTTTTGTTTCTTGACTGTCACAAAGACTTGACACTTCATTTTTAAGACAAAAAATTCTCAAATAATGAAATAACATACATTTTCTTTGGTTTCATCTTAAACCGATGCGTATCTAAAAATATATACACATACATGCGCAATTTTTAGGTAATATTCTATTCGGCTTTGCATGAGAAGGCAAATATGAAGTCTATATGATGCTTTGGTTTTTTAGATGTAGATTTATGTAGATTTTAGAGCAAAGTATAAAACTGTTTCCAATTTACTTTGATCAAATTTGGACTAAAATACATCCATAAGTTATGTAAACAGAATACGACTAGAAATAAAGTCTAATGCTACAAAAAATGTGTTTCTATTATATTGTCACAAAAATAGGCATACTACCCTAACAAACACTTTCTTCTATAGTTGATTCATTCTAGGAATAACCTTTTAAACAAAGCACAAAAATATTTGAGTTTTAACTGGGACTGGAGCCATGACTGACCCTGCCAGCTACATTACAGCTTTGCCTGCCTCCCACGTGCTTGGAAACAGGTAGGAAATCCTTTCCCGGGTGGACAAGATCTGATCCTATAATTCCAAAATAACCGTTTTAACAAAGCACAAAAATATTTGAGATTTGATTGAAGTCCTAAAGTCATGACTGAAAGAACAAGGTCTCAAATACAAGCGGCCAAAATGAGCTTCCTCCGCAGGGTGGATGGGGGCTCCCTTAGAGATAGGGTGAGAACCTTGGTCACCCGGAGGGAGCTCAGAGAAGAGCTGTTCTTCTATGTTGAGAGGAGCCAGTTCAGGCGGCTTGGGCATCTGGCCCTCAGGCCTCCTGGATGCCTCCCTGGGGAGCTGTTCCGGGCATGTCCCACTGGGCGGAGGCCCCAGGAAAAAGCCAAGACACACTGAAGAGATTACGTCTTTCGGCTGGCCTGGGGACGCCTCTGGGTCCCCCCCGGAGCAGCTGGAGGAAGTGCCCGGGGAGAGGTAAGTCTGGGCACCTTTGCTTATCCTGCTGCCCCCACGACCTGGTCCCAGATGAGTGGATGGATGGACGGACGGACGGACGGCACATGGATGGATGGATGGATGGATGGATGGATGGATGGATGGATGGATGGATAGATGGATGGATGGATAAGGGCTACGATGCACTAGGCAGTAAAAAGAATTAAACTGCTTACTTTTTCAGTTTCAACTATATTTTAATAAATCCCTGCTAAACAAAGAATTACAGTACCACATAGGAGCCGCAACTTAAAGTTCATCCAGTCAATTTTACAAGTGACTTCAAACATTTTTAGTGAAAGCAAATACATAGCCTAATGATACAAAGAGGTTTTCAAATGAAAAGTCATTGAAAGTTTATTTGTCAAGTTTTTGTAGCAATTATTTTGCAAGCAAAGAAAGAGTCCTTGTGATCTAAAACTCCTTAGAAAAGCACTGAGTCAGGGTTGTAAAAATACATAGTGAAGCTAAAAATATTAATTAAATTTGTAATGGTATAAAGTACAGCTAAACTGAGAAACTTAGTCAGTCTGAAGGCTCTCAGACAGCTTTTTTTTTAAACTGTCAAAATATCAGTATGATGGTTCTTCTGTTGGGAGTACTTTACCTCATTTAGATAATGCATGGATAATCAGTCTTCTTTACCAATGGTTATCTCAAAAGACTGATGAGAGGATGAGTCATGCTTCAATGGTTACATTAAAACACAACGCTAAAAGCACAGAGCACTCTGATTGGACAAACCCAATTGGCCTCTAAACAACCAGATGATGAACACAATGCTGCTAGGAAAGCATGCAAGGGAAATACCCGAGAGTCAGCTGACGCAACTATGAGTAAACTTCTCAGTGTGGGAAAACACCATGATCACGTGGTGCAAGGCCTTTCTCGTGATTGAATGCTGGAAGCATCCAAGCATCAGCACAGAAGTCCTTCAAAGATCAAAGTAGTGATATACACATGGAGCTAAACATCTATGAGATCAGGCCCAGAAGACTCCTTTCACCATTGCATCATTGATCTTTAAACAGCCAATTTCCCACCCCCATCATCTAATAATTAAAACTCTATCATCAAAAGAATGACGGATTCCCCCCTTTTTTAGAAAAATGACTGCCCAGAAGAGTTTTGATTTGACTGCATCCCATAGCAGCTTATCTTTCCTCCATCTTATGGGATCTGTATCCATGGCGCTCACTATCAGAGCCTCTCTCTATCTTTGGTCAAAACAGCAAGCTTCAGTAGTCAGAGTGTGACTGTCTTCAAATGACCTACACTGAATTTACCCTAATCTCTTTTTTTGGAAAATGGACAGTTTATTGAAAGTAGCGTGTCTGTGTGTGTGTGTGTGTCTGTGTGTGTGTGTGTGTGTGTACTTCTATTCCGATGAGGACCTAAACTTGAATACACACAGACTTATGGGGACCAAGTTTACCGTGGGGACAAAAATGTAGGTCCCCACGGGGAGAACCTTACCACTAGCTTCAGAATGACCCATAACCCCTCCCCTATCATTTTCTCTTATGTCCCCAGGGAGAGACTTTTTGGGACTAAATCTGTGTTTGTGTGTTTTCATGCGCCCCTTCAGGATACACTGTGGTACTGCAGTCCCAATCAAAGTAAATGCATTTCCTTCGCCCATCAGTGGCCGGTACAGGTTCGCAGCCCTTGACCCCAAAAGGATAAACGGAAGAAGATGAATGAATGAATGAATGAATGAATGAATGAATGAATGAATGAATGAATGAATGAATGAATGATGAATGAAATGTATTTCAGTGATGCATTTCATTTACCTTACACTGTGCAAGACTCTGGTATTAAACATCAAACTGAATCTCTTTACAAATTCTAAATATATAATTTTACTCAAAAGGACAAATGAAGAAATCTAATGGTAGGAATTAAATTAATTTTTGATTTTATGGGTTCAAGAAAGAATTAATAGAGTGCAAGGACCATATTGTAACTGGTACGAGGGCTCTAACACCAAAAGGTCCAAAACGTTAAAAAAACGCCACACAAACGCCAAAAATGGGGCCAAACGCCCAAAGCACACAAATTTATTGCCAATGCATAATTAAAACGGAACAAAAATACACACACACACGCACCACGCCATCGCACAAACGACAAAATTGTAATCGCAAAAATGACGACAAAAACACGAAAAAGCCCAAAAAAAGCCCCAAAAAGCCCTCAAAAGAAGGGTATAAAGTTAAAAAGACATGCCCAGCCTATAGTAAAAGACAGGCCGCATTGAAAATACATAGGGCCACCTGACTGCAAAAAACTTCTATATTGTTTCTGCTTTAGCCATTATTATGGGTTCGCAGCACTACAGAGTGCAAGGACCATATTGTAACTGGTACGAGGGGTGGAACACCCAAAAGGTCCAAAATTAAAAAACGCTACTAAAAACGCCAAAAAATGGGGCTGCAAGTCGCCCCAAAGCACAAAAACAACACGACAATTGTGTAACGCAACAAAATACACACACACACACGCATTTCAACACCAACGAAAACGTGAAAATTTGTGGAAGGTCGCAAAATGACTCTACAAAAACACAAAAAAGCCCCCAAAAAGCCCTCAAAGACAGGTTTAAAGCCAAAAGTATAAGCCTTGTGCCATAGTAAAAGACAGGTCAGACAATTACATAGGAAATCCTAACCGTAAAAACTTCTATATTGTTTTTTCGAATACGACATTATTCCCGCTTTCTAACGGATCCGCTGAGCCCAAATTTGACCGCCACATACCCTAAAAACTCACCAAAATTGGCACACACCTAGATAAATTTCGAAAATGAATTTTTCGGCAAAGAGAACGCCACTTCAAATCGGCGACATCACATGCTCCCCGTAATGAATGGGCCAAATTTCTTTATGGGGCCCAAAAAAAAACATTTCAAAATACATTTATGAAACCAAAACACGCTGTTGGAGATATCCTAAAGAAGTTTGAAATCACAGGATGGCTACCCACCCACGGCTCGGGCGGCCATTTTGTGGTTTAACTCCAGAGAAATGGCGATTTTATGTTTTTTTGACAATATGGGAAACACCTTGTTTAAGCGACACGAATTGCACACATATGCCAAGACCCTGATCTCTACAATAACCAAAGAAGTTTTCAGTTGACCTTTTGACCTTGGGAAGGGCGTGCCATCTTGAATTTTCTTAAAAAGCACCTTTAGTAACGTATACAAACGTAAAAACTCCGCCCTAGGGATTTTATCGATCTTTTTGAACTTCGGCATCACTACAAGCTATCAGACAAAATGTTGGAATTAGAAGTTGTAGAATTTGAAAAGCGTAAGGCAGTAGCGACTACACCGTCGCCATTTTAGCTTAGTCAAGCATATTATTTTATCGAATAGCCTGGAACTGAAATATGTATACCCTGGCCCATTACGAACAAAAAGATGTCACATAATGACAAAAATCGAGAAAGGAATGTGGCCGTGGTAAACAAAAACCGTCGCAAAAAAAAGTGCTGACTCGGCAAAAAATTTTTTTTTCGGATTTTATTTTTAAGAATCGGCTAACGAAAACCCAGATAACTTGGTCGGGTATATCCAAAGAAAGTTTTGAAATCATTACGTTGAGTGCTTATCTGACCCATTTAAGCCTACGCCATTTTGTGCCAAAAATCTGCCATTTTATGCTTTTCGCGACGGATAATAATAATATGGAAAAATGAACTTTTTTTCGAGCTTATTTTATTTAAATTTGGATCGCCAAGATATGTCCGAAGCGAAGTCTGTTAATCACCTCTTGAGATTCGTCGACCTTTTGACCTCTCGCCATGCCATCTTGGACTTTCTATAAAAAAACACCTTTACTAATTGATTCAAATGAAATTTGTCGCTGGAATTACCGATTGTTCAAACTTTTAAATCGATGGCAAGCTACCAGGAAAGTGTTGGAATTAGAAGCGAGATTTGAACGGCATGCGCGTAAGTAAGCTAGCAAAGTGGCGCACTGTTATAACTCCCATGCATTTTAATACAATACAGTGAAAATTGAATGCATGCATTAATGCCTGAAACTGAATACATTGAAAAACACTGGATATGGACATAGAGCAATGGGCGTGGTTAAAGCAAACCACTGTTGCTATGACAACAAAAGTTTACTTTTACTGATTTGTCCTAAACTGACGCCAATCTGTTCGTCCTCCCGAGGGGACCAAAACATAAAATGGTTGCTATGGAGATAAAATCAACAGAAAAGCCGCCATTTTGGAAAAAGTGTTGTTTTTTTATCAACTTACACATATAGTTCTCGCCCAATGGAGGAATGTGCTTGAGTCAGTTGATGATAATCGCTACGCTAGCACTTTTTAGCTTTGTTAAGATAACTAAGATAAAGCGCATAATTGATATCGGTAATGTGTTTTCTGAGTCAGTTGATGATGCTGATCGCTATGGTAGTAATTTTAGCTTATCGCTAGTTATTAGCTAAAGATACAGCACAATTGGCATTTTGTAATTTGTTTTTCTGAGTCAGTTCATGACGCTGATCGCTATGCCAAAGACTTTTAGCCACATTAGCATAGCTAGAAAGTACAGCAGGCTAATTAGCATTTTTAGGAAATGCGTTTTTCTGAGTCAGTTGATGATGCTGATCGCCATGCAAGACTTTTTAGGCTATGTTAAGATAGCTAAGATAGTTAGCATAATTAAGATTTTGTAATGTGTTTTTTGAGTTAGTTGATGATGACTGCTATGTTAAGACTTTTAGCCACATTAGCATAGTTAGCATTGTTAGCATACTGCTAAAATCCAGCCTTGACTAGATTTAAATTTCATGGGTCAGGAGGGCGGTGAGGGAAACGTGGTGCGAGAGGCCGGGCGGAAGGCGGGTTGCGCTATGGTTGCTAACGCCGCCATGCTTTAATTATTATTGCCTTTCTAACGGATCCTCATGAGCTCAAATTTGACCCCGCCATTACACCAAAATCCTCACCAAAATTGGCATTATCGCCTGGGATAAATTGAAATGAATTCTTTCGGTAAAGAACGCTACCCCCGATTTACGACATCACGGGAGCGCCTCAAGAAAAAAAAATGAATGGGCCGAAAATCGCTTATGGGGCCAAAAAAAAATATTTTGAAATACAGTTACGAAACCAAAACACGCGTGTTGGAGATATCCCAAAGAAGTTATGAAATCATTATGGGCGGCTAGAATGACTTATCGCTTACGCTATTTTGTGGCTTAACTCAGAGAAATGGCGATTGTTTTTGACATTAAGGGAAAACTTACACTTTGTTCGCTGATTAATGGGCCCGTATTAATACATGCTACACCATGATTCTTGCCAACAGTTCAAAGAAGCTCGTTGACCTTGACCTTGGGAAAAGCGGCCATCTTGAATTTTTCATAAAAAAGCAGCACCTTTAGTAACGATAATAAAACGTAAAAACTCGGCCCTAGGATTTTATCGATCTTTGAAACTTTCGGGCATCAATTGCAGCTACTGTGGACAAAATGTTGGAATTCAGAAGTTGTAGAATTTAAACGCTGCGCGCTGCATAATTCGCGAACCGCCGCCAGTTTAGCTAGCTCGCACATATTTTATCGAATAGCCTGAACTGAAATAAATATACATACCCTGGCCCACACTGAACAAAAACGATGTCACATAATGCATAAAAATCGGTATGAATGGCCGGTAATCAAAAACCATCGCAGTGCTGACTCGCAAAAAATTTTTTTTCGGATTTTATTTAAGAATCGCCAATCTAAACCCAGATAACTTTGTCGGTATATCCAAAGAAAGTTTTGAAATCACACGTGATGGCTATTATCGCAACTCCACGGTTTACGGCCATTTTGTGCCGTAACTGCCATTTGAGTTTTTCGCTGCTTTTTATAATAATAATATGGAAAAATGAACTTTTTTTCGAAATATTTTCATTTAAATTTGACGCTACATGTCCCTAGCGTTAGTCTACAATCATTTCTGAGTTTCACAACCTTTTGACCCTCGAAAGGAAGGCCATCTGAATTATAAAAACACCTTACCACCGGATCTGCTAAACGAACTTGTCGTTGAATTTTCTATCGATTCTCTCAAAACTTTTGGGTATCAATGGGAGTTACTGTGGAAAATAATTAGAAGTTGTAGATTTTGAATGGCGTATGCCAGGGCAGCTAGCAAGTGGCGACTGTTATAACTCCCATGCATTTAAATACAATACAGTGAAAATTGAATGCATGCATTAATGCCTGAAACTGAATACATTGAAAAACACTGTATATGGACATATAAGGAATGTGGGCGTGGTTTGCATAAAACCACTGTTGCTAAGGACAACAAAAAGTTTACTTTTTACCGACGGTCCGAAACTGATATCAATCTGTTCGCCCTCCGAGGGGACCAAAAACATAAAATGGTTGCTATGGAGATAAAATCAACAGAAAAGCCACCATTTTGAAAAAAAGTGGGTTTTTATCAACTTATGACGTATAGCTCTCGCGAATGGAGGAATGTGTTTTTCTGAGTCAGTTGATGATGCTAATCGCTATGCTAGCACTCCCAAATTTATGTTAAAGAAAAACCAAAGATAGTTAAAGACACCAAGATTTTAGGTAATGTGTTTGAGTCAGTTGATGACGCCAGATCGCTATGCGAAGATTTTAGCCCACACAAGATAGCTAGCATAGTTGAAGTATACCAAGATTTAAGGTAATGTGTTTTTCTGGAGTCAGTTGATGGACGCTGACTATGTTAAAGACTTTTACCACATTAGCATAGCTAAAGATAGTTAGCATAATTAGCATTTTGAGCAATGTGTTTTTCTGAGAGAGTTGATGATGCTGATCGCACTGCTAGCACTTTTAGCCACATTAGCATAGTTAGTATAGGTCACATACTGAAGAAACGTACTACCATAAGCTTTAATTTGTGGGTCAGAGGGCGGGAGGTCGCCAAGAAAGGAAAGGAAGGGAAGGCGGTTATATGCCTTATGTGGCTATACAATCACGCTATGGGTTTAATTATTTTTTTTTTACGCTTTCTTTCAGGATCCGTTGGATCTAAAATTTGGCCTCACATTATACCCTAAAAACCTCACCAAAATTGGCATTAATACTGGGATAAATTGAAAATGAATTTGGTAAAGAGAAAGTCACTCTACGACGATGACATCACGGGCGAGCTGCCTCAGAAAAATGAATGGGCCGAAAATCGCTTATGGGGCCAAAAAAAAAAAATTTGAAATACAGTTACCAAACCAAAACACGCTGCGGTTGGAGATATATCCCAAAGAAGCCGCGAAATCATTATGGGATGGCTAATAACGACCACGTGCTTGGCGGCCATTTTGTGGCTTAACTCAGAGAAATGGCGACGCCAGGTTTTTGGACATTATGGAAACAAAACTTTTGTTTAAGCTGACACGTAAATTGCACTACCACATGCCAAGACCCTGATCTTGGCTAACACAACCAAAGAAGTTTAATCTTGACCTGGGAAGGGGCGGCCATCTTGAATTTTCATAAAAAGCACCTTAGTAACGATACAAACGAAAACCTCGGCCCCAGGATTTTTATCGATTCCGAAACTTCGGCATCAATGGCGTTACTGTGGACAAATGTTGGAATTAGGTTAGAATTTAAACGCTGCGGCGCTGCGATGCACTCAAGAACTGCCGCCATTTTAGCTAGCTCGCATAATTTATCGAATACTGAAACTGAAATATGCGTATACCCCTGGCCCACACTGAACAAAACGATGTCACATACGATAAACGTAAAGGAATGTGGCCGTAAACTAAAAACCGCCGCAAAAAAGTATGACTCGGCAAAAAAAATTTTCGATTTATTTTTAAGAATCGGCCACCAAACCCAGATAACTTTTGTCGCATATCCAAACAAAGTTTGAAATCATTACGTGATGGCGACACGATCTACGGTTTGGCGGCCATTTTGTGCCAAAATCTGCCATTTTGAGTTTTTCGCGTTTTTACACAATATGGAAAAATGAACTTTTTCGGTTTATTTTCACGAATTTGACACAAGTCCCAGCGAAGTCTACAATTCCACTTGAGTTTCACATCTTTGACCTGGAAAGGCGGCTATCTTGAATTTCTATAAAAACACCTTACCACCAGATTCAAACGAACTTGCCTGGAATTTTCTAATGATTGTCTCGAAACTGTTTAAAGCATAAATGGCAAACCACGGGAAAAACAAGTTGAATAGAAGTTGTAGATTTTAAATCCATGCAAGGCATAGCCAGCAAAGTGGCTTAGTGTTTGAACTCCCATGGCATTTCAATACAATACAGTGAAAATTGAATGCATGCATTAATGCCTGAAACCTGAATACATTGAAAAACACTGACAGTGGACATATAAGGAATGTGGGTGTGGTTAAGAGAAAACCACTGTTGCTAAGGACAACAAAAGTTTACTTTTACCGATCTGTCCTAAAACTGACGCTAATCTGTTCATCCTCCCTAGGGGACCAAAACATAAAATGGTTACAGGGAGAAAAAAATCAGGAAAGCCGCCCATTTGGAAAAAAAAGTGCTTTTTTCAATTATGAATGGCTAGCTCTCACCAATGGAGGAATGTATTTTTCTGAGCCAGTTGATGATGCAGATCGCCATGCTGGAAGACTTTAGCTATAAGATAATCAGCATAGTTAAGATAATTAGCATTTTAGGTAATGTGTTTTTCTGAGTCAGTTGATGATGTTGGATCAAGCATAAGCAATTCCTTGTACCAAATAAAGATAGCTAAGATACAAGATACCAAGATTTTGTTATGTGTTTTTCTGAGTCAGTTAATGATGCTGGATATTCATACAAGACTTCATTATGTTAGAATAGCCAAAGATAGTTAGCATAATTAGCATTTTAGGTAATGTGTTTTTTCGAGATAGTTGATGATGCTGATCACTATGCTAAAGATTTTTGAAGAGAATTAAAGGTTAGCATAATTAAGAAAATCAGACTTGACTAGCTTTTGAATTTGTGGGCGGTGAGGGCGTGTGAGGGAGGCGGTGCGAGGAGTTGGGCGTGGGAAGGCGGGTTATGCTTATGGCTATACAATACGCTATGGTTTAATTTTAATTGTTTTTGTTTTTTAAGAAAAGGCACTGTTTCAGCCAGTTTGACTTATACAGAGGTCTCAGAATACAGAACATGTTCCATGTTTTATTTCCCAGACTCCTTTGTCTGAATAAATTTGAATTTCAGATAAGTAATTTTCACACATCAGTTTATAAAAGACGTCCATAAAGTTGCCTAAAGCAATGGCAGAATCACCAGTTCACTCACTTCCAGTCCTTTCTATAACTTGTGATATGGTAAACTATGCCCCTTCTATAGCAATGCTCTCGCTTCAAACTTTTAGCGATTTAACAAAGTCAGTAGGCGTCTTGGTACCATAATCCTGTCCTGTTGGTTTGTTTTCATATTCCTAAGAAAACCCTGCTTTCCTATAATATCAAACTAGGAAAGCAGGCGATTAATTAAAAAAGAAGTGGCCATTTATTTAAAAGGTGAAGAGTACTGAATGACAAGCAAACTACACAAAATCAGAAGACCTAATACAACACCCATCACTGATGCAACACAACATTTTCCCAAGTGATAATTGCCAGTGAGACAGAAGAAGATTGAATTGAACTATCCCCTCTGCTTGTTCAATTGAAAACTGGACATATTGAACTGAAACACTTGCATTTTTGTTTTGGCCTTTGTTATCTTAGATTTTATTAGAAAACAGACAGTTTATTAAAAGGACTGTCAGATTTTGTTCTGAGCTAGATATTATTAACATTTTGAGTAAAATCCAAAGATTGTTACAAAAACAAAACCTAAAAGGAATAACTAAATGTATAGTACATTTCGCATATTAGTAAATAATAAAGTGCACAACAAAAATAAATCAATAAATACTAATTAAAAAATTACTTCCAAAAATTTCCTCCCATCTTCTTTCTAATAATATATATTAATATATATTAATATATATTATTTATGTCTGAATGTAAACGGCTGCTCCGGGACCAGAGAGCTCTAATTTCGTTTTATCAAGATAAAATGACAATAAAGTTTCCCTGATTCCTGATTCCTGATTCTTCCTATGGAGGTAAATCTTAAGTTAACCATATTAAAATGTAATTCATAAACATTTTTTGGAAATACGATGATGAAAATATCTGCAAATTAGCTGCAAAGTCTGTATTTGAACCATTTCAAAATTTTCAATTTTAAGTCAAATTCTATTTGATTTAACAACTCTGCACCTGCCACTGTGCAGGTGGGGTCATTTAGCCAAAACTGTAAACTTTATCCCATTTTGAACTTTATCAGGAGACATTTCTGATGTCTGTGAGTAAATACCACTTATTGCAAGTATGAGCAGTCCATTGTTCTCACTCGACTTTTCCAGCATATCTTTGAACAGAGCCACCGAGGATTACTTGGTAAGAACTATTTGACTTTGCTGTATTGATCCTTCTTGAGTGAAGTGTTGAGAGGGACAGCTATCGCAGTCTCTGCTTGTGCTGTGTCACACTGCCGCACTCCTCTGTGTCTCTGCGGACGGACTTCAAGAAGAAAAACAAAATGTCTAGAAGATGATTCTAAGAGAGCTGACTCAACAAAAGCTATGGGACTACTTGTTGGTGTGTGTGTGTGTGCGTCACTGTGCATACATGTGACAGTGCATGTGCTTGGCATAGACACGACTAACCATGCTGTACAGCAGCAGAGGAGAGGCTGTGGCCAATTAATCTCAGTCTGGGCACAGACGGCTGGAATTCAGCCATTTTGTGTAAAAGTAGGACACACACCACTCCTTTGCAACTAAAAATTTAGTCTTCTAACACCCATCTGAAATATGTTCGCAGTCGTTTCTCAAATAAAAATATGGAACATCTACATCTGGCTGTCAATCTGACTAAAAGTGAAACACACAGTGAGTACATAAGCTCTAAAAGACACCTTATGGAGGCCAGAAAAGCACTTGATCTAGGGGAAAAGCAAGAACTTGAAATGGAATCTGTGGGATAAAACAAAGTGTTTGACCAAAGATAAGTAGGATTTTCTGGTCACATGTGCTCCTATTTATTGTTCTGCAGTGTAATACCAAATCCAAGCAGGTCGTGAGTTTAGTCACCAAATCTGTTGTCTCTGTACGGCAGAAATACGTTCATTTATGAGCAATGCTCAGTTTTATGCATATCCATCCTCCTGGCTTGTGTGGTGGCAGAGGAGCGCTGGGTAGCGTCAGGTGAAGGATTAAGGTCACTTTAATCTACAGTCCAGTCAAATCAGGATTGACAGTGATTTAACAAGTACCCAAACATTTCAATGTGTAAATCGGAATGAAAAAATTAGAAATTATATAAGTGCACGCTTGTGCAAAGTTGACCTACATTCCAAAGCTTATGGTTTTACGCACGGTGCTTATGCACCAAACCTTCACATCATGTGTATGTTATAAGAAACATTAGTTGAATACCTTAATATAATGTAGTCATTTTTTAAATATAAAATATATATTTCAATTATGTTAGGAGTTACTGCACTTCTTATTTTAACTCCAAAAAAACACAATTTTGAATTGTAATATATCTAACTTTTCCTACTGTACATCCATTTGAAAAAACGTTAATAACTGATCGAAAAAATTAAAACTAAACCTAATTTAAACCTAATATATATATATATATATATATATATATATATATATATATATATATATATATATACCTGGAAAGTCCTCAGACCTCTCAGTCCAGAAAAACGCGGTAAAAGGAGGGTGAGAGGGGCGTTTTTTTTTAATGATATATGATTTTGTGTGTATATATCTATATACACTTAAACACAATGTTATCAAGTGCTCATAGAGGAACACTAAACTAGGGATCCAGCATCAGGTTGTTGTTCAAGAGGATTCCGAAAGAGTCTGTCTGATTAAACCATCAGACGCCCACTTAAGTTTGCTTGTGGTGAAAGCCAAAGAGTTCTGTAGCCAAGATGAAGATTACAGATGAGCAAGACTGGAATAAGATCAACTGCGTCATAAGAAAAAAGAAGGAAAAAAAAAAGAGTACATGCTTTTTCATTTCTTAAGTTTTATGTTGTGCTGCTGCCAGTTCCTAAAATGAAGTAAACACTTCTTCAAATGAACAACACAGAAACATTACATTTGCCAGCATTTTATAAACATAAAGTACATCAAAGCAAAGATGTGTCATGTAAAAAATGAGGTGCACTCTTCGTGCTTTTATTGAAATGATGAGATTAATGTGCAGCCAGGTGCTGCTGATCAAACACCTTTAATGAATTGACACCTGACAGGTGTTGCTGTTATCTAACCAAGAGAACGATAAAGCCATATATTAGAACAGACGCTTCCCAACATTTCATCTGAAATTAAAAAATACATTGTTTTACACAGGAGAATACGAATGTAACATCTACAGGAATAGAATTAAAAAGAGACATAAGATTGATGGAAGGCACTGAGCCACATCACAGGGCAAAAGAAAATTAAACAGCTAAAAAACCAAAAATCTTAGGGTGCAAAGATTAATCGACTCAATTGATGAATAAATGTATATACCTACAATCCATCAGATTGATCAGGACAAGTTATTATACTGTATAAAATCGTTTCAAAATGAAATAAATAGATAATATCCATCTTGGAAGATTCCAATTGGATTGAGGCATGGTAGGTTTATTTTACTATAATGCAAAAAAACCTTAGTGCCATGACAGTGGACAACACACAGCATGGCAGCAAACTCTTGCAAGAAATAAAAGGAATCTGCCAAACTTCACCTGCACTGTTCAGTACCCAGGTAATTCTCTCCGAGTCACTCTGGTTGAAGTCTTGACTGTAGATGTCCTGAATCGATTTGAGCTCAGTCAACCAATATCCACTATGAATCGTATCGTCAACCACAAATTATTATATGAAAAGAATTGCTGTTAAAAGGAATTGTTAAACCTCTAAATATTCGCCTTCCTTCAGGGAAGATGGTGCTAAGTAAATGTATGGTCACTTGGACCCGTATGGGGGGTTGTATGGGTGGTGCAGGTCTGCGCCTGAGGGTTGAAGACAGGAGCGGCTGGATTTTAACGGAAGTGCAGGTGTGTTTTGAAGTTCAGGTGAGGCTTGTTGTAAATGGAACATACAATTGTCTAAAGTAAGTTGGACAAACTTATAATGAACAGGTGATGCTGTCAAACTGTGTCCTTACGCAACACTGAAGTCATTGGTAGCCCCCTAGGAACATCTAGTGCAGTTTGCAGGATTTCTCTTTTTCTTTTTTGGAGGTGGGGACTGGTCAAAAACGCACACAACATTGCTGCATCTTATCTACTTCACCCCTACTACCGCTCACAGTATGCCTATAGAAAATTTGTGAATGAACATTGCCCTCTATAAGGACTTACACGGTGCATTCAACACCCTTGCTATTTTGTAAGGGGCCAAAGCCAAAACATTGAAACTCAGTGGTGAGCTTCTATTCCTCCACTCTGAGAAGTTTAGATAGTTAAGGCATCTGGTTAGAAAGCGACCCATATGCCTTCCTAGGAAGATATTAAAGATGTGTCCAGTGGGCAGGAGGCTCCACGGCTGACCTTGGATACTCTGGATCCATTAAATCTCCCGGCTGGTATAGAAACACCTTGAAATCCTCCCTGAAGAGCCAGAGGAGCTGGTCACAGAATAAGTCTGGGTTTTACTGCTGAGACTGCTGTCTTTCTTAAAATCTATTTAAATTTAAAAAGATATTCAATTGGGACAAGATTATAAACTTTAAAGTAGTTATTTTATACGAATCAAGCATCATAGAAATTCATTTACAACAACTTTTTTTGGGCTCAAAGAGAATTAATATCTGTTTTTTAGCTCTCTCTTAGGATCACAAAGAAAAGAGAATAGAAGCAGCATATAGTTCCATGACCACATCTGCCCACGCACACCTTTAAAAACGGATATTTTCTGTCTCCTTCCTCCAGTCAAGGCTTCAGCTTCCCATTAGGACACAGCAGCCTTGTGTAACGGAATCTCATGCTCCGTGATTTCTCACTTAAAGCTAACTCTGTTTATTTCTTTTCCTTGGTTGAAGCTGTTCTCTTGTACGACAGTTTCATGATGGTTCAGCTTGTACACTACAAGCATAAATATTACCATATTACAGCTCAGCTCCTTTACTGGGTTGTGGGGCTGAATCCGCACGTTGATCTGTATTCAGCCTGGTGCTTCAGCAGACTTTGAGTTATTATGCAGCATTGCCTCACAGGGTACGACTCTGACACAGTGTCTCTTACTCCTCATCATCTCCAGCAGATATACTCATTAATGATTGGCTGCGGAGCCAATGGAAGCTGATTGGCTGACGGCAGAGGGAGACGGGAGGAGAGCTGCTCTTTTACATGAAAGGGTAAAGCAGAGCTTAGCATGCTGAATGCGCATGTGACCGAGTGATGTCTGACAACGAATGGGTGGATTTGGTCCAATCCCTCACGCAACCACCCAGCACCCCCAATCCCAGCCCTGTAGGCCTGGATTACTCTATTATAGCACCGAAAGTCATATCCTGCATTGGCACGAGGGAGCACAAGACAGTAGACGTTGCGGCAAAAAGCAAATACAATGTCTTCTTTACGCAAAACTATATTTGTCGTGTTTCGAAAGTAATTAAGAAGTCTTACTAACAAGACAAAAATATAGGATTCCAGGCAAACCGAAAGCTTTTTAGGAAGCTCATGTTCAAAGAATAGTGTCAGGCCCCCTGGTGTAAGGAGCAACAAGGTTAGCCATGTAAAGCCAGGCTTACTGAGCCCCAGTGGAGCCAGGCTATCAACCTTCCCCAGGATGCATGCTGGCTTTGGGAGAACATTGGCTGTCACGTCAGCCAGCTGCACGCCTCCTGCATGCATGACACTGCCTGTGGGAGTGACTTCGGAATGCTGCCTTTTGCTGCTGTAATTGGTGAGCCACAGAGCTGCAGGGATGAAGGGAAGAGATGAAAAAAAAACAAGAATCGAGTGGGTGGAAGAGAGGGAGTGGGAGCAGCAGGGAGGGAAAAGGGATTCAGTTGTAGAGGAGTTGAGCGAGATCATACACTTGAGAGGTAATTGGATGAGACAAAGGTGCATCACACCTGTTATCTTTTACTTTTTAAAGAAAAGTGATGCCAGAAAAGACACAGGGGTATGCACAGATTGGTAAACTAGGAAATGGGAGGTGACTGGATCAAGAACACTTGAGCAGTGATATTTTCATGAGGTCGTTGATTAATAATTTACCCCAACTTATTACATGCCAAGAAACCAATTAAACTTGGAAATCTAATTTCTTTCCGTATGCTCTGGTGCCTGGGTTCCTAGATGAGAAGCCAATTGCCATCTCATTCGTTACCTTTTTCTCAGAGAAGGACTTTACAGCCTGTGACGAGATGAGAGAAGAATCCTGGCTGAGTCACAACATGGCAGAGTGGGAGGGGAGCATCTGACGGAGCTGGTTTATGTGATCCCAACAGCTGATGGAAGGCGACAGGGGCATCACCTCGCCAAATCCGCAGGTTTTTGCTTCTCAGATAAAATGTTGGAGGTGAGAATAAACATGTAAATTAACACCAGAGTGTCTGCTCTGTTAAAAAACCCAGTTAACCACATTCTGTTTCCCTGATTTTGGCATCCCTGACCAAATTAGATTCAAAATCCTGGAAAAAAAAAAAAAAAGGAGAGGGCATGTCCTTTTCTCCTCATGTCTCTCAGCACCTTCACTCATTTATTTCACTCTCCAGTCTTTGCCCTTCAGGCGTGAAACCACATCCCGGGCTCCCTTAACTGCCACACTTCTCTTCACCATCTCCTTTACATTTATTTTTTATTTTTATATTCCCATATATTTAATTTCCTCTGCAAAGCTCTTTCTTTTCCTCAGAGAAATAACAAAGTTAATAGACAAGGCAGTGGCTGAAAACGAAACAATCCAACACACTGG
Source organism: Oryzias sinensis (assembly GCA_037389245.1). Classification (NCBI taxonomy): domain Eukaryota; kingdom Metazoa; phylum Chordata; class Actinopteri; order Beloniformes; family Adrianichthyidae; genus Oryzias; species Oryzias sinensis. Next base: position 13,933,677 of record CM074493.1, read on the forward strand.
AATGGATATAAAATATACAAAACAATAAAAGAAAATGAAAAACAGAACATTTTCATCACAGAAAATGATGGCAAATAGAGAAACAACAACTTATTTTTTCATATGTTGCTTTATCTCTAAACTGATCTAACGGTCTGTTAGTAGGATGTGTAAAAAAAGTTCCTCCTTTGAATTGATGTAGTTTTTGTATTTTAAATATGTATTATTATATTTCAAATTGCTAATTTGTTGAGATAAATTGTCTCTCTTGTACATATGAATCCTGCTAACCTAAGGATTTTTGAGGGGGTCTGTACAACTGTCTCTTCAGGGAATCAAAGACAACAGGAAGTACATCCGTCACAAGACTGCATCCATTACAAAAAACAAAAAGCTACACTAAGGTAGTTCATTTTAATAGATAAAGAAAACTCCTTTTTAAATATATACGGTCATAGCTTATGCAGAACTGTTAATTAAACCAGCAAAGAACTTTAGCTGATGCTACTGGGGAATCCTCCACCACCTCCAATTGATCAGTTAGCCTCTAAAACCTTCTTTTCCATTTCTACAACACCAACGTATTAAGCAGTCGTTTTCAAGGCTGTCTGTCTTAGCTGTGAAATTTTTCTAATTCTAAAAACTCAACTGTCCAACGGCAGGGGCTTGCAACTAAGCCATCTCTAACACCACAATTAATACTTTCCAACTGCTCACTTCTTAATGAGAAGAGACAAAAAGAGGCTTGTTATGTAACACAGCTCAAAACCAAAGTTCAGCAAGAGACTCCATTTAAAAAGCTGGAGCCCAGCGGTGGCAACAAATCTACATCCGACTCATTTGCAAGAAAGTAGCAGCATAAACAGCAAAAACGTCAACAGCGATGGTCATAAAGCTTAGGCAGCCACCTCTGTAACAAATCTCTTCAGGCGTGTGACAGTTTCTATTTTCACCCGGCCACGACTGCCACATTTTGTGCTATTCTCCATTGTGGCTTTTTTAATGTGTAAGCCATCATCCCTCTTTTCTTCCTTTGACTTGTGAAAAAGTTTGAATTTAATGAATCCCCCTACTGATATTTGAGAGAAGCATCTATCCTGTTAAACCTAGAAAAAAATATACTAAATTATACAGTCTGCTCTTAAAATATTCTACCATTAATATTTCCTATATATGTTGTGATGTTATTTTTACAAAAGAGAGCGGTATTTTCCTACAGCGGTTATACATACCTGTCCGAACTTCCTCCCGTTCATAAACCTCTTCTTATCAACATTAAACAACTGCTTGGCCTAGATGGCTAAAGCTAGTGTTTGAGGTGAAAATGTATACAATTAATTGCGATTGACAAACTTTTAGAAAGGTTATCCTTTGGTTTCTTTGTCATTTATTGTATGTAAAAATGATTTAGCAAATGTTCTGTTTTTGAATTGAAGATGTACAGAATATAGATGCTGGATAAATGCTCCACAATTCTCCGACTTCAGTTCCTAGCATTGTAAAATTCCTGTTCTGAACTAAACCACAGACTCCCATAGTCAGAAAACCATTAAACTTTGAGGGGTCTTTCTGACATTGCACTTGGTAACAAGCCATTGACTAATGAGGGCTTTTCTATCAGACAAGTTTTTGATTATTGTTAAGAAATGAAGAGTCACAATATTTCATACTATAAAATATGAACCTTTTTTAAGACTCAAATCTTAGGTTTAATTCTGTGTCCTTGAAAATCCTTTGGGTCAGCTTGTGCATAAGTTTTCTCATCTATCTATCTATCTATCTATCTATCTATCTATCTATCTATCTATCTATCTATCTATATATAGCTTCTGTTTTTAATAACAATTGACATTATATGAACTACTTATTTCCAGTGGACTATTTAAAACCCATAATCCCTAATATCACAGATTCCTAATTTAAAATGTCCCCAAGGAAGAATACTAAGTTAAAGTGTCGTCAATCCGCCTCAGTGGACAATTTAAAGAAAATAAAAAGACCGACAGTGTTGAGAGCGCAAGAGATCATCCATAATGAGCTGAGTGAATAGTCTATCAACTACAATAGGAAAAAAGACTATAGCTGTAGTACTGAAACACATCGACAGAGAGAGAAAGATAAAGAGTGGCTGGCTGACAGACGGATGGAGCCAAACACAAAAGACCAGCACTATTCTGAGCCTGGCTGTGAAAGATAAGACTTCAGCATTCAGGGGTTTATCAGGTGTCTTGGTAAAGGTGCATTACCTGAACGGTTGAGGGGCAGCTACAGTCAATTAATGATACATGGGATATGGCATGTGTGACAGGCTTAACATATGTGTGCTCATTTGACCCATTTTTAGTGTGTGCAAAGCAGGGTTACTGTGGAGGCTAATCTCACTGAACATGGTCAAATCTGCGAGGAAATTTTTTTGTCAGTGGGGGGAAAAAGTATTAGAACATCAGGTTTAAGTTTGGACAGAAATGATAAAGGAATGAAAGAAGATTTTTCACAGAAGTGCCTTGGAAGAGGGGCACAAAGAGAAGAAGCCAGACAAAAGTATCAACCATGCATGTCAAACATGGACTGTAGGTGTGGTCTGGGGAGGCAGTGCCTCACCTGCCATCATCCTCACCTGCCATCATGAGATGTAAACCAATAGTAAAATAAATATGTCAACCTGTTTGTGTTATAAATCCAACTTATGTATACGATTCTAATAATTGTAATCATTTTTTTAAATTAACATTTCTGTATTTAGCGTACCTCCTGTTCAATAACAGAATAGACTGCAAGGAGAAGCAGCATCAAGCTCTGCGTCACGGTAGATGATGCAGTCCCATGAAAACTGGGACGATTGAGTGCCTTTAGCTCACTCAGCCTATGCTAATATTGTAATGCTTTATCCATTTTTTTATACATTACAGACAATTGTATTACATATCCTCACTTTCCATATAATAGGTAACGTGTTTTTAACGTTTGTGTATCATTTATTAAGTGTTCCGATCCGACATGAAGCTGCACTGAGAAAACATAAGGCATGGGAGTCAGTTATGTTTTACTTTGACAAACTGCAAAATTTTGGATACAATAGTATTAAAAAATATTGTAAAGATGGAATTTGAATCAAAATGTAAAGTAATAATTAATGGATGACCAATGCCAGACCAACACATCTTTGAGACTGGGATACTTCCAAAACTAAAAGATGAGAAGTCACTGAGATTTTTGCCCAGGAGAGGCATATGGACTTTATTTACTATTAAATGTTAGACCAGTGTGCGAATCCTGTTTGTGTGTGTGTGCATGCATGCGTGTTTGACAAAGTGTACACGGAGAACCTCAGGGCCGCAGAGACTGTAGAGGTTTTTAAGAAGAGGCTCAAGACCCACCTTTTTAGTATGGCTTTTATATGACTTTGATCATTCCTTATGTCTTTTATTATTCATCTATTTATTAATTGAGGTATTTATTTACATATATATTTATTTATTTATTTATTTTCTTGTAAGGACTATTATTATCTCTGTTTCTAATATGCAATTCTTTTTATTGTTATTTTACCAATGATACTTAGGTTATGTTTTAATCACTGACGTTTTTTATTTTTTAATTACTAACATTCTTATATCTTAATTTATTTTTTATCTTTCTCTATTTTCATTGTTGTTATTTTATGATCATTTTTATTTTTTATTCTGATGTTTTTTACTCCAGTGTTTCCTCTGGGGGATCCATCGTTCTTGGGCACCACCAGCTTGACCTGTGGGGCATGCCGTTGCTGTGGTGCCCGTTCTAGTTGGGCGGGCTGGGGTCCCACTCTGTGGTCTAATAGCCATGGATGGGGCCTTGGGCTGCCCTGTGTTGGGCGGGTGCTGCGGTAATGGCCCCTGTGGTCCGGCTGGGCCTTGGAATGAATGGATCCCCATGATATCGTTTCCTCACAGCAGTACCAAGCCAGACCTTCTTCAACTGCAGTTCTTTGTTTCTGTTCACGGTTCTACTGGGGTAACTGGGTGGGTGGGAGTGGGGGCGGGGGGTGGTGAAGGAGGGGTACCTTCTTTGTGTGATTGTCCTTTGTTTTCTTTTTTGAACAACTTTGATTTTTTATGACTGTTTTATCTGTTTTTATGTTAAGTGCTTTGTGTTTTTAACCAAAATGAAAGGCGCTATATAAATAAATAAATAAAGTTTGAGTTTGAGTACAATTTAAGTGGTGTCTGTTATAGTCTGTCTGTAGCATTCACATTGGCTTTTTTGGGGAGTCATACTGAATCATTGTACATTTTACATTCTTCCTTGGGTTAATATGAACCTACTATGTTTATAAAAAGAATGCTGATATGAGACATGAAATACAATCAGTAGTAGGCAAATATATTGGGTTCACATGTACGTAAATCGTACTCTGGAAGATTCAGTGCCTCACCAGTCAAACCTCACTGTACATCATTGATGTCCAACCATAGACGGGATTTACAAATTTTCTGTTTAATAGTAGCTTGTGCTCCAAAAATTAGGAATAACTACAGTTTATGATATTCCAAAAGTCAATTTCCATCGGTTTTCCTAAAAAAACAAAAAACAAATATAAAATCTTTGCTACTTTATAAAAAGATGCAACAACCTTCTGCAGGCAAATTTTCTCTTTTCTCTGTTTCAGTAAATCTAGGTTTTGTATTTTGTAAAAAGAGGAAGAAAAACTCTTTAAAAGAACCAGTTGTGTTGGTAAAGCGAAAAAAAGATCTATAATGTCTCTTAGTTTCTTCTCTCTATAAACCTCTTCTTGTAACCATTAAACAAATGGTTGGCCTGGTTGGCTGAAGCTGCTGTTACCCAGCTTTGATAAGCATTGTATGTGTATAAAACAGTGTCATTGAGTGCCCATAGCCTAAAAAGAAAAAAACCTTTGCATACTGCCTGCCTTTGATTAAACCTATGAATTATGCACCGAACACCTCTCTTTTTGTGTGTCCATGTGTCTCTAACACTGTGTAGGTGTCTGTGTGCATTGCTGAGCCAGGCACTGCAGTGCGTAGTGACAGTGACTGATGCTGGCTGGCCCTATTCTATTTAGTCTTACTTGTACAAACCCACACACATTTACAAAATGCAGAATTTATACCTTTAGATCCAAAGCATCCAATGCAGAAAAAACTGTCTTCCAAAACTAAAAGTTCAGTTTGTACCCTTGATATTCATTTATCTATTTAGTTAAAACAGTTTAGCCATTTAAAACATACAAACACATATATAACATACTTCAAATTAAGAATATTGCTTAATCTGAGTCACATAAACCAATTTACAACCTTAAACCTAATGGATTAAATTGCCTAAGGACTGGTTTATAGATTGATTGCTATGAATCCAGATGGGATATTGATGTACAGAAAGCATTAGTTCAGTTTAGAAATTCTGCTCATAGATAATCCCTGTAAGCTGCAAGCTTGTCTGATGGCAGTCACTTAAAGCGTAGCAGGGTGGCTATTTCTATTGAAAAAGGAGTAGGAGCTAAAACTGAGAAAAACGACTTCCATTGCAACAAATATTTGTTATAAATAAATTATTTGTCCTTATATTGGATTCACAGATGTCTTTTAATTGCACTAAAGCAGCCATTAGATCCCACTTTAGAACTCTTTCTCCAAGAGTCTGGAAGGGGTGAGGAGCCAGGAACAATTAGGCAACATGTTCTTTTAGAAACAGCAGCCTGTTGGTCATAACTTTGAATTGAGCAACACTCTGTTGACACTGCTGTATTGCTCCATCTGATTTGTCTCTTATCTTCCATTCCAGACCTCAAGGAGGTCTGCACTGCTGAGGAGGAACAACCCCTCATTCGTGACAGAGAAAATCCCTCAAGACAGCAGTGGATTTACACCAATGTGTGTGTGTGTAAGAGAAAGAGTGGAAAGGGTGTGAAATATGAAGTAAATACATTGTAACTGCTTGTGTAAATCATGGGGATGAATCCACCAACAGGATTTTTGTCTCTGTTCTTTTGTTTTTGCAGCACAACTCCTTCTATTTTTCTGTGCTCAATGCACAATGGGAAGAGAGGATTTAACATAAAAGAAAATCAAAAACAGAGAAAACGGACGAAGGTAGTTAAATTGTTATTAGGGAGCCAACCAGCTGTACAAAGGGGATGATAAAGCAGGGGACACACATTCAGTTAAATATCCAAAAGAAAAAAATAGGGAAAAGAAATGAGGAATACATTCAGCCATACAAGTGCTGCTATCTAGATCCTTCCATCTCAGACACAATGCTTCAGTCTTTTTAGTCCAAACCAAATTTACAGTGAATAAAAGATGTAATCTCAGAGATACACAGCTGTGCTCCAGAGGCTCAGTCGGGCGAAAGCTCACGCAATGTTGCATCTTTTATTCGGATACAAGTAACATATCCTCACACCTGTATTCCCTGAACGCCTCACATGATCAGTTTAAGCAGCAGTATGAACAAGGTTGGATATGCAGCTCAAAACCCATTTAAAAATATCATTTAAACCATTATCCCTCTAAGATTGGTAACAATGTAACCACTCATTAATACACAACACAGTTGTTCATGCGCTATTAAGATTTTGGAATGTGTTTGACTGTAACAAAATACATAATCTAAACTCGAATTAGGGCTTTTGGGCTTATGGGTTTGTTTAACACTTCATGGTTTATCACCCCATGGTTTTGCTCTGTTAAAAACTAATCAGGGGTTCTAGGAACAAAATGGAAATTTTGAGAAATTGTTCAAAACTACAAAGCTAAAACACCTGTCTTTACTGTTAGCAAACTTACACCACAGTTGAGGTTAATAAATGGATTAATAAAAGCTAAACAGACTATTGTGTTATTGTTTGCGAGACATGCACACATCTGTGCACAGCTTGGAATTCCCTTTGGTTTTTGTTGAAACGAGTTCTGTGGAGTTTTCTAGTGCTGTTTTTTTAAATGAGTTAAACATCCTTTGCAAACATGGCCCCATAATTTCAGAGCGGAAAAAAGTGCCCCCCACTATGATATTAAAGCCTAATTTCATTTACTTTGGGATTATGTTAATATTGAGGTGTGTGGATGTGTGTTATAAAGGTGATCATTTACCTGGACAGGGCAGCGTCTTTAGGGGATCTCGTTAACATGCAATCTAAATAATATACTGGTGTTTGCATGTGCTAGGATTACTGCTTGTGGGTTGGTAGACTAGCTGTTTCAGAAAATATTACATGCAAAGTCAAAAGGCCTTTGGCCAGACACTATTGTGGAGATTATCCATCTGGCATGATTGGGCCTTGTAGGATTTATAGGGTGTAGATGGGAAGATAAAGCTCTGAAGGTCTGTGCACACATTTCAGCCCTCCATTTATAGTGCTGGAAAACACCAAAAAACACCAAAAAAGCCTACTTCAACTTTGATAGTCAACATATCATTAAACCAAAAGTTATCTAAAGCTCAAAGTTAAACTAATATGAAAAAAAGGAAATGTTTGATAGATATTTTATATAGTTTATTGGTATACTTTACACTGTAAAGTTAAGTTTTAATACCGTGTAATATTGGTGAAAAGTTTACTAAATTGGAAATGTATTTATCAAAGTTCACTCATTTGGGCTGCCATTGTAATTGATGTATCCCATGCAACCAAACAAACAAACAAAACAGTGGGCAGTCTGCTAATCTCCCACCACTCTCTTTGGTTGAGTATGAGGACTGAGCTGAGGATTTGACAAGCCATCTCTTCAATCGTCTGGCCACAGCTGCCTGAGAACCTCCCCCAGTGAGGCAGAATGCACTCCCGCAAAGTAGCAGTTAACCAGGCCACCATTATGGGTATTCCTGTGTGCAGCAGGGCTGTTCAGTGCCTCGTTCTGAATTTAGGAAAATGAGGCAACTGCTTATTTGCATCAAATACAACACCAGGGGGAAGAGTTCTTAAAAGAATTTAAGAAGTTGTGTAGATTTATGTGTCTGATTTTTTCTGCCTTCTTATGGTGTATTTTCATTAGCTCTGACTCAGTCTGGCTTTACTTGAATTTAAAGTGCTTCCACTAGATGGTGTACATGGTGAGGTTTTTAATTTTTAGTACCTCCTCACCTGCAACTCCAACAAAGGTAAGGGTGCGAGTTCTAAACCCTGCCGAATGATCAACAAATGCCTTTGCAATAGCAAGCCCATTCATGAGCCAAAGCAGTTCATTGGAAATGTGGCCTTAGACTAATGCTAAAAGTTTATTAAATCCCATCAGCTGTCTCACTCCTGGGTACAAAATTTGTTCTCCGAATTTGACCCATCACCTGGGGGAGCAATAAGCTCCTGTCAAAGATTAGGGAAGCAGTTGGTGGTTGAACTCCTCAATCCAATCCATTACCGTGAGTGTCAAGCAGGAAGGCATTAGTTCCCATTTCTAGTCTTTGATATGACCAAATAGTGGGTTGGAACCCACAACTTTCTAGTCTCTGGTGGAACAGTTTATGAATGAATAAGCCACTGAGTTGGCACAACCAGTCCCAGTAGAAAGTCTGGTTCTGCTGTAGGTTTCTTTTTGATCTTATATACCTGCTCAGTATGGAGATTACAATAAGACTCCTTTGATGAAATCTGCTGGTTACTTATATGGAGACTAATATTAAACTATAGTTAGGACAATTTAACCTTGTAGGAAAAATTAGAATGAAATTCCTTTAGCTTTGCATAATGCTTCCTGCCTTTTGTGTTGCATCTTGAGCCAAACTTGATTTGTCAAATGGTACTTAATGTATAAACGAAATGGATTTTTAAATAAATTAATGTAAATCTGTGGACTGTGTTAAAGATGCCATTACAAACTGTTGGGACTAAATGGCCGATCCTTTGGTTAATTAGAACAAGATTTTTAACGTGTGTATTTTTGGGCTTGATAAACCTTTTTTTAAAGGTAATTAATGAATAAACTGTCACATTTTAAGCAAGTGTCAGGTGCAGCATGAATAAATCCAATGGTCAAAAGCTCAGGCTTTGGCATTCTAATATTTTGTCACTGACACTGGACGTCTAGATTTGTGCAAACGGGCTTACGATTTTTCGTGTGGAAGATTAATTGGATATACTGTAGTCAGTCATCCTTTGGGCTCCAGAAGCCAAAGATGGAATCTATTCCACTGTGGAGTTGCCAAGGACGACAGACATTTTGCAGTAATGGGTTCCCCACCATACCAGCAAAACTTCTGAGAGTTTCTCTATTGAAATTACGAGTCACAAATACTAGTAGCAGCTCCCTTGACTTTCTGGAATTTTGTCAACTACTTATTTATACTTCCATTCATTATATCCAGGGTCTGGGTGGCATGGGCTCCTTAAACAACATTTGTCAAAACTCATTTGTCTAATAAAACCCAATGAGTACAGGTAATATCAGGTGTGATTAGTATTTTCTGTTTTTATTTTTGTCAGTGAGATTTTCCAATGTAGTCATGTATGAAGGGAAAGGAGCTTTTTAATGACTTTAGCTGTCAGAAGCTTCTTTTCTCAGATCTCTCTGCTGAAGGTCTATTGAATACTAAGTATGCCATTTGATAGTATGGGTGTGTGAGTGCAAGTCGGAGGCTTGATTCTTAATACTGGGTGATAAACACTTAACTGCCTCTGTATGTCCTTGACTTGTATTCTGTAAGCATAATTAGTGACATGATAACTATCCACAGCACATCTTTTTTGGCTTGTCCCAGTAATAGTCATAAAACCCATTCCTGCTGAATTAAACATGAATTCAGTCACTGACAGCAGACATAAGCCACACTAACAGAATAACATGACAGGCATGAACTAATAACCTCTTCCTGAAGTTCCCTAAAATATGTTAACTTAAACAAAAAAAAAATAATGCTTTATTGGTTTTTGATTAAAACATATTTTTATTTTTAAGTTTGTAATTAAAGGTTCGATTTTTAATTACAGTGTTATTGCGGTTTAATTTTCGAGGTCTCTTAGATTTTCCTTTTTTTTCTTTTTTTTTTAACAGCGCACGAATTCTGTGTCCTGATTGGCTTTCAATCAATATCTTCTGTGGTATGTCTCCTGTACTTTGTCAAGGACTAATGTATGTGGTGTGTTGTGAAGGGTTTTTACAGCCTTAAAACATCTGTAATCTTACTTTGTGAATTTCACCTATTGCTAGTTCCTTTTAGTATGTAACCCCCATGATAAATGAGGGAACACTGCATCTCAAATATGAATAATTATTGTATAGTTTATTTAATGGCTCAAATACCTTCATCATAGATATTCTATAATACTTAAAATCAGAATACTGTACATTTATGATGGACATGAATTAAGATCAATAAAGTATCGATGTAAGCAAGAGCCCTGCAGCTTATGCATGGAATGAGTCATGCTTTCATCTTAAGCATACTTGTATTTTTTTAGCCATAAAGAAATTCAGTAACATGAAATCATGAGGATAACATTAAGTAGAAAAAAAACTTGGTTTGAACAAAAACATTAGAGAGATAATAAAAGGTACTTGACTTCCAGATTTTCCTTTGCTCTTCATGGGAAACAGTGAAGGTTATCAAATCTTGGCACAGAGCATGAAACTTAGCTTGAGTTTGATTAATGCAGCACATTCAACAGATGTCCCTTTTTGTTGTCATTAGACTTACTGAAAGAAACATGACTAACGGCAATGCAAAAATGTACTTTGACTATTCGTATTTAATTACTGTCACATACTAAATATCCCTCAATAACTTATTTTTTGTTTTGTTTACTATTGTCAAAAAGAGTTTTGAGAAGAGATGGTTATTAGCTTCCATCTACTAAATGATTCATGATTCGGTTATAAATAATTTTAATACACCCACATGTGTTATCGTCATGCCGGGTCACATTGTCCTTGAGGCCATCTTTTGTTTTCAGAGTCCTGATTCATGACCTGCCCAGAGTGAGCATTTAACTGCAGCTGCTATTTAAGCTGTGACATTAGACCTCACATCTGAGGACAAGGGCCTCTTTGATATGAGCATGCACGTGTATGTGTGTGTGTGTGTTTGTGTATTTGTGATGCTCCTACTTTCCCTGCTGCCTTTGAAGATGGATGCCGGTGAAATGCTAATTACTCTGGGCCATGAGGCTGGACGTGTGCACAGTTCAAAGGCTGGCCCGGGTCCATCTGAACCTCAAAGCTGTTAGACTGAATCTGTTCCGCTCTGAGGCTCTTCTGCTTCTGAAGACCAATGCCTCACTAAAACCGAACCTGACTGCTTTCATTACATGCATTACACATCCAGAAAATAAGGGTTTAACTGACTCTGCACTTTAGTGTGATGGGGGTCCTCACTGTATGTTCTTTTGTAAACATGGTCAAATCGTTTGTGGCCAGCGATGCAGTGAAAGATGCTTTACTCCGCATGATGCAGCACATTTGGAAGCAGAGCTGCTCATCTGTGCATGGACTCCTTTGAGGGCAATGCTATGGACAGTCATCGTCCCTGGATGCAGTGTTTTCATAGTTCCACATTTCTATAACTTCACCATACTCTAGTTGTGGCGTTTGAGCAGCTGGAGAGAATGGCAATGACTCCGTGCTGCACTGCACTGCAGCAACTGCACGTCGGGGAGGTAACAAACTATGACAGGTAAATAGAGGTCACTTCCTGAAGGACGATGAATCAAGCCCCCCCCCCATCTAACTTACACGCACAAAAATGTGCACGCACACACATGCAAACTGTCTTAGCAAGTGATTCATGCAAGGTGTCTGCTTTGCGCACATTTGCATTTAAGATGGATGTTGATGTATCACCCACAAAACCACATTACCAACAAGTTACTGCTGGATGCATTTTCACTGCACTTGACAAAATGTGCTGTATTTTTGTTTGCATGTGTGTATCTGTAGGCTGCAAAAATAGTGTGTTGGACAGAAGATTTAACACTAGTCAGAGTTCGCTGTCTCATCAATCACCACATAAGAATAATTGCACCAGTTTGCCTCTGCTGGCAGTTGACTGTCTGCAACCGTTTAGGAAAGTCGTCGAAGTCGTAGAAGGCAAAACCACAAATGCAAACACAGACACAATGAGTAGCAAAATAGAAGAACCACATTTTAGGGTGGAAAAAAAAACAAGCATTCATTGATATAACCTCTTCTCAAGATGACAGCTATTTCACTCTAGAGGTTAAAAAAAAAAAACATTGGAAAATCCCAGTTAACTCATCTGATGCCATCAGATAATGTCAATATATCCATTTAGCACAAAGTGTGGCACTCCCACTCCATTTCAGATGCCTTTTCTTAATTTGTTGCCTCCGTTAGTTTAGATTGTGGAGCATATCAGTTAACCTGCAACTACAAGTGCATGAAACTATTTTAAATAGGTGCACTGACTGTTCAATGAGGTATCTACCACTAAAAACTGTAGTTTTTTTTCCTTAAAATCTTATGAGTAACTTGGTCAGACCTAGATTTCTTAATGCGCACAAGTCAGTTCCACAAGAGAAGGACATTTATAACTTTCTGTTTTTCGCATAAAAGAAAAGAAGACAGAATAATAGCAACCTTGTCCTCTGCTGTCTGTGGAAATAAGCATCTTGAAAAGAAAATAGTGTTTCACTGATGTGTCAACAGTCCTTCATTTGTCACAATCTTTTGGCGGAGATTCAGCAGGCACAAGGCCAGAGATTAATAATATAGACTAGAAAGCAGAGGAGGAAGAGGATGGAGAAGCTGTTGCCATGACAAGTTTCAATCCACTGGTAGAAGGAGTTTGTGTAACAACATTAATCAATACGGTGCTAGTGGATTCCTGTCTTTTACAGAAAGAGACACAGGGCTAAAATTGCCTTTTAGAGGTAATAAAAATGGTGTTTTATGCACTTCTTTTTTCTGCTGGCACAAAAACATGCAAGTCTTTTTTGGCCTTTTTATATGTCTCTTTCATTTTACATCCAGTTTGTTGCTTCCCTCTCTCAAACTGTGTTCTTCTCTCCTCTGCGTCACTGCTCTTCCCTGCTGTTTGCTGAGTGGGAGGGCTGCAGGAATGCACACCCTTCTGCACAGCAATCATTTAAAGAGAAGGCACACTGATACAAGTGATTCCAGGAAAAGGTGTTGACACTGGCATTAGAGGCTGTTGACACGACCACAGGTATTAATAACCTAATGAGGGTGTAAAACCATCACGTTGGGCTTGGTTAACATGAAGTGAATGTGCAATGTGTTAATTTATGAGGGAGTGCTGCTAAAAAGTCTGGCACTTGAAAGACTGATCACACGTAGACAGAGAAGATGGTCTGAACAGGGATGATGAAAGAAAAACGAGGCAGCGTTATCTTCACAGATCAGAGGTGGTTTCATCCACCAGAAAGACAAATGTCCTGTTTCTTATCAGGCCACACAGCTGTGGAGCCCAGCTACAGCAAGGTCACTGTTACAGAACTGTGTCCATGCTATTCTGAAACCCAAAAGTCTGACGATCAATCTTTAAAACGTTCCCTTTCCATGTCCTTGACGCAGCAAAGTTTGTTCAAAATGAGGGATGTATTCCCTCGGCTAACATGTCTGTACTGCAGCACTGCATTCATCCCTTCTTTGATACAAGTGTTACAGCAGGAGCTCTATTTCAAGCACTCACAGCAAAGAAAATATAGTTTATCAAATATGTTGTGTTTTGCAAGCATTGAAGACCTGAGAACCTTGAATTGCAAAGCAACTCAGCCGTACAGCAGAGAATAAAGCTTCTTCCTATCAAGCCCTTATGTAATGCATCTTCTGGTGAGCTACCGTGCAGCCTTAGATGCATAAGACATGCTATATTTCAGACCAATCCAAAAATAACACGTATGTTTGTCGTAAAAAAAATCGGTGTTTGCAACACTTTGTCAGAGGAAAAACTGTATTCAATTTACTTTGATGCAGATGCAATAATTTGTTTGAGAAAAACAGACTGCTGATGATTTCCATTTTCACTGCAGATGAGAATCATTCAAAGATGCTCTGGTGGTTAAGAAGAGGTGGAATAATCAAATCATGTTTTTTGGATCAGACTGTTCCAGTGCATATTCTATTTAGAATTTGATATTTCCTTTTTCTTTTCTACAGGTTGGTGTGTCAAAAAACAAAAGAAAACAACAAAAAATTGTGAATCTTCTTCCCTTCCCCTTAATTTTCTTGGTTGCAGACGATCCTTTTACTATTTTGTTTTACTCTTTACATTATCTAGCCTTCATATTACTTCAGTCTTTATCTTCCTAAACCACCATCAATAAAAACCTTTCATTTCTCTTTGGTTTCCCTTCATTTTTCTGCTTTAGTCTTAACACTTTCTCTAGCTGCAAAGCTAGTGTGACTGCAGTGTGACCTACTTAGTGGTGCTGCTGCAGCTGCTGCTGCTGACTGGTATGGTTAAGCGTTGGCATTGTGATGTAGGCACCCAAGAGAGACTACCGTGATGAAAACTGCCCGCAGAAAATTACCACACATGAAGATAGGTTGAAATATTAAGAGCCATTATCTTAACTTTGCATTCTCTGCACTGCAGACAATCATAACGTGGTTATAAAATAGATTTAATGCTGGCTTCTCTATTTGGAATGAAAATAGAAACCCTATCACGCCATACACCAATACTGGCACTTCTTTTGTGCGATACATGAATGTTTCCCATATAATTCGAAAGTCATTACGTCCCCTAGGTTCCTAATAAGGTCATTTACTGAAATTACATAGAGGGTATTTAGCTTTGCATATTGTTTGTTAGGCGCTTTGGCCTGAAAATGGCAATCTGTTAAACCCATTTGGCTTTCCATCTGTAGGTAGCCATCTTCATTGTCCATTCAATCCCAGAAGCTTTTTCTGATCATTTTAGCAGCATGTGTCTGCCATTTGTCTCAGATGAACCGCTGCTGCTGAGACATGGTCACTAATGATAACAAAGAAATGATTTCCTCTTCTCAGAATTTTATTTTCTCCCCCAAAACATTTAAGCAAAATTCCTGGAAGAAACTACAGTAGAAAAGGTCTCATAAGTATGACCTAAAAAACATTGTTGTTTTTTTTAGGAAGGGAAAATACTTAAAAAAAAACAAATGAAAAGAAGCAGGGAATAGAAAACAATGTACAGTCCCTGAGAAAAGTCTTGTCGCTTATCCATTTTGTAGAAACAAAAGCGTATTACCTCACTTTTAATGAATCCATTGGTTTTAGAAATGTCTCATATGAAAGCTAAAACCCTCCCAAATTCTGTTCAATATACTAAAATAAAATTGCTTCACTGAAGAAAGATTGATCTTTTAATGAACACAGAAAGGTCACATTTTGGCAAGAGAAAAGGGACTGTAAAAGTTGTTACCATCACCAAATCTGAATGAATAATGGACACATTGTAAGCGCTTTAAGCATCTGGAAAAGTGCAGATAAATCCAATTCATTATTATTATTATTGATGTATCTATTGGTCCTTTAGTGAATGATTTAGAATTGGTGAGACTTTGGCCCGCCCATGTCAGTTGCTGTGTCACAAACCGGTGGTTTTTGTCTGCCGCAGATCCATCACAAATTTGAATAAAGAAAAACTTAGAGACACAGTTTTAATATCTTTAATTGTATTATAAATGTCATCAATCATAAGAAAAATGCTTAAAGAACATGTTGAAAACACCAAAAACACGATATAGATTGGAGTGGGTCTTTAAGCCCAAAAAAAATAAAAACAATTGACAAAAATACCTCTCCCCTCACAGTCGTCAAGTATATAAAATAAGGCAATAAACATAAAATGAGTGTTTTTTCCTTGTTATTAGAGGTTGTTGTCACTCTACTCTTGGAGAGACGGCGGCCTCCCTAATGCATTTTGTCTCATAACTGTTTTTGATGAGACAGACCCATTACAACTGTGTCATCTGCAAACTTAAATATGTGCTTGGGGGTGCACCTAGGTGTGCTGTTAAGTGAGAAGAGTAATGAGCAAGGGATGGAGCACACAACCCTGGGAGGCCCCGGGCTTTGTGCACTGGTGCTTGAGAGATTGAAGCCAACCTTTTTCCAATGTCTTCTAGAATGTGTTTTTTGGATAGTCATATTAAAAAAAATGCATAAATCATCCCTCTGGCCATCCATCTTCCATTTCTATCTAGTTCTGTACATGTCCATAGGGGTTGGTGGAGCCAATCCCAGCTACCTTAGGATAAATGCAGGGCACACTCTTGACGGGTCGCCAGTCTATCTTTGGGCCAACATGCATAAACCTCTCTACAAAATGCTTTTTTCAAAGTAAACAGATATAAATAAGTAAGTAATATTAATTTATATAGTACCTTTCACCCTTCCTTTCATATGACAGAAAATGTGCATTGTAGATCTCTGCACCAATCTTATTGCTGCAAATGAGTAGTTGACTCAAACAACCATACATCATACAAACACAAAACTTTTTGTTTGGTGCGACTGATGCCATGCCCTATTTAGTCATAGTAAGGGTAATATAAAGGCAATTTTTGGCACATATTATGTTTGTAACTCTTTATTGTTGGTTTGATGAGAAATCCCACCTGAAACATCAAAGATAAAGACTATCTGCACCTTTAGTCTGTGCCCTATTCTCCATTAATCTGTAACTCTAATAACTGATCATTTTTGCTGAAAATGATTTTGATCTCTTTATATGCCATTTTGGGGAATGTTAAAGACATGAAAACGTGGTTTTGAATACATACATTTAAGTAATAAGGCATAACAAAAAAACATGGTTTTAATTTAGAATTAATTACTTTTTTTCTGATTAAAAGGATATAGATCGAATGTTAAAGGCCCTCCACCATGCTATTCTGAAGCCTTTTGTAGTAAACAATATCCATGGATATGATAATATAATACCTTTGGCACACAAAAGAATGAATTTTTAATGAAATACGAGTTATTTTCGCAGCTCATTTTCCCACTTGGAAATAAGACGACCTGATCTCTGACAAGCTTTTCGCCGCCTTGTGGGTGGCACCCATTACATGACGTCGACCTAGAGTCAGCCTCTTCAGCTTGTCTGTGTTTGGCCCACAAAAACAAACAACATCTTAACTTTGGCAAAGATGTATGTGCATATTGTGCCCTGAAAAGTAAAGCATTTTTGCACATCACTGCAAGCTCTGTGGAGATAGTGGGTGTTAGCCTGAGCAGAACAGACTCTTCCTGGAAGTGGCTGTTCTCACTGGTATACGTCACAATGGGAGAACTCGCTCATTTTCATAAATTGGGAGGGGCTGGTGCTCAGAGTGCAGGTTTTTAGAAGAATACTCAGAAATGCGTGAACAGATCAAAATACCACTTTGGGGTTTCTTTTCATGAGGAATGAACTTTATAATACCTTTAAAAGCTCAAAACGCTGATTTTGCATGGTTTAGGTCCTTAAAAGCTGTTTTCCTTCTGTAGGGTGGAAGTGTTTTGTTGAGGGATTTTTTTTTCGTTACCCGTGATGACAAAGCTGGTGACATACAGCATCTGCACCATGCTATGTTATTTTTCATGGAGACAAGAGCTTATCTGTTGCAGAGAGCAGTTAACTTGACATGACAACTCCTGAAACTGTGTAGCTGTCCAAATCTCGGCATCCATCTGCAGTATTTCTTATTTATTTTCTGGTGTAGTGCTTGTTTTAAATATAGCAAGCACAGCTCAAATAAAAATTAACAACTTTTTAAAAAGTTCTAAGGCAAACAAGATCTAACTTTTTTTTTTAGCATTTCAGCACATGGTAAAAAAAAAAGTTTTATAGTTTCAGTATTTTTTGATTGCTAAGGTTTCTTGAAATTATTAAAATGATTAGATTGATTTTATCTGATTTTTTTCATTACGTAGTATTGCCTGATTCTTTATAGCTCAGAGGTTTAGTATCTTGTCAATACATATCTAAAGAGAGATTAAAGTATAATCCCACTGTTATCAAGGGTTCGTAATACAGGGAATGATAGAGTGAGATCTGTTGTCCTTTGCTTGTGCCTTGGCCAAAACTGAAGTATTGCTGTAAAAGCAAGAAAAAAATGCTGAAGGCTTGCAGAATAATCAATAAAGAGCTCTGAGTTTTCCACAAGACGTGCACACCTGGATTTTCCCCAAATCATTCTAGGGAAACCCCAGTGTTGTGTAACAGTAAAATAATGTTGCTGAGCTGTGTTTTCCCGCAGTTGCGCTCCACCTACATTTCTAAGTAAGAGCGCAGAAATGAGGCAGAAGCTGCAGTTTTACAGGATGATGTTTGCTCAGTTGCACACCCACACACAAACACACATTCTTGCAAGTGTGTGTATAAGCTTTGTGTCAGATTGTGAACGTGTGTTCTGACAAAAACAGCTCCCCCGTGATAGTCTATTTTTTCTGTCGCTTCTTCTGTTAGCTCTCTGACAGGATTGTGTGACCAGCTCCAGATGTTTTGCTAATGAGCTGGGACATTAGTGCCTCCCTGTCAACCCATGTACTTTCATTTGGAGCAACAATGCCCTTTTTTATTTTTTATTTTTCCCTTTCTCATACGCAGACAAAACTCTTTTGC
This sequence comes from Oryzias sinensis, assembly GCA_037389245.1. Taxonomy (NCBI): domain Eukaryota; kingdom Metazoa; phylum Chordata; class Actinopteri; order Beloniformes; family Adrianichthyidae; genus Oryzias; species Oryzias sinensis. Next base: position 13,952,163 of record CM074493.1, read on the forward strand.
ACTTACAAATATATGCGACCTCTACAGATGAGCCTTTTGCGGTGCAATTTAGAGTAAAAGCACAATCTGTACAGGCAACTAATTATCCATATAGTCAGAGATGCTTGATGAAAGCAACTGCAAATGATTTTCTCACAATACATCACACTTGTGATAAACGGTTTAGTGGTAATGTACTAGTGTGTTGAATAAGTATTTTTTACACTTTTACTCTGTATAAAGTGCATGGACAAATATTAAATACATGCTAAGAAATAAATCTGTATTACTTACTGTGTGTGTTTATAGTATGAAAAATGATATTGTAAGCACACATTTAAATTACGGATATTAAAAAATAAATAATTAACATTGAACAAAAATGTTACCAGTCTGCACTGAAGCAAAGTTTTCACGGCTCAGTGCCCCCAACTCAGGCTTCATTTTTTAGCATGCCCAGTTTCCTGATGCAGAACTGACTGTCACTATTCATCTATACACTGATTACACATGACCTTGATAAAAAAAACTCTTTGTTTTCACTTACCTGATTAAAAAGGGCTAATAAGCACATTTATGCTATTTAAGGACGACAGGCTTCCAGTAATGGAGGCCATGGCATATATACATGGTTTTGATGTGCACAAAAGAGTTAGTGGCATGAGTTGGCATCAGTGCATGCAATGCTTTATCCAATTCTCCTAAGAAAAATGAAATGTTTGACAAGATCTATCTGGGTTCTGCTCAAGCCGGGCTGTTCCAATGGACCAACTCTGCAATGCCTTAGTAAATGGCACATGGACAAATGAGGATAAAGATGGAGCACACCATGATGAAGAGTAAATTACCTTTATTGCCACTGGGAGGGCTGATTTGCAGATATTACCAACAAAGCTCCAGTTCTCCCTCGAAGAGTGATAGTAAGTCAGCTGCAATGGTGAGGTATTTTAGTACAAAGAAAGGTTGCTGAGGGAGAAGCAAGACTGAAAATTGATCAAAAATGACAGGTGAAAAGGAATGCAAAGTCATGTTGCTATAGCAACTAGCCATGTAGCCAAGGATAAAAGCTGGGGTTCTGTGCTGTTCCTTTCCTTGTCTCTTCCCTCGGAACGGCCGCTTGAGAACCTTGCATGAGCTTTTGGTAAACAAATACCATTTCAAGTATGCAGTCCATCTGATGCGGCCGGTTCAAAATTTATTTATGCAGGTGGAGTAGCACTTGAACGCAGATCAAGTGCTTTCCTGAAAGAGTACGATTCCTTTCCTGAATGGATCACATGCAAAACCTTCCATTTGTATGCGAGATGCAACAGTAGTTGAAATATTATTTCTAGAGGCAACTGCCTGGGACGATGAAAAATGGGGGCAGGAAGACTCCTGGTTTCTACAGCAGCAGTAAGGCACCTCGGCAAAAAACGTCACTCTTCCAATATGGCCCTAATGAAAACAGTATTACACTGAAACACGGCTACTAAGGATGATTTGTCTTTAGCCTTTAAAAACTGAATGACTCATGGCAGTGTGGCTCTTAATTTGATGACTCACAGCTCTCTGGCCCAAGGTAGAGTTTCTCCTTTGAGAATGGACATATTGTGGGTTTGATTTGAGACTTCACTATGAGTGATATCCAAAAACACATAGGTGGGACTCATTGCTTTTTGCCTGCAAAAAACAGCATTAAATGCTGGTTTGGAGCGCTGACTGCATGTTCACCACTACCTAAAATTATGAGAAATTCAGAAAAACATAGATATAAACTTAGATATGTGACAGTCAGTGATCCTATCACAGCAAAAACGTAATCTTAAGCAAGTTAAAATATCCTTGATTTTAAGAAAAGAAGTTTAATTTTCTGTCTTACCAGAAAAAGAATCACAACAAGAAAATCTTTTAAATAGAAGAATAATCTTAATTGGAGAAAACATGCAGATTTTTTGAGTAATTTAAAGAAAATATGCAAATCAGGTAACCATTTTTTCGTTATTTCTAAGGGGTTTGTCATCCTCACTTTTATAATTTTATTAGGAAGAGTAAACGGGACTTAATTTACTGTTGTAAGGCAAATCTCACAATTTCTGTCTGTTTTAAGTTCAGGCTATTGAATGCCCCCCCCCCCCAAAAAAAGAAAAAAAAGAAAAACCTGTCCGATTACCTTTTGAGGTTTACACACACATGATGGTCTTCTTTTAACTGGTTTACTGTTTAACCCTTGTGCTATCTCAGATGTCCCCACCCTTACATTGACGTGTTCTCCCTACCATGACAAAGGTGGATAAAGGTGGAAAGATTTCATGTAATCCATGGACACCAGTGAAGATCACAAATCATTGAAGAAAAAAGGTTCAGAGCACTGTCTAGTGGGTCTAGATGACCCAACTCCCAATGTTAAAGTGCCTAGGAGAGCACAAGGGTTAAGGGTTCTTCCTTGGTACATGCAAAAAAACCGAGACAAGTGATTTCAGATTGTTAGCAATTGGAAAGGACGTGAAGTTTTCTCTACAAACAATTGTGTTAAACTTCAACTTCATGAGCCTCTTAGTGAACTTAGCAAGGACATTTACATCAAAAATTGCTAGGTGGCTATAACCGAATATGCTTAGCAGGCTTTGTCAGTCAGTTGGTTGGAGGTTCAAATCCAACAGTGGCAGTCAGTGGACCACCTTTATACTGGTATTGTGCAAAAAAGAGATGAGCGTTTCTGTGTCCACTCCATTCTTTAGCTGCCACTGAATTCTCATCTTGTGATCATTTATAGAGGACTACATAACTGCAGAACCAAAGGTAGAATGTTCCAAGCAAAATGCAAGAGAAGATGAAAAACATTGCTTATTTTAAAGCATTAAAGACAGACAAGACTGTACTTGTGTCTTCATGTGGGGTACACCTAATAGTGCGAAAACACACAAAATTAAAGTGCATCATCTACTCCACATTAATTTGATAGCGGCACGCTGCAATTTACATTGTGGATTATGTCCAAGAAGAGATTAGAAGTAAATAAAAAAAAATAAGACATTTATGTCTTTACCAGTCAAGGTAACTGCAGGAAGGGACACTGTCACTAAGTCATTCAACACATTTATCTGTCCTTTCAAACCTGGAGAAAAGCAGCAATTATGGATGCTAAAGAGCGACATGACAAGCATTTGTTTTAGTCTGTTTCATAGTTGAAAAGATCAAAACCAAAGTCCCTGAAAGTTGAGTCCTATGGCTTTAACTCTGCTTGGTAAACAAACTTTCTTTTAACCAAAAAAAACATATAATATACGCAGACCAGCCTTCAGAAACCATGGAATCAAATCAAATCCATGGAATCAAATCAAATACCAAGGCAGCTGAGCATGGCCAGGCAGCCATCTTGCTCAACAACATCTGCGGCTGAGGAATCCTTTGATGTGGCTGAGCAGCACCCGTCTTTACATCACACATCATGCCCCCCTCTTTGCCCCTGACAATCAAAGGCTCATCCAGGTCGTTCCCTCTGAACCAGCGGCAATAATGTAATGAAGCCAGAGCCTGACACCAGCAGAAATCCTCTGTACTAGCAGTCTGTGCCATGCTTGGTATGTAGGGAGATGATTATGCACACTCTTTAAAAAAAAGGGCACAACAATCTGTTCTTCAAAAGATCTCAAACTACTGTAACACTTAGCTGACAGGCTAACAGAACAAGTCTTAAGGCCATGTCCAGCTGTGAATATGAATGCCTGAGCCAAAGCCTTGTGCAGCAGTGAGCTAAAAAAAAGTAGCCGTGTGATGACCAATCTGGGAGGCAGCTGTGGAGTAGGAGGCTGAAGGGATTACAAAGTGTTGAGTTTAATGATCTACACACCCTAGATTATAGGAGAGGAAAGGAAAAAGCCGATAGACAGCAAATGAGGAGGGATCAGGTTGTAAGCGGAGGTCCTCGGATTTATTGTTGGAGGTCACAAAATCCTTTTGCTCTCAAGACAGCTGAAAACATGTAGAAATCAGTTCTAAAGAAATGGTTAGGGGGCAAAGATTTTAGCTTAAATAGACCATCGATTCAGTAAATTCATTCTGCGGTCCCCAATGGTTACTTTTTAAAATTAAAAGCAACTTAAAAAATATTAAGGGCTTTTAAAACAAAATGCAATCTATTTAAGCTGACCATCGATAGACTATAAAAAATCTGAATTCAAGAAAATCCAAAATATTCAAGCATGATAGTTAAATCAAAATTGTTTTTTTTTCAGTTCAAGATAGTAAAATCCAACAAATAACTTAAAATGGCACAAAAGGTTTAAAAAAGTTTAAAAAAGTAAAAAAGGCACAAAAAGTTTAAATAAAACTTAAGCCCCCTTAAAACGGAAAACAGAAACATTATGTAAAGTTCAGAATTACACAAAAAGGCCCTTTCCAGAGAACATGAAGTAGATTAACGATTTAACAATGCTTATTTTAAATAGAGGCTAATCAAGCCAGCTGTTCCAACTTTAATTGATTACTATTTTATTGATCATAAAAGACTGCCCTGCTGAAAGTTGTGTGTTGCTTCAAAAATGGCAAGAAACTATCAGTGGAAGAGAGAAAGAATGCCGAAAAATGCAAGTCTTTCTTGTTTTTTAACAGAAAAATTGCAAAAAGAAAAACTCAAAATATTGGTGAGTAGTTTCCTCAAGATCACAAAGTGCTCAGAAACTGGGGGAAACTCTGGCAGACCCAGAGTGAAAAACTGAATCAGAGGACAAGATCTCATCTGCATGAAAAGCGACTCATGGAACAGCGACTGTAAGCAGCTTTATTGTGAGCCAGTCAAAGTTTTTACTGTGAGGAGACTTCTAGCTGCTGGTTTGACAGAACAACTAGAAGCAAGGAAGACAATGCAAAGATGTCAGAATAAGAGAAGAGCCTCATCTGAAAACATCACAACTGAACTACTGGTGTTCTGGACAAATAAAAATTTGAAATGTTTGGTTCATTAAAAAGAATCTTAGAAAGTTTTCCAAAAAGATAAAGGATGAAGTCCAATAAATTCACCTAGACCACATGTTTCAAACTCTGGACCGGGGGCCTAATTTGGCCCTAAGTGTAAATATAATTTGCCTGCGAGATCGTATTAAATGTGCATTAGAGCTGTCCCACAGTATATACTATACCGCTAATACTACAGTCCCTGACAAAAGTCTTGTCTCTTATCCATTTTGTAGAAACAAAAGCGTATGACCTCACTTTTAATGAATCCATTGGTTTTAGAAATGTCTCATATGAAAGCTAAAACCCTCCCAAATTATGTTCAATATACTAAAATAAAATTGCTTCACTGAAGAAAGATTGATCATTTAATGAACACAGAAAGGTCACATTTTGGCAAGACAAAAGTTTTGTCGCCTGCAGAGAGTAATGAGAAAATTTAACAAATAATTTACTTCAAAAACAAAAATATGTTGCATAACATCAGTGAATTTAGTAGTGCTACTGTGAGATCCATATTTAATATCTTGTATGACTTCCATGAGAAGGCTGCACGGTGGCGCAGTGGTTAGCGCTCTTGCCTCACAGCAAGAATGCCCCTGACAATGATTCATACAATTTATCGATGAAGTCATCAGGAATAGCTGAGTTCATCAAGATTCTTTGGTTTCGTCTTCCATGCTTCCTCTTTCATTCTACCCCAGACATGCTCAATGATGTTCATGTCTGGTGACTGGGCTGGCCAGTCCTGGAGCACCTTGATCTCCTTCGCCTTGAGGAACTCTGATGTAGAGATGGAAGAATGCGATGGAGCACCATCCTGCTGCAGAATTTGACCCCTTTTATGGTTGGGAATGTAAGAGGTAGCTAATACTTCTTGATATTTTAGGCTATTGATATTGCCTTCACCCTGCAAATGTTTCGCACACCCCCAAACTGGATGTAACCCCAGACCATGATTTTTCCGCCACCAAACTTAACTGCTTTCTGGGTGAATCTTGGGTCCATGCGGGCTCCTGTTGGTCTCCTGCAATATTTGCAGCGGCTGTGATGTAATTCAACTGAAGACTCATCTGAGAAATCCACTTTCTGCCACTTTTCCAGCGTCCATCCTTTTAGCAGGCTGTGGGCCTTGGCAAATGCCACACGTTTCTTCAATTGCCTTTTGTTTAGTGCTGGTTTCTGGGCACTGATTCGACCATGGAGGCCATTTTAAGACTGAATTCTACAAACTGTTCTGGTTGACACAGGGACTTGAGGTGACCAGGCCTGGTGGAGCTCTGCTGCAGTGGAAAAGCGGCTGGCCTTGGATTTTCAAACCAACAAACGGTCCTCCCGAGCAGTTGCGGGGTCTGCCGGACCTGGGCTTGTCAAAAACATCTCCAGTCTCTTCAAATCTTTTTCTTATTCTTTGTACTTGATGCTGAGACACATTGAAGGTGTCAGCCACCTCAGCAGTGGATCTGGTCTTCAGCCTCTTGATAATAAACGCTTTGGTCTCAGGGTGAATCTTAGGCGTGTTGTCAGAGGTGAAGTTGCAGTTGATGTGAAGGCCTGGTGTGCTGGGGGTCTTTTTATACACACCCACTAATTGAATGATCAGTAATTGATCACAGGTGAGGCTGTAATCTAGGATTGGGTGCATCATATGACAAGGCGACAAAACTTTTGTCTTGCCAAAATGTGACCTTTCTGTGTTCATTAAATGATCAATCTTTCTTCAGTGAAGCAATTTTATTTTAGTATATTGAACATAATTTGGGAGGGTTTTAGCTTTCATATGAGACATTTCTAAAACCAATGGATTCATTAAAAGCGAGGTTATATGCTTTTGTTTCTACAAAATTGATAAGAGACAAGACTTTTGTCATGGACTGTACAAATCTCACAATGCTATTACATTGGCGCACAGTCGAAACCAGCAAATGCTCCTTTTTGCTGTTGACAGTCATTGACAGCTGTGCTCCAATCACGTCGGACAAATTCATTTCACCCTCCACAAAAATGTCCAAACAAAAGATGGACAACAGGAAATTTCAAGACAGGCCTGCTAAAATAATAGGTTTTCCTCAGCTCAGAGCCTGACCCCAGACCAGTGTTAATTTTGACAAATAATTTTAATTTAGTTTTAGTCATAGTCTTGACTAAAACAAGGTTTATTTTTACTTGCAATTCAGTCATGATGATTCTATTCATTTTAGTCTAATTTTAGTCGACTGAATTAGAGTAGAGATTGTACTCTAAAAAATCTAGGGTAAAAGGTAAAGCCTTTTTATGAATTTTACTAAGTTATGAGCATATGAATAACACTCAAAGACTTAACTAATTTTAAAAAATATACAAACGTTTATTTCACTTTGCTTTCCAAATTTGTCATTTCTGCAAGTTCAACATCAACAATCTAAAATAAATAAACACATTTAAAGAACATAAATTATAATTCAATCACATTTATAATACATGTCTGAACTTAAAAAAGCCTTTATTGAAGAGCTAGTCAAGTGCAATAAGTTTTCTAACATTTTATAAACAAGTTATTAGGAAATGAAAATAAAAACTGTTGGTACAACTAATAGCCATGAATGAAGCAGTCAGTCATTTTTTTGTCCATAAATCAATCCCAATAGACATCTTCCGAGCAGCAGCCAACCTCCTCCTGATTTTTTGTTTAAGATCTTCATAGTATTTGTCTATCAGGTTACATAGTTTAGTTTTCTTGGGAACAGTCAGCGTTTAATCAATTGTCTCCATCATGTGGACAAAGTCTTCATCTTCAATAGTTGTGATTAGTAATCATATGCTTCCAATCCATTTAGCTATTGCTTTTCCTTTGCTTAGCTGCACTTTTAGTCACTCTTGAATTTCAAGACACTTTGAAATGCAGTTGAAATATTGTGTTGGGTAGGTTTAACCTTCTTGGTACCCAGTGGCCCACTCTCATCTTCCAGAGGCTTCTGCAGCTGTTTAAAGAATTGGGGGGTAAGGGGGAAAAAGTCAGACTTTTTTCACAACACGTACTTCGGCTGCTAAAAGGTTTTAGATTATTTTATCATTGCCATGACCACCGTGATTTCCGGGCTATAAAGCGCACCAATTTACAAGCTGCTCTCTAAACATTTTTAAAGGATAAACAATCTTGAACATACATAAGCCACACCTATCTATGAGCCACATGTGCCCCCATGTACATTAATGTAGCAGAGAGCCACATGGCCAATTACAACTCTTAACAGTCTCAGAGAGGGGGATATCTGTGGGATTTAGGCCTATTAATTAGAAAATAACCACAAACAGCCAAACAGCATGGAGCTGACTTCTGCTCACAGTCCCCTCACTCATGGTGAGGAACTTTACACCTACGATTCCCAACTTCCCATGAGTCTTGGGGGGGGGGGGGGGGGGCTATCCCCCAGGTCGCCACATTGTGTTGTAGATTGAGGATGTGTATGTGCTGCAGTGGAAGGAGGGAGAGCGCACGTGCAGCGCAAGAGGAAGCAGCAAAAGTGTGTTGGGGGTGTACGTTTATGTTTGTTATACAGAATGAAAGAGAACTGTAATAAATGAAGGTTTCCCCAAGAAGAAGATGAATGATTCTTTATTAACCCACTCTGGAGGCTCTGAGAGTCCGAACGGGGAATCCGAAGGAAGATCCGCCACCGGCGGAGAGGAAAGAAAGAAAAAAAGTAATCGCAGAAAAGGTTCACCACATGACATGTTGACAAAGAAAGATGGTGCACGGAAAGAGTTTTCAAAGTTGTAATAATATACCAGTGCCTGTGAGATGGCAGTAACACGGCAGCAATATGGTAGTAACAGGGCTAGTAGAAAAAACAAAACATAATGGTAAAAGTCACTGAGAGCAGCAGTAAGTTATAGGCATTCAGCTTCTCTCATTGCCTCCTCTCTGAGACTCTTCAGGTTTGAGCGGTGTATGGATCACGGATAGTTCTCCAGTGCAGCCAGATGGTTGATTGATGGCTCAGATGACTGACAGCTTGAACCATCTGCTTGTCGTAATGCTTTTTCCAGTGTCTGTTCATTCTATCCTTTCTTAAAGAGGGAATTTACATTAAACTTGCGTCTTCCTCAACACATTAACCATGTTCCCTCTGTCTCACGCTTACCTTTTTTTGCTTGAGCGCCCCCTAGTGGGCGTTAGAAAAAATGCATACAGTATCTGCATCATTGAATAAGTTGCAGGGTTATCACAAAAGTAGCGGTTTATAAACCGGAAATTATGTTATTTTCTTTCACGAAGATTAACTTTAACTTTGGAAGAATGCACCAAGGCGCTAGTAATAATAGTGTTTGCATGCTTACCTTTGCGTGGATTTCAGGGTGGCTTTTCTGCAAATGTCGCTTCAAGTTTGTTGTGTTTTTGCCTGTGATGGTCGCTCTAAACAACATCCACAAAGACTTATTGACGGTCATGTGAAATGTAAAATGTGTCCATATGTCTGCTCTTCTTTCTCTGCCCGGTGTATGCCTTTTTTATACCTAACCCACGCAATTCAAAGCAATTCATTAAATTAAATTAGCATCTTCCCAGGCCGATAAAAGAAGCATGGCTGGCCTCGCTGCAGGACTTTGTGTTCTGATTGGATCGCTTTGCATTTGCTCCCGCCTTTCTTCACCAGCAGTCGCATTTTTGTTTAGTTTTTATTTGTTGACGAAAATATCAATATAGTTTGTTACATTTTTCGTGTCTAAGAAAAGGAAATTTTGTGCAGTTATCGTTTCGTTTTCGTTGGGGGAAAAAAGTTTGTTAACGAAAACTGACAAAAAAAATGTTTTTTTGCCCCAGACATTGGTAAACTTGCATCTAAGAAAAGATGCCAAGATGTCTGGCTTAGACCAATGTGCAGAGTCAATCAGAGTTTAGCAACCTGAGCTTGTATATATCTGTTTCTTATGCACCTTTTTCTACTGCAAGGTATGGTCTGTTAATAGTTGAAATGATGGATTTTTTATTGAATGGAATCATTTTTGGTTCTTTTGTTGTTGGCTTTGAAAAAGATTACTTTAAAAGGGAACTTGAAAGGATTTATTGAGAGATATACTTTATTTATTGATTTTTTTAAATAAGGAAAGAATACCCCTCAATTGTCCTTTATTTCAAATGTATGTATTTTTATGTGTTTGTAATATCAAGCCTTGGTTGTTCCAGATTCTCTGTTTAAGCAAAATTAAAGTTTGTTTCCATATGAAAAGGTTAAACATTAAATATCAGTTGGAGTTTATTTATCAATAAATATTGAGTTTGGCCCGTGACACTATTCACTGCGCACCAACAAGCAACGTTTCTTGTGAACAAGGGAGAAACAAACGTGATGGAGAATTGCCACCATCCTTATTCTCAAAGGACTGCTTCTCTCCTTGCTCCTTCTATTGAGAATACAAGTGGGAGGTTACAACTTACAGGCAGAGAAACTAAGTTGAGAAGTTCATTAAGGGTGTCGTATAATGAACCTTTTGGGCATGTTTTCAGTTGAAACAGCACCCTTCCTTATCTGCTAAGGACAGTGTGTCGCATCTCCCCCATAATAGTTTAGGGTAAGAATCAGGTAATAAAACACAGATCTGTTGCTAAAAGGTAAACTGCAGCTTGAGTTAACATTTAAGAACACATTTAAACTGTGATAAAGATAAATAATCGCAGATGATAAGTGAAAGAATCTAACTACCACAGCATTCTGCAGCACTCTGCAATTTCCTCTGGTAGGCACTAATGTTGATCAGGGGCTCATCTTATAACAAGATAATGACCCGAAACTCTGTCAGAACTACCCTGAGGACAAAAAAACAAGATAGTAAACCTGAAAACATGAAGTAGGCAACATTCTCTGGACTTGAACCCCACTGAGCTGGTCTGGGATGAACCGGATAGATGAGTGAAGTAAAGCAAACTAAAAAAACAACATTATTTATGGGAACTTCTGCAAAAGGCTTGGAAAGAAGTCACAGAAGAATATTTAATTCTGCAGCAGATAGAATACTATCAGCGTGTTTAGCTGTTACAGCCGTTTTATCTGTATATCTACAGTATATATCAGTATATTCTTGATGAATTAGAAACTTTTTTGTTAGTAAGTTGATTTATGTTCTTTTGACTTCATTTGTCATTTTGGTTTATGCTCTATATATGTATATGTCTGTTAGCAAACCAAAATGCAGCAAAAAACCATCAAATGACAGATCATGAATTATAAGTCAGACTAGGGGAACATATGGGGCTCTACTTTAAAAAGCTGGGGGCTTTTATATGCCTGAAATATATGGCTCATGATGAATTATTTAAAGAAAACATGACTATAGATTTAGAGAGGTTTAAATAAATGCAATATATTGTAAAAAGTATAGCATGAGCAACAATTATTATGAGAAAATATATCTCTCTCTATATAAAACATCTATTATCTCTAAAAAGACGGAAAATTGGATCGTGAAATATTCGATAAAAAAAAAAAAAAACAGGATATAAAAAATGTTACCAGCTTTCCAGGTTGAACGGTATGTCATGATTTAATGTTAATGTTAATACATTTTTATACTGTAATACACGATGAAGTGGATGCATCTTAAAAAGAAAAGCAAAACAAAATATAAAAGTTCAAATTTTGATCAGTTCTGAGTAGACAATGATTCTACCAATGCTTCCAAAAAATATTTAAGCTAAGAATAATATTGCAAAACTGCTTAGACAGAAATCCTAAATACAAACTTTCTGTAAATAATAATTAGTTATCCTGTATAGAAAAACTACAGATAGACGTTGTTATGAATAATGTAATAAAAGGAAGAAAATATAAATGTGAACATTTATGCACAAGTTGCATTTTGACCTTAAGGACAAAAGGAAAAGAAAAATTAAACTTTTCAGCATCAAATATCGCCGAATGCAAAACACTGACATCCCACTGTGAAAGCTTTCAGCAGGCACACATTACATCTGTTTTACAGCTCTCCAGTTAAGTTCCTCTATTTCATATTTCACAAAAGCTAAATGGGATTCTATTGAGGGCTGAGATAGGATGTCGGGCAAGAGGCGAAGCTCTTCACTGCCTGCAGAGGGGTCTGATTGTTTATTTGCATTTGCTGAGAATGTGGATGGGCGCCTAACGCTTTTGCGAAATAGCAAATGCTATTCGAATAGTTGCATCAGCTACAGACAAAAATATGACAGAGATACGCAGACATGTCAGCTAAGCTGTTGCAAGAGAGAAAGAGAGCGATAGATGCAGAAGAGTAAGAGGTGCTGTAGCCCTACAAGCTCGGTGGTCGGCTTAACCAAAGGCAACACTATACTTAAGGAAATGGAGTATAAAATGCATTCAGACATAAATGTTTTATTGTGAGATTAAACAACATCTGTACATACACTTATCTGGCCATGGTTTATGTGGTGAGCTAAAAGGCAAAGAGTGAATAATGTAGTGAAAAAGAGAGGGGTGTGAGCAGTTCTGTGCTACCTTTGACAACAATAACGATCAAAGCTGAGCCAGAAATATAAATATAGATGGATAGAATTAATGTCAAGTGACATGAAATCATTTTTTATTGTTGTCAGCCACACATTTTCGTTAAAGCTCCTCTTTTAGAAAAATGCACCAGAGATATAGCAGGAAGCAATACCATATGGCATTTAAAAATACCATCAGAACAAACCATAATTTCGTCAACATATCAAAGTCTGCACGCGTACCTCCTTAACCTCTTTTTGTCATTTGTTTGACCCCTAACAAGCAAACAGTGACAGGAAGGTCTGGGGGAAAGGACTACTGCTACAGGGAAATCTGTAGAAAACTAGACTGTTCAATTGGACTATTTAGCTGATGGTATATAATCACCTCGTTTTGTGCATGCGTGTGTTAGTGTGTCATGGGATTAGCTGTGTACAGTTTGTTCAAGAAAAAAGGAGAAAAGCTGTCCTCTTCCAGCAAAGAATGACTATTTTCCCAAACAACTCCACTGATGCCCTGCCATTTAGAATGTCCAAATAACAGTGTTGCTCTTTAGGCCCCAGTCATAATTGCCGTAATCCAGTAATGGCCTTATACATTCACCCGTCACTTGGAGCTGTGGGGCAAGTTAACCCTTTACTATATACGTACATAGAAGAGGGTGGCTATATATTTTTGAATGTTGTGAACAGCAGTTCCTGCAAATTGAAGGGAAAAGGAAAAGTAAGTTCTAAGCTTTTAATAACACCTGCTCCTTTTTTGCTCTGGGTAGACAGAGATATTTAACAAAAACAACAACAACAAAGAAGTTATATTCTAATATAACTTAACATGATCTAACAGAAATATCAAAACTGTCTTTCAGTCAAGTTTGCAGGATACACAAGGGTTTACCTCAATTAGAAAACATAAATAATCCAGGCAAAGGATGGGTCTGCTAGCTCCAGATCAATGATGGAAAATGACCAAACACAACAAGCCAAAAAAGGCTAGATTGTGAAAAGAGTGATGGCTCAGTGTTTTCCCCTGGCTTCCAGACTAAACAGAAAAACTCTGGGGGTTTTTGTTTTGCTGCTGAACAAAATCATTGCAAAAGTGTCAAAATGCTCAATATTAGAAAAAGATCATGTTTAAATTATTTACTTTTCTTTGACTAATGTAGGATTTTTTTGGTTAAATGTAATTTTACATTTAAAATTCAAATATTTTCAATTTCTTTTGACCGTTACAAGAATTTTCACTAAAATTTAAAATATATATGTCTTTTTGCCAATGCCCAAACCCTTAAGTAGAATCTGTTACTGAAGCCAAAACTCCAGAGAGAAAAGTCTTCAAAAGAAGAAACAATTTGATTGGCATATATGATTTACTTACTTTTAAAGGGTAAAACTGCGTTTTTTTTTTGTTGTTTACTTAGATTGTGCAAGTTAACGTATGTCTTTGGTAACTTTGCTCTCTTTTAGCACCCAACTTATTCGTGTTTGCTAAAAACAAATTTGTTGACTTAACTAACTACCAGCTGGTATTTTTGGAATGAAAGGGAAAGGTTAAATAATTCGAGTGGTCTGTGGTGCAAAGTCCTTAAAAAATACAGTCTCAGTTGTTTGAGAGAGAAAAGTAAATATCACACAAAAAGATTTAGGAAAATTAGAGCAGATGTTAAAATTTCACAGCATGCACGGAAGAATGGACAAAATAATTTGAATTCCCTGTTTGCCTTTAAAAGATGATCAACTTTTTTCACAACACTGCATTATTTATTACCCTATGAAAACTTTCCCTCCACTTTCTAAACCCAGATTACATAACCAGTGTTTGCATCTGTGCACTCAAGATTTCATTGAAAATATGATTCTGCTGCTGTACTCAAGAACCTTGTAAGTAACTCCAATAAAATCCAAACAAATATAAACTCTAAGTTTGCGTTGCTAGAAATTGTTTTAGTAGAACTACTCTAGAAACCTCCTAACGTCCAACAAAACCAACAGCACCACTTTTGTCTTATTGTAAGACACAATAATATGGAAATTCACACAAACACAGAATCTCAGCGCTTCATGAACATGCATGGGAAATAAAGAATACTGCAGTAAAAGGGATTGAAAAATGGACTTGTTCCAGTGGTTCAAGGGCAAATGAAACATGGAGCTACAGCAGCCTTTCTCGGATTCAGAGTTACCGCGGTATAACACCGTCAAAGCGTGACCATGCAAAGAGAGAAACATCTCATCAAGCTTTTCAATATGCAAATGACCAAGGAAATTCCCTTACTGAAACTAAATATATTAATATTGAAACTGAATGGATCACAGGAGTCAATGACTTGAATAAATAAACAAGTAACAGTATGAGCTGAATTGTGTTTGTCATGGGTAACCTCAACATAAAAGCTGAGTATTTAAAAAATATATGGAAGATTTCCAGCTGCCCAGACCGTAACCATGGCAATCCACATTACCTACTTGGTTATTTTTCCTCTCTTGAGCCAAATGAAAACAGCTTGAGAAAATGGAGCGAAGCCAGCCTCTGATTTGCACCACATGTACACTGTCATGTAGCAACAGCAGTTATTTTGCTTTTATTTTGTATCAACAGACAGCAGTTTTGATGTAAGCCCCTGGTTGATGTGCAGTGGTTTAACAGTTGCAAAGCTGGACTCAAATTTCAAACTAGCTAAAATTTTCCCAAATTGTTTTCCTTTTATTTTCTGGCTCTGTTTCCTCTTGACACTGGTAAGTTCATCTGGTAAGAGTATCATCAACTGAGCTGCAAACTAAAAGACTCCTCAAGGACAAGGCTCTCTTCAATAGCAAGCACAAAAGTACTGATATACTGTATAATGGGTCCAGTTAAGACTTCCTTCATTCCTACCCAACATGCCAACCAGGATCTAAAAGGAATTAAAAAAGAATACATCTTAAAGAATATTGATACACATCTCCTGTATATCCTATAAAATAATTGGAGTGCATATAGTTTAATAGTGTGCATTTAAGCATTTGTGTTTTCATGTCAGACAATTACTAAATGTAAAAATATATATTTTTTAAATGTCAAGAATTTCCTTTTGTCACAAGTCAATGACTTTCTTTTATTTCATATATTTGTATTTTATTTCTTCCCTTTATATACAAAGCCAGAAATGAAGAAATGTATTAATATAAGCTGATTGAATTGGATTTAAAGAGGCATTCTATTTCTTTAAAAAAAAGCAAAAGAACACAACTCTACAGCTTTGAGATAGCAATTTACATTTATTTAAATAAGGCTTGTGAGTAAAGTCACAACCTTAAGTTCAACTTAGCACACACAAAGACTGAACAGTAGATGCCTTGAAGCAAGATTATTACCGGTAGTTTCATTAAACAAGACTATAGCAATTTTAGGTCACTGTCTGGTTAGGGGTACTATTCAATTCTCTTATAACCAGGTACATATAATTTTTTTGATTAGTCATTGGGTCATTAGCTTCAATCTGTATAATATGATGTTATACACCATTTATGTTTTTGCTGTTATTATTCTGAGCATATAATTATCCTGATGCAACAGCAATTCACAATAAATTCAGGGGAGTTAGCTTATCTGCATGACGTTTAAGGCTTAAACTATACTTTTATGAAAGGAGACAAATTAGTTTTGGGTCAGTAGGTCCGTGTGTGCATATGCCCTCATTTATCCATTCTTTTATCTGAGCTTTGAACTATATAAGTCTGAGTCAACACTGAGCTTTAGGCAGGATAGTCCTTCAACATTGATTCTATTCTTCTGCTTTTTTAAGCGCTAAAACTAAATCCATCCAGTTTATTTCATGAAGACCCACGACTAAATGCTATACCACTCTAGCAGATAAAAATGTAAAAACATGTTTGCTGACCTATTCAATGTCGCTAATTTACAACGTATCATTAAATCCAGGACTCCTCTTAATTGAGTAGTGGTGTAACAACGATTCGATTCATTTCATAAATTGTGGTTGCTGATACAACTCACCCCAACTTTAGTTGAACTTTTTACTGAAGTTTAACCCACTCTTTGAAAATGGAACATTACTAGAACATTCTACCACACTGTACGGTCACATGTGTGTGCTAAATTCAAAGAGTTCCACACATTGGACTGTAATGATGGCTTGATCATATTTTGCTGCATCACATGTGTGTTGTCCGCTGTAATGGCACTTGATCATTTTTACATTATAGTAAAATAAACCTTATACCTCAATCCAAATGGTATTTTTCAATATTTATATAATTGATTTGTTGCTATTTCTTTATTCATTTTATTTTTAAACAATTTCAAAAGAGTATAGGTTGAATCGATTAACAACATGCCTCAGACAGATCAATCTGGTTGAAGGAAAAGAAAACACACAAATGGTGCAAAACATTTCACTTTCACAATCAATCCTTCCAGACGCATTAAGTTGGGGATTGATACAATTGATCAATTCATCAATTAAAGTCGAATAATCGCTACACTCTTATAATTCTGCATCACTTTTAACAGAAAAAGACATTTAAAAATATTTTTATGTAGTAGGAAATAAAGTCAGGTATAACGGAGTTAAATGTGTCATTGCACCTTTTTTTTTATAACTATCTCCCGTCATTACATAGATGTGCCGATAGATACATGAGATAGAGTAATGAAATAAAAAAAAAGACAAATGGAGAAAGAAAGCTCAATTATAACCATTTCTCTAAACAAGTCTTTAGCTGGTTGCCATTATTTTCGAGCAATATGGAGCCATTTGTTTTTAAAGACGCTGAACTCAAGAAAATGTACAATATATGCAAGTAACTTGGTTTACATGGCAACAGCCTTAAATTAGCCCTATAAAGGGCCCTCTTGTGGACCAGTAGGACAAAGGTCTTTTCATGTGGACATCTTACACTTCAGCAAAGAGCCAATGAAAATGCTTTGTTTTTATGTTTGGCAATGGAGCCACTTCTCTGAGTAACAAGTGCCTGTGGTTCTGTATTAGCCAGCAGTCTGCTTCTCCTCTCTTTCCATTCATAGCAGACAATCTGCAGAGAGTGTGGACAGAGAATAATAACATTGAGCACACACAACAACTGCTTCTCTGGGAGAGGGCCCCGGGGAGCTTTTTGCAGTATTTTGCAGTCAGCCTTATCTAAAACATCATTACCACCCCATTCACGGTCCAGTCCGGGAGTACAGACTGGCTGCAGAGAGGAGGCTGTTTAATAGATTGTACTAATGGTTGTTTTCCTCATCAAATCCATCAAAAAAAGTTGTAAGCTGTGTATAGATTACAACTAAACATATATATATATATTTTTTTTATTTTGAAAAAAAAATCTTTGTGTCAAAACTATTTGACACGGTTTGTAATAAAAAAAGGCAAACTTCTTTACTTCTCTTTACAATTTAAAATTAAAATATTTGTACTTAATTAAATCGTAACTATAATTTTCATCTACAAAAATAAAGCAAACCACATTATGTTTTTCCTTTAGCTCTTTGTCGCAATCCCCAGTTTTTTAATTTTCCAATTTCTTCCAGCTTTAAAATAGGAACAAAATAAACATGAATTTTGTCTTAATACTGTGATTTGCATTGCGCAACATTAAAACTAAAAAAAAACAACCACCACCATGTCCATGCAAAAACACAAAAACTCAATGATCTGAGTAACTCTCCCAAGCTGTAATCCAGCCATGTAATGAAGGCTGTAAATCAGCACCTTGGACAGTGCTCAGCAGACTGAAAGAGAGAGAGGGAGGATGGGGGCACTCTTTCAGCATACGAAACCAGTGGACAGTGACAACCTCTGCTGTCCTGCATGGTACTGATGACTAAACAGAGTAATTCAGGTTGCTGCACAGCTAGTGAGGGGGATGAAGAGGTTGGTGTTTGTGTCAGAGTGTATGAAAGAGGAACTATTCTGAGATATGCTGCAACTGCAGAGTGACAAAAAGAGAGAGATAGGGAGAGAGTGACAGAAGACATGACTAGAGTTAGGTGTTGGGAGGAGGTGGCAGGGGACGCTAATCCACTTTTTGACTCATCCACTTTTGGCTTTATACAAGTTTCATGCAAAGGTTTCAGCTCAGAGTTGAATGTCCGAGGTACAGACAGGAGAGTTAAAGATTCTGACATCTATACATAGCTGAAGAGGCCATTAGCAATGGAAACACACATGCACACACAGCCCTAATACAAATACATACACACACACACACACACACACACACACAAAGACAGCAGCATTAAGTTAAATATTCATGTCCTGAAAGCTGGTCTATTTTTATCATTAAGCCTTTGCATGTAGGTAAAGCAGCAAAGTGATTGTTTTCTCAGCTTCTACCCATCTTTGCTGTGCATTCCTATGAGCCCTGGGATGACAACACACTGGTGGGAAATGAAGAGTGAGGGCGAAGAAAAGGTGAGACACAAATGTGGAGAGCAGAGCTTAAAAAGAGGGCAATGAGTGGGAACACTGAGAGAAATATGCTGTCTGTTCCTTGTTAAAGATTTCTCTGCACATAAGGAGGTGCCTCCATTGACGCTCTTACTAATGACTGCACAATTGTTCCTATTTTTAGAAAATTGAGCCAGTTATTTGGCCTGGCTTTAACCTAGACTTTCACTATAACTTTGATTCGGTTATCTTTTACAAAATCCTGTGTTTTCTACAACAACAGGTTCAATGTTCACTTGGGCTGAGATGGTACGTGCTGTCTAGTGTCACACAAAAGAGAGCTCAGCACAAAGCAGCATCCTGAAGTCTTTCTCCTGGTTGCCTGCAGAGACTGAAGAGTGGGGTGAGCGACAGGGATTGGACAGAGGGCTGATTTTGACAGCTGGGGGCGATGGGATTAGCAGCGACAGTGACTCGGTTTCAGTAAATGTGAGTAGCCGTGCGCGTGTGTGCGGGCAGAGCATGTGTGTATGCGTAACTGCCCGTACCAGAGTCCGGAGTGCCATATGTGGCAGGAAGATTTCTTTCAACCATGAAGAACAGAGGGGGCATTAGATGGCTGTGTCGCTGGTCCTTAAGCACACATGCAATTTTACTTATTGACATGTGTGTATTAGTGGGAGTGTGTGCATGCACTGGACAACGCTGTAATACCCTTATGCTCACAACCCATCGTATAGCATGAGCACATTACTATTCCTGTCACAACAGCCTTGCAGTAGAAGCAGCAGGCAAACAGGCCAACCACTGTATTATGTTAAACTCACACACCACTGAGCTTTGCTGCAGTCTTGTTGTGTGCTTAAACCTACGCTGTGTGTGTTCATGTGTTTGCTTTTTGCTGCTACGTACAGTATATTTAGTCTTCTTTCATGCTTTTGCGTGGGCAGGCACAGCAATCTGCCTGTATGCCATGCATCACCCAGCGAAGCCCCCTATTTATGCATCTCGCTCATGTGTTTGAGTGACCGCATGACACATCGCATCACTCACCCTGGCTCTGCGCTCCCCCGTCCCCCTCCTCTGCGTCCGTCAGGTTGTTAAGCATCCCAGCTTGTCTATGCTAGTTTTCTGCTGCGGAGCGATGTCACTGATCGAGCTCTCTGCGGCTCTCCCTGCGTTGGCCGCACTGTGATAGAGCCGCAGAAATAGCAGAGAAGCTTTGCAGGAAGAAAAAAAAAAGGCCAGCCGGATCCTCCTCACTCCTCTTCGCTCCTTGCTGCCTGTAGGACGCAACGAAGAGAGGCAGCGGAAAGGAGGGAAGGATTTTTTCCCTGCTCTTCGGATCCTCCTCTTGACGTCTCTTCTCTAGCTTGTAAGCGTGACTCTCTCTGTTGCTCTCTCTCCAAAAGGAGGAGGGAAGAGGGGAAGCTGCAAGAGTTTTTTTGGATGATGGAACGCCTGAAAGCTGCACACTTGTTCTCCTTCTTTGCCAATTTTTTTGTCTCTGCAAGTCCTTATCTGTCTTTCTTACTGTCACTGAATGCAAAACACTCAATCTGCCTTGCTTCGATGATGTTGCTCAGTCATTATAAATGCCTACGCTGTTCCATATTCGGGCAGTTGTCCAATTCACTCCCTATCTTTTTGTCTTATACCTCTCTGTGCTTCTCTTTTCTCATCAAAGCCTCAGACACAGAGGTGACTGAGGAAAGGCGGTTTGAGTGGTTGTAAAAGCAAGCACATGGCATTCCTTCTCTGGGTTGGTCCTTTGTCTGATTTTCAATAACCTGCTGGATTTTCTTCTTTAATATCAGTGCAAACAGACTCAATCTTTGTTGTAAGAGAATAAATACAAAATCATACCACTGTCAGACACATGTAGTTGTGAAAAAAGACAGAGTTTTGTGTTGAGATGCGCAACATCAGAGTGCATCAGCAAGTGGTTGGGTCTGCTTTCTTATTGCAGTAATTTTCTAGTTCAATCCACAGAATAACATTGATAAAACATTCCTACAGAAGAGACGTGCATGCTTTAAGGCAGCAGTGCAACAGCATTGCAGCCTTACTTCTAGACCAGACTCATTTTGATTCATTTTTGATCTGGTACACCATGTACCCAGGAGCAAAGATGTGTGTAGCACGAGGACACAACGTGTGTCGTTCAGTGTGTTTCATGAGCAATGATTCTATAAACGCAATTAATCTGGGCTATAGCTGTGGTGCAGCTGATGTTGAAAAGACATTTAAATAAACAGAGAAGATGTGAAAATGTAACTGCATGCACAGCATTTTTTTTAAAGATACGACTAACCACGACAAAGAGCCAATACCTCGAAGCTTAGAGATGTTATTATACACGGAGCTTTGTGTTTTCTTTCTTTGTTCAGCAGTACTTAGATCGTAGAAGAAAAAAAAACCTGCAAATTGAATTATGGTACTCGGGGTAAGAAAACTTTGAGTTGGCACAGCACAACTATTGAGCATGCTGTGTACTCTGACTGGTCGGTTCATATAACAAAGTCATTTTTTCAAGAAAGAGTGTGACCTCACTTCCAAATCAATGGCAAATTTTAAATAATAAAGTCCAAACTATTTAAATTTAAGCAGAAAGTGAGTAGACAATTATTTAAAATTGTATGCATAAGAATAAAACGCTAAGTGAAGTTGACTACAAAAACGTGGCAGGACGTAAAAACAATCATGAAACAAGTCCCCTGATCATAGTCAAAATGTATTTTTGTTTGGAATAAATAGGAGAGCTAAAATATTTGTTGATTTGGATGATTGGACCATTTGGCATTGTCTGATTATGTGGCTAAAATGAAAATATATAAAGATTAAAAATGTACATGCAGCAGCTAACAAAACCAAACTTTTTCTCCGTTTGTAGAACAAAACAGTTATTAATTCAGTGTTGATACTTTTGGCTTGGGGAGTTATAATATTGGGTTATGACCTGACAAAGCTTTGAGTACTTTCTCAACGGCGCTTTAAAGGTAAATATGACTTCCCCTTATTACATGATTGTAGTATCTGCCATTTCTCAACAAAAAATAATAATAATTTTAGGATTACAGATATGGCACGTAAAATGTGTTCATACATCCGTCCATTGTCCATGACAGACACAAGTCAGACAACAGACTTTCACATTTGCTTCACCAAATGAAAAGGTTGGTAAAAAATGTGTGAGGAGGCAGAAGAATCAAACAGATACGAAGAGAGCAACCACAATAATTGTATATTTGCTGTGCTAAATGATTAAAGATTAGGTTTATTTATCCCCAAACAAGATGATATTAGTCCTCAGAGTGCCAAATCTCAGCAACATTTATTGATTAAAGGAAACTCAAGGAAGGCACTGAGCCAGGCTAACTATAAATCTTGGTTTTATATTCATGACAAATGTGACATCTTGTTACACAGCACTGATCTTTAGCAAAGCCTCTTGAGAAAATGGAGTTTTAGAGCTAAATCTCTGTACAGTGACCCATAGAAACCAACAACATGATGAGAATGATCTCCATAGAAACTATAACAAGAACAAACACAAGAAAACTATTTAACATGCTTTAAAACCAAATGAAAATGCTACATCTCAAAGTACACTGATGCAACAGTTCATTTTATATAGCTCTGTCAAATTTCAGGTAAACAATACTGGCATAGTTATAATCAGGGCAGCTGGAAAAAGGACTGTGCAAGAAAAGTGACCCACATGAACTGACTTGCAGGAGCTAAGGGACCGGATGGTGCTGCATCTTTATATTTCACAGAAGGAAAAAGCTGAAAACACTCTTTGATATAAAACAAAATCAAATTAAAAACAGAAAACCTATGAAAATTCCATTTTAGAGCTGATAAACTTTGGAAAGGTTATTATAGACTTGACTATGAGGTAAAGGTGACGTATTGTAATGCATGTATTTCAATTGGCTAGAATAGCATTGGGAAGTATTTTTTCCTTTCCTATAGAGAGTAACAGTCAGAAACTTCTATTTGAAGCATTTTGGCAAGGCTGCAAAAAGGCTGAAATAATACTGAAAGCTGTAATGAATAGACACTGACCTCCACATATATATGTATCTTTGGCTTCATGTCACATATGAAAGCAGAGGTTGTAAATTCTGAACACATAGGATACTAAAGGGGAAACTCTTGTTAATCTGTCAGAGCTTATTTAACCGTAGTTACAACTACAGGGTAGAGGGAACTTAAACAATTTTCTTTATTTAGTTTAGCATCAAGGAAATGAAGCAAATTTTATATTATAGTGAGTTCTCACTGCTGACTCACTCCGCCATCTAAAAGTTATTTTAATTCTTAAGCCGTGTGGCTTGAAGACAACCCATCAGTATCTCCCCAACAATCAGATTAGTAGTAGCCCTTCTAACAGTGGGAGAATGCCCAAAGGAAATACTTGGAGTCTAGATGGAAGGTGCAGTTCAACCAGCATCCATTACAATGAGAGTGAGTGCTTTGAATACAAACTAAAACAGCCTCTGTATCTTCCAAATGCATAAGGGTTGCAGTCAACATGAAAAAAAGGAACACAAATGGAAAATACTGTTTCTAAGTGACTAGATGTTTTAGCAGTGTTTAAATAAGAAGAGTAGGCAGAAAGGTGAGAGATACTGACAGTGGAGTATGAGGATTTTATTACTGTAGATGCATGAGTCATATTTTTCTGAAGTTGTTTTTGTTATCTGTGTCTGATTACATGTGCCTGAGCTGGCATTCAAGCATGACCTTTTGTTCCTCTGTAACATTTTTGCAGTGCTCCTTGTAACAACTAATCACCATTGAGAGAGTTGTTCTCAAAAAGGCCTTTGAATTTCAATTTTCTAGGGTATCACAACAAGCTCATTTGATTGCTATGGTTTTCTGGGAATCTTTGTTATAACACTGTTTGAAAAACACAGAGTTTCCTTTCCATTACTGGTACTGAATATTAAACTCTGTGAGTTACTTTCAATTGATTTAACCTTTTAACATCATAGATGTCACCAGTGAGACCGAAATAACACACGTTCTTCGGCATACAGTAACGCCTGGACCGTTTACATGATCAATTTGAATCTTTCTCAATCTTTGTGATAAAATCAGATGATTTACGTCGCTTGCATCAGCTCTTCATCCCTGTAATGTCTTGCAAATTAGCGCAAAGCTGCTTTTTTCCCTTTCAGAATTCACAGGAATTACTTCAATTGTGTAAACAGTTGAAGAGTTACAGTAGATGAAATAATGTGGCTACTGGAGCAAGAGCTCAGGTGTTAAAGGGTTGATAAACAGTGCAAACCAAACACACTTCTGGCCAATCTTGTGCTAAAATGTCTCTTCCTGTTAGAAGGGGAAACTGGGCGGGCTAACAACAGAATAAGCAATTGTGATTGGCAGAGGGCAGTGCAATCTTTCACGGTAGCCGATTGGAAGCAATACTTTTTTACACACAGGCCAGGGCCCTCATCCCACACACATACAGTTCAAAGAAGTTATAGAAAAGGTGAGTCCAAAGCAGCCTGATGGAAAACTGACATTTAATAGATGAAGATAAAAGCACAAACTTAAATGAATTGCAGTCAAATGCAAGTAAAAGCATGTAGTGTGTACATGCACATTCTTTTCAAATTTTTATTGACGTCCAGAAAATAAGTAAGTGTTTGATTTGCACTGAACACACTTTAAGCTGTTAAAATGTTTACTTTTGTTGTGAACAAAAACACAATAAATAATTAAGGTTATATGCAAGTAAATGTTTATTTCTCTCACTTTAGTTGAAATGAAAAATGATAAGAAAATTCAATATTTTGCATGTAGATTTTTTTTTTTACAGTAACACAAATAGTGGTTTTTCCTGGCAAGTAGGTAATTTTACAATAGAGCAATTCAGATACTAACTCGGTTACTTTTTTGAACAAGTGGTAAGCAATTATGACTACTTTTACTAATTACTCATTTAAAGTAATATTGCCAACACTGTCTATTAGCAAAGTTCTAGACAAAGCTTCACACTAGCTTAAAAATTCAAAAGACAATAAAACGAGGCAGAGCAACTTAGACATCACATCCAGTAAAAACTTCCAAAAATTCAGATTTCCATTTCAAGGATCATAAAGGGATAAAAAAAATGAAGCACAACAGGGAGCAGAGGTTGATTTTATAAATTTAAAAGTAAAGTACTGACCCTGCACAGACACATGGTTTAAATAAAAAAAACAAGATTTCTACGATTAGTAGAGACGGCCCCCAGAGACATTAATGCAATAAGATCTTTATCCACGCTCAGACCATACTTTTTTTTTTCAATTGTTAATGCCCCACCCTTCCACAAAGCTTTATGAAATGCAGCTTTGTCAACAAGATTATAAAAAAAGGAAAAAGCAGCAATCAGATAAACTACTCTGGCTTTGGTCCGTCTCTCCTCAGCATGGAAAAAAGACTGTGAGCTATCCAAATAACTGAGCTTTCCAAATAACTCAGACACGCAATAAGCAGGATTTTCTGCGCTTCATTGCAAATGGGAGAAAATCTGACAGGGACCACAGGAGGAGAAGGTGTAGGACTAAAAATACTGAGAATCAACAATCCAGAGCTACAGATAGTGTGGGCAAAAGGTTAAGAGGTGTATGCATGCAGGTTGGAACAAGAAGAGGAAGGCTTCCGGTGGCAAAAGAGTGTCAGCAAGAATGAAAGAAGTGGAGACCACTGTGGTCAGAGCAGCCATGTTGTTGGATTAGAGAGAGTGGCTTTGAGAAATAAAGAGGAGGCAGAGCTGAAGGAGGCTGAGATGAAGATGTTGAAGTTCTCTATTGGAGTGACAAAGATTTATAGGATCATGAATGAATACATCAGAGCAACCGCTCCTGTTTGATAATTTGGAGATAAATGCAAGAGAGCCAGAAAGAGATCTACTGGACATGTTAGAAGTGGGGACAGCGGTTGTGTTGGTAAATAAATGCTAAAGTCTGGTAGCTTTGTTAAGCTTCCATCAAACTTAAAGCAACGACAATGTTTTTTTTCATAGTGCATTACAATATTTATTTCAGGTTTTTCTTTTAACTATTTTTTATGGATTAAAAACTAGAAAATAGAAAAACTAACTATTGCACGTCGTTCAGTTTGAGGTCCAGATGACTGCAGATAACCACCTAGGATGAGACTGAAGCTCATTTTAGCAAGAGATGATAAGAATAATAAATCCCCCCACCACTGCCACCATGTGCAACTAAATTTGATTAAAAACCTAACGTTCTAAATGTTGCAATTCCTTAAAGACTCGAGGCGCAAGAGATTATTTTTTGATTTACATGTTAAAATTCAAATTTTACACCAAAAATAAACACATATTTACAGTATAAAAGTATGTTAAAAAAGCAGTCAAGTGGACTTGGTTCATCTTTTTTAAATAAGAGACATTTTATCTCTTTGTTCAAAAGGCTTTCTCGATTATAAAAAAAGTGGTTAAAAAAGGAAAAATGTAAGTTCTAGAAGTTGTCCCCCACCTGGGAGTGCGGAACTTGTTCTCTGCATTTGACCCTTCCCTGGGGAACAGTGAGCTGCAGTCACAGCTATTTGGTGCTTTAACTCCCCCAATCTTACTCCATAATGCTGAGTGTCAAGCAGGGAGCCACTGGGTCCTATTTATGGTCTCTGGGTCGACTCTCCTTGACTCAGGGTAGACCACTGACTGTAAATGAGAACTGAACTGAGTGACACCTCCCCCCTCATGTTCTAAACAGGAAGTACCCGATGGCCCCGAGAAGCCTAAATCCAAGAGACTTCTATTGAGAAATACACATCTATTACTCAGTCATTGTAGTTTTCAAAATAACCATTCTTTCTGTGCTACCTTCTTAACATGTTCTTGCTAATCCTTTTTTTAAATTATATTTTTCTGTAGTGCAAGTTACTCAAATTATAAACTAGCAAATCAGATGCCTCAATGAAAGTATGTGGTCTCACATTTGAAGCTTTTGACAGATTCCCCCGAGCCCACTTTCAGTGGAATGGGTGTGGCCTTCTAACATGCTTACTCCTGCCTGGAGAGAGTAGTTTCCATACAAATGTAGACTCAGACCGACACGGACAAATCAGTGACTCAGATTACTGACAACGCCTAGTTCCAACATGGCGACGGTCCTGTCGCAGAAAACTGAATTGACTTCATTTTGTTGAAACTGGAAACAAGTCATTGTTTATGGTTGACGTCATACCCACTTGGTCCAGTTCTCTTATTTGTGTTCACAATGAATCCGATTCGTGCATCAGAAATGACCAGTTTCTAAACTTGAAATGACCAGGTATAGACGCCTGTTTAGACGCGCCCCAGCGCGATAGGCATGGCGGTCTGGCAACAGCGCGATTTGAGCAGTGCGGTGCGATTTGGGTAACACGGTCAGTGTTAAAATATTTTAAATTTGGCAAGGTCGTCGCGTCAACCAATCTGACCATTTTTTGATCGCTGTACCCCTTTCAAGGTAACTGCGTTGCCGGGGCTCATCCTTGCTACGGGTACACCCTGGACAGGTCGTCAGTCTGCTTTGGATGCTTGAATTTTAAAAATAATAATTGATTGGATTTATCTGTGCTTTTCCGGACACTCAAAACGCTTACAGTGTGTCCATTATTCATTGACTCCTCATTCATACTTGGTGATGGTAAGCTACTGTTGTAGCCACAGCTGCCCTGGGGCAGACTGACAGCAGTGTGGCTGCCAGTTCACGCCTACGGCCCCTCTGACCATCACCAGGACATTCATACACAGTAACACACCAGTGGAGCCACACTGGAGGCAATGAGGGTGAAGTGTCTAGCCCAAGGACACAACGACAGTTGGCTGGGGGGAGCAGGGATTGAACCGCCGACCCTTCGATCATTGGACGCCCTGCTCAACTGCCTGAGGCACTGCCGCCCCAATTTAAGACATTGTTCTTATTTTCCAAGGAGACATTATAAAAAGGTGTTTTATTCTTGATTTATTTTATTTGTCCCCTTTGGTTTATGCAAGACAGCAAGCCTTCAAACTGGGTCAAAGACCTTGGAAGCTGCCGTCATTCAGACACTCGCAGCGGATATGAAGCTCACTGTACTGAAAAAGTCTCTGAATGATGAGTTGTTGTTTTTTTAAATAGGCAATAAGGATGTTTTAGAGGGGAATGACTACATAAGCCTGAACATGAACTTTTTAAAATTGAAAAATCTATAAGTGGATGATGTTCAGTGCTGAGTTGACATGTCTGTGGCGTCAGAAATGCGCTTGTATGGTAAGCTGCAAAACTAGCAGAACTGTTCAGCCACAGAAGGGCTGTCAGGTAATTAATGTGAGGATAGCCACTAAAGTCCAGAGACAAGGCCCAGCCATTGACATTGCTTTGATTGTGAAACAGGCATCTAAAGATAAAGGGAGATTCTTGTAGTCGATGCAAAAAAAAAAAAAAAAGATCAAAGTAACCTAGCAATGTTTCAGAAGAGCACAGACTTTTGAATGCTCCACATGTGTTTTATTTGATGAGGCCTGCTGACAGACATCAGTCTGTTCGGCTTTTTAGCTGTCTAAAAAGGGTTAAATAAATAAATAAAGTTATTAGAAACAAACCTTTCGGGACTTGCATGCAAACTACATTGGAGAGGAGGGTAAATTTTCTAACCGAAAAAAAGGATTGTTAATAAGCATAATGTACCATTTACATTTTTTTGAATTTTTTAAAATTACTTTTAAATATTCATAAAGTACCAATTTGCAAGCATGGTTTTCTTAAGATGCTATACAAAAAGCAAAAAGCAATTAAAGAATTGCATCAGATCACATGAAGACAGGCTTAAGACTAGAAAGTTTTATTAGGTATTAGGAGGCACACAAGAAGCAGCCCCACATGCTACATGTGTACTGTTTCAGTATCAAAGCCAAGTAACCTAAAACAATGGTTATTTATTGTGTTTTTTAGCTTTAAAAACTTATCACTTAAAGTGTAAATATGCTAAGAAAAGCTGCAATTTTATTTCAATTTGTTCCTTCATCTTTTGAAAGGATTTGTACATTTCAAAGACCTTAGATTTAGATTTTTTAAATTCTTCACAAACCTCTGTTACGGACTTAAGCAACAGTGTATTACATCATGACATAAGTTACTTCTATATGTTCTTTTGTAAGAAGTATTCATCGTGTGGGATCATGGGAAGTATATTAACAGATGTATGTCAATAGAGGGAAGAGGGAGGGTTAAGGGTGGTTTAGTTTCTGTGTCTGTTTCTGGTTTTATTTGTAAAACACTTGGAGCTGTGCAAAGTATAAAAAGCGCTTTTTATAAATAAAGTTTGATTTGATATTAGTTTAAATTGACATTATGTACATAAACACACAGAGGTAGATATGGCATGCTGTGCTACACTGCATTAAACTCCAAACAAACATAAATAATGTGTGTAAAGGTAAGAATAGCAAACTAAGGAAAAAATCTATTAATCTAAATTTATTTTTAAAGGCATGAGCTCCTAAAGGTATTTTTCTGATGTTCTGCTCTTCGTACCAACACTTTACATAATGACAGAAGAAAATACCATATCAATCAAAACGAATCTAGCGCTATGTCTATGTTTATCCAATGTTTCATTTTCCCTTGGGTGCTCCTAGATCTGGCACTGTCCCACGCAAAAGCTACAATCACTGAGGTAGCTTGTTTATTTCAGGCCAGCAAAAAAACTCAGTAGCTGAATAAAAAAAAAAAAAGAATGTTCTTTTCCTTTATTACTTAGTTTAACAAATAATTTATTTGGTACAGTGATGGGCTATTCTATTTTACTATAAAAAACTAGAAAGTTATTAAGTTCAACTGTAATACAGTTACCCTCTTTACCTGTTGGTGTTTTTTAATAGAATTTATCTTTTATTATAGTGTGTTGATGTAATTCAAAGCCTACGTTTTCTTAGCTGTGAACACTATGATCTTTTTTTTTTTTTTTTAGCCCAAGCTTGTCCAAAATCTGGCAAATGTGGCCAGATGTGAATTTTAAACTCACACCACCTGTAAAGTTATGCGAAGCATCAGCGATGTTTATGTTTTGTTTATAGCTAAAGTTAACAAGGAAGTTGACAGGCGATTTTTGAGGGGGATATTCTTTAAAGTGACAGACACAATTTCCTTCTTTCAAAATCTTCGTGGTTAGGTTTTGTTCATTCTGATTTCCCTTTCTAAATCAAATGTACCAATGATAGTGTTTAAATACACAGTATTTTAATTTGCACACATCCATTGAGATGCATTTAGCAACCATTTAAGCATAATATATTGAGGAAAGACTCTTGGTTTGAACTGTGAATCGCTGATCTTAATTCATGATTCAAATCAGATTACCACCTAAGTAATGATCCACAGCGCTATAAAATAACATTCATGTAAATGTACTTTCTAACAACTCCCTGCTGGTGATTTTCAAGATAGCCTCTGTCTGTTATAAGTATATCTGTAAGATGAAAGCAAACCTTTTGACAACTTCCCACGTTAGGAGAGGTAAAGCTGACAGACCTATTGAGCTGTGGTGGAAGGTAGCCCAGGCTGAAAAAAACCCATCATGTTAGAGAGAGATGTAGAAAGAAAAAAAGTAGCCATGAGATATATCTTTCTCAGAAAAAAACGGACAGAACTTTTAAGACTTAAGAGAGTGTAAATACATTTCAAGAGTTTTTTGAGGGTACAGCATCTGACCTGTAGTTTCTACACCAGAATCATTCCATACGTTCACCAAGACAGCACTAACTCACCCTATTTTTTTGCTATTTATTCTATCTTTGCCACTGAGGAGGTGGATACCAAAGAAGGAAGACATGACCCAATTTTGGTTTCCCTGAAAAAAAGAGAGATAAAGCAACAAAGAGAGAAAAATTAAGTGGGAAAAAAAAAGATGAAGAGAATGAGGAAGAGTGCTAGTTTGAATAAGAAAAGAAAGTAATGAGGGCTCATTCTTATGCATGACTCTAACACACTGCTTCCCACAAGGATATCAATGCCACTGTGGTCAAATCAGAACACTAAAACACCTGGATCTTTGAGATTATCTTGTACAATATTTTTAGCAACACTTTACTATTTATTTTTTAAAAATCTTTACAAATTTAATATGTCTAGTTCCAGGAATGAGTAGGGAAACTTAAAACTGGGTCACTTTGTTGTAAAAAAAAAAAGAAAAAGAAAAATTGCAGGACCCAATAAAATTTTTTCAAAAGGCTTTTGATTGTAAAAAAAAAAGTAAATAATATAGAGTTTTCGTATTTTGGCAGCAAGTTACAGTTTTTTGATGTAATAAATAAAAAGGACAGCTGTCCAAACCGACACTTTGTTTTCTGGATGTGTGGTTTTCTGTTGACAAAGTGTTGTATTTTCACCCAGACACAGGACATGGTACCTAATTTTAGATATGAAGAGGATTTTCTACAGTTTTATAAACGCCTGTGAGGCAGAGGATACCAACAAATGTGTACAAGAAGAATAACTAACCTGAACATAAAACAGATAATAGTGAGTTTCATATGGATTGTTGGTGCCAATCCCATAGTGATAACTTGATTTCAAAATAAAAACTGTTTATAAACAATCAAATGTGATTTCCTTTTTGAAAAAACAAAATAAAATATAAATCACATTAATTATTCAATATTATTTTAGAGTTTATCCAGAGTGGACATAATTTGGTTTGCTTCAAGTAAACCAGAGTTCATTTTCAGTCTAAATACACTCAAGAGGAACCTGGTCCGGGAACAGGAACCACTCTCTGACCCAGCCTTCGAGGTGGTCCCAGTTAAACTGAGCTTTAGGTCGCCCTTAGTTTATTCAGACTGAAAAGGTTCACTGTTTTCCTGACTTTTGCATCCCAGATTATATTTGAGTTCAGAGTCCAAAAACTGGATAAGCAGCAGTTGGAATAAGATGACAAAAGGCGCCAAGACAATCTTTAAGATGTGAACATTAAGGGGAGACATTCATTAAAAAATCTCTTGGTAGTTAATTTTAATAGTGTCTTGGTCTAATGCACTCTCTACTACACTCTTGTGTTGTAAACTGCGTTAGATAATGTAGATTATGTTTATGTCACCGAGGAGACTCTTGACTGAGATAGGTTGGCATCCATTTCTTACGTTACACAATTTGTTCTAATTCTCTACTAAACATTAAACAACACCCTTCTTTTTCTGAGCAAAAAACCTTAAAAAAAGGTTATTTGAAGATTAAGATGTTAGATTTTACGGCTTCCTCCTTTGATTTTAATTTGACGTCTCCCCCCCAAAAAATTTAAAAAATACACTGGAATTTTATAATCTGTAACACAATTCAATTAGTTTTGCACTACATAAATAATGGTTTTACTATCAAATTTAAATGGTCCAATGTTGTTCATCCCACTAGATGGACAATAATAAACTTCAAACTTGAGAAATGTTTGCTCAAATTATGAGTACTGAAGATTTCACTGCAGGAAAATAAAATATAAACTACCAAGTTTGTTTTCAATCTTTTTACATTTTTATGATGAATCTGGGAATTGAAGGGACTCAACAGCCAATTCCTGAATGTTATACCTATAACATGGCATAATAACTCTGGCCAAATCCATATATTCTACAGCTTCTATTTGCTTAACAGAACCAGTGGGTCCAGGATGTGTGCTTGTGGATTTAGCCAGAGATTGAGATTTTTTGGACAAATCTGCATATAGTTGCTATGTTTAGCCATCACCACATATAAATGCATGAGAGATGGATTCCCGTCATCCTACAAAAGTTCCTTCTTCTCTGTGGTATTATTTAAAAAAAATCAAAAATTAAGGAAATGACATGGAAGGCATCCTGAAATAGACATAAGGCCTCTTTCTTTTCTTTTTCTTTTTAGTGAGAAAATACAGGAAGTGAATATATGAACAAATATATGAGCAAAATCTAACATCCAGCCTGTCATTTACAACTGGCAGTCAAATATGTTAAAGATGGCAATATTTTATTTCAAAGCAATAAATCTTTATGAAAACACAAAGCCTCGCTTGAAATAAAATGATCAATACACAGAGGTCAACAACAACTATTACAAGCCCAAACCCAGTGTGTTTATAGGCTACTAACTGTATCAATTTCTGGTTAGATGATCATGTTTACAATATTTTGTATTTATATTTTTAAATCTGTGAAAAAAACAACATGCTGCACTCACTTATCTTCACTACAAGCGAGTTACTTAGAGAGTGACCGCACCACTAGCGGTTCATTGCCAATGGATCAATTGACACCTCTGGCTTACGATGGGTGATAATGTCCTCGTCTGAGTGGATAATGCAGAGATAATCTGTTCTGTAGTACTTTTTATTGTTAAATAGGCACAACCAGCTCTACAAATTAGATTACAGCTCCACTTGTGGCTGATACAATCACAGTTATATCGAGGAGCCAGAATATTTCAGTTTATATAAAGCCTTGGGACTGAAGATCCATTGACTTTCTGTCAATTCCTATTTACATTACTGGACATGCATGTTGAGCAGGGACACCACAACAGGAACATTTCATGTAGATTTGTGTTTCTACATACTATTATTACCATCATTAAAAAAGAGCAATGTGTAACAGGAAAAAGGTTGTGCAATGTGTCTCAAGTCATATTTCTGGTAAAGAAAAAGACAATATATCCTATATTTCTAGCAAAACAAGCTAAGGAGAGATAAATAACAAAACCACAATAATTTAAACATGTTTCCTTTTGCAAGGATGTTCTAATAAATAGTCACTGATCAATATAGGGTTGACAAAAAAGACAAAATGAGACAATAAGGGGTGGTTTTGTTTTTGTGTTAAGCATTGTACAGAAGTGTGTAAAAAAACTGAAGGCTCCTTAATTAGCAGGACTTCTGATCTCATAAGTTTACCCAAAGGTAATGTGCAAAGTCCCCTTGTGATTTTTTTATTTTAGAATTGACAGGGTTCTTCCATTTTACTCAGGGGCATCCTGCCTACTTAACCACAGTGATGAATACACATGCATGTACCCCAGTCATACAACATCTCCATATCCTGTTTATGTGAGCAGCTTATTACTTTGTGCATGTTGTAGTGTTGAACTGTTATAGAGAAAACCAGTAAATGGAGGAACTTTAGTTAGATTAGACTTTTTGGTCATGGGTAAATGTCTGTTTATTCTTTCTACCATCATGTGTACTGGATTGTTGAATTTGCAATAGTCAAATCTCGCCACATTTTTTGTTAATTCATCTTGCATCAAATGGTTTTAAATGATAAAACTAAGTACCTGAACTGTCTGAGCTGCACAATCTAGCACACTTGAACACAAGTGATTTGAAAAAGGATGTTCCTCTACTGTGTTCTACCAGGTGTGCTGTTTGCTAGTTCTGAAGACACAAACCAGGGAAGTGAGAGGGCGTTGCGATTTAAAGGGTATGCACTAAAGTAGTTAAAATCATGTGACTTTGTTAACCTGGCCACATTGGCTGGACAGCTTCAGCGTACTTGAATAGAACGCACCCGTAAACTGACCCAGAAGTCTTGGACTTTTGTTGATCTACTTCAAAAAGTAGCCCATTTGAAAGATGAAACCAGGTGTTGTCACATCAGAGATGTCCATTCAACTGGACTTAGTGAATCGTATTTATAGCTGAATTCAACTAAGTTGCAGAAATCTCTAATCCTAACTAGTGCACAATACAATATGTATGAGAAGCCTACCTCTTATTTATATGGTCACATTGACTGCGAAACCAAGGATCAGACTCACAAAAGCTTAGACCATGTCTGCATTGCAACATTCTAAATACAGTAGACACTTTGTTTTTGCTCTTATTTCATCAACGGTTTCTTGCATTTATGTACCTGTTGTGGAGAAAATGTGTAGAAGGAGACAGTCCAATAAAATTGAAAGTGAATTATCAATTTCTATTTATCAATCAAATTATTAATACCAAACCCCCCGTCCCCCAGTAGACAAGCAACGGCTTAGCAGTTAAACAGCAAATAACCAAAGTTTCTGAGTCCTGCTCAACTCTCTGTTATGATCCTATGGTGTTGCACCCTGTGAGGTCTATACCAGGGTATAAATGACAAACCTTGTAACATTGTAATAGTCTAAGATTGTAATTGTAATTCTCTAATATGTTTATCAGCAATCTGAAAAGGGAATCAGCGATAATATAAGGAGCTTTTATTTTTTATAATGGATTTAAAAAATACCTATTTTTTACGTCCAACAAAAAAAGTGTAGATCCTTTATAATATGAGGGGATGATAAAATAAACAGCTACATTGTTTTTTTTAAATTACAAGTAACAGTGTTTATGATAAAAATAAAAATGGTATTTCTGTTCAAACAGGATAAGATGAAAAACATTTGACTAGGTGCAGTCAGTTTTAGATTTTGCAACTAAAATCTTATTTCAGCGTACCGTAATTTTTTCTCAGCTAAGACTATTTTACTGTGTACTTACAATGTTGCTGTATTTCAAAATTTTACTATTATATCCATTGTTTTCTGAAATTTTTAATACATAGACAAAAAGCAGAACAGCTTTAATGCAAATACAAATGACACTAGATGGCAAAATGCCATGAAAAAGGTTTATTTGGAGACAGAGACAAAAAAGAAACTTATGGTATACAGCACATGTGATCGAGTACATCCACAAAAAAATAGTAAAAGGGCAAACGAAGTTTGGACATAGAAAGACTTAAGTTCACAAAGCTTAGAAGAGCATCTTGCCAGCTTCAAATAAGAGAATGCTTCCCCTGAATCTAAATGCTATAATCTTATCTGCCCAGTGGAGCACAGATCAGAGAAAGACTAAATTTCCTTTCGGTGATTGGCTCAAACATCTTTGGAACAGCCTTATTTTTAGCTGCATACACATTTTCACACACAGACGCATACAAGAAGAAGGTTCCTCTCCAGTGAGTTTAACACACTAGCCTGAAAAGTGTTTGACATCCAAAAAGTAAAAAGGAAGAATCTCTCTGATTCCACTGCTCCAACTTCATCTCCTGCCATAAAATGATTTCTTTTTCTTTTAGACAATGGCTGACAGAACCAAGGGAGCATATGCACGTCATATGAATGCTCTGAGAATTGCAGTAAAGAAACTTTCACCTGAACCAATACACATCAAACATTGCCATAAGATGCTATAAATTTTTCTTTAAAAACATGTATGTTTTGCCTTTCCTTTTGTTTTCCATCCACTACTCAGATTCATTAATGTATACTTTTCATAAGCATAAGTATTGGCATAACATGAAAGTTATCCAAAAGTAAAGCCCTCTTTAGCAGTGTACTAAAAAAAAAAATCCTTAAAACAGTCTAACAACCTATGCAAAATGCAAGGATTAAAAGGTTCTTTCTTGTTTGGCCTGATATTCTGTGCCTGTGTAAGTGAAGCATTTTGTATGGTATCCAAGCCATAACTAAGCAGTGCTATAACACACTGAAAGGTACAAAAGCTTGATTTATTGCATTTTTAATTCGAAGGAAGTCTAATTGAATTCCAAATTCTCCTAGTTATCTAGTTACCTAGTTATCTCTAGTAGGAATGTCATACATGTGCAGGTCTGCTAGTCTTTTCTAAAATAAAGAGATACAAGCAGTGTTTGACCCAACTGAAACAATTGCAAAATAGACTCTTAGGCTTCTGCCATTTAACTTTACCAAGAAGAAATAACTGAAATCTTCTCAAAAACTGAAAAATACATAAGCAAGATGCCCTGCAGTCTAAATCCCAGTGCCAGAATTTCTTGCCTCCAGCAAGTTTTTTCTGCAATTCACACAAGCTTGAAGGGAACCTCAAGGAGAAAGGCTGAATCTCAAATAGGCCTAATGTGAAATGGAGTGAAAGTGACACAGTGAGGACAGCCTGTGCCCTGCGGCATCACCTGTTTTCACCTGACCCACAAACTGGTACAACCACAGGAACCAGCTGCTGAGTCAGCAGCAAGAGTCCAGGTTGAAGTCTGAGGTTTCATACTGGGGAAACAGAACAAGTGATGCAGCCAACTCAAGAGAAGAGAAGATGATGTGAAGTGCTTACAGAGGTGAAAAGGACATTAGAGAGAAGAAAGAACAAATATAGACATCAGTAGTTCAGTAAGGAGAAACCAACATCATATAGGTTGGACACAAGGTGAAGATTGACACAGACTGTGAGAAAAGATAAATAAAAACAACTTTATGCAACAGAGTAAGTGCTAAAGGGGGGAAATGTTCACCCCATGAGCTTTTATCTTGTTATGCAAAGATCTGTCATATACAGAATAGACAGAATAGTGTTTTCGACAATGTAAAGGTTTAATGTGATTTAAAAAAAAACCTTCTAGGTTTTGTAGTGTTTGTACTTTTGGTCCACGTTACCATCCAAACACAAAAAACTATGAGTCCAAAAGATGCTATATTACATTACAGGTGGCTACTTACAACTACAATATTTTGTTCTTAAAGTGTCTTTGTGGTAGGTAATTCTATGCTCGAATCATCTTTCCAAGACAGTCACAAGAAAGAATATCCTCCAATTAAAATAATTTAACCTGTCAGATTAGTTTTTAATGAGCATTTAGACTTCAGTTATTAACTAGAAGAAGTTGCCTGAATGCTGCAGGCTGAACCTTGTCAGATGCTAAAGTTAATTGCCAAATTAATTAAATAATAGGCCGAATCCGAATTCTTCCTCTACCCTTACGGCTACTACCTACCCCTCCAATTGAGGGGCATTTGGAGAGGTAGGATTGTCCGAAATAATTTTTTAGTTCATGAGGCTGTGCCTGATGCACAGAAGCTATATGAAATGTATGTAATCATTTTTTGTTTTATACGAAGACCTTTTCAAAGTTCTAAACAGATGTTAGAAATCTAGGAGGAAGAGGAAAATGAAACAAAAATGTATCATAAGAACATCAGGGTTGAGGTTCACCATGATAGATTCTAGGAGGATTCCAATATGAACCTTTTGTCATTGTTAATTGAGGTTAGTAGCTTAAGCCATGCCTTTTTTAAGCTAGGCAACAGTGCCTTGCACAAAGCACAAGCCTTTAACTCACACAAGAAAATGAAGTTTTTAACTAAATTCCATAAGCAATAGAAAACTACATTAGAAGGATTTAAAAAAAATCCCACCACAAGGTCTACATGGTTAAATTGATTTGTTTTTGTGTAAAGACCAGTCTGTTTTTGTGCAGACCAGCTCTTGTGAGGTGATGATTTTTATATTTAATAGTGAGCCTTCAGACTGAGAAGTGTACCAGTCCTTCTGAGACTTCAGCCAGGTTCCGGTTCCAAAGGTACCTCGGCCCTAATGGAACCTAACCACTTCAGATCTGTCGGCTTAACTCTACCACCTGATGAAGACTATGGAGAGGATCATCTCAGTTACTCGCGACCCAGGTGAGCTCTCCAGCACTGACCTGGCTGTAGTTTGTATATCGACCAGGCATCAGGTGGATGACGCCATCATCTACTCCGCGGCATCGGCCCTGTCTCACCTGGAGGCCCCTGGGAGCACTGTGAGAGTCATGTTTTTGGATTTCTCCAGTGCTTTCAACACCATCCAGCCATCACTACTGAGGAGGAAGCTGAGGTTGTGGTGGGACCAACATCTGCTGGCGCTGGACCATCAACTACCTCACAGACAGACCACAGTTTGTGAGGCTGTTATGGATCAGGTCTGATGTGGCTGTCTGCAGCAACGGGGGCACCTCAAAGGACTGTGCTTCCCATTCTTGTTCACCCTGGTACACATCGGACTTGACTCCACATTCCCACCACTGGTTATCTGCAGAAGCCTCAGATGACAGTGCCATTGGTGGCTGCATCAAGGGGATGAGTAGAGACAGGGGGTCATCTCCGACTTTGTTGGCTGGTGGTGACGAACCACTCTGGTGGCAAACACCAGCAAAACAAAGGAGCTGGTCCTGGACTTTAGGAGGTCCTCACCATCACAGTCACCGGTGAACATCCAGGGTTCAGACATTGAGTTTGTGGACACATTTAAATATCTGCGTTCACCTGAACAACAGACTGACTGGTCTAACAAATACAGATGCTCTTGTACAGGAGCACAGAGCCGCCTTCCACCTGCTGAGGAGACTGAGGTCGTTTCATGGGTGCAGACAGCTGCTGAGACCTTTATGACACTGTGGTGGGCTCTAGTGGTCCTTTTTGTGGAGTTGTGCTGGCCGGGTGGCAGTGCAGGCAGAGACATGAGGAGGCTTAACAAACTGGTTAAGGAGGTCGGCTCTGTCCTGGGCTGCACACTTGAGTCCATGGAGGAGGTGGCGGACAGGAGGATGTTAGCCAAGCTTTGACATTCATCATGGATGACCCCTCCCACCCCTGCACCAAAATCAGAGTAGGCTGACCAGCTCCTTCAGCACCAGACTGTTGGCACCCACAGTGCAAGAAGGAGCGCTATCACTGCAGGCCATTCTCTCCCTACAGCCATCAGATCGGTACAACACCGCAGGTCAAAAGTGACACTCATTTGTCCCAGGGTTTTTCATTCACTCACTTATTTATTTTTTCTTTTGTTGTAGTTGTTGTTTTTCAATTTCCATTGTTTTTTGTTCCTGAACAAGCTGTTTGTTTTGGTGTGAATTTATCAATTACTTCAGGGCTTGAAAAAAATTTCTTTTTACATGTTTTTACAGTTGATCAAGTATGTTTGCAGACCATATGTTTTTTACATTCTTTTGCAGCTGTATTTATTTAATATTTAATATTTATTTAATAAGCACCCCATTTTTGATAACAATTTTCATAATAATTTTAATAATAATTTTTAATTATTTAATATGAATGTCATTTGTGATGTCCTTTTTGATGTTATATTATATAGATTATTTCTGAATGTCGTCTTTGCTGGCTACTAAGATAAAATGAAATTTCCCTATCAGGATTAATGTACATCTATCTATCTATCTATTCATCTATCTATCTATCTATCTATCTATCTATATTCTGTTTATCTATCTATCTATCTATCTATCTATCTATTCATTCATCTATCCATCCATCCATCTATCTATAGCTGTGTGTTGAATTCAGCAGAACTGGAAAACCTGAATATCCAATATGGATTTTTATACAGTTTATATGTCATCTGAAATTCAGTAATCTCAAAACCTTTGGAATCTCTATCAATTGGTAATAATTTCTGCACAAAAGCAAATATGCAAACATTGTTTTGAATTGAATAACGGTTAATCTTTGTTAAACTCAATATAGTATGAAAAAAGAGAGAACAGTGTAAATGGGACACTATTGTTTTATAATTACAGGGTAGACTCTACTTATTTCTTATTTCTAATATACACATAGATGCATAAGAATGTGTTTAAAAACATTTATCCACCAAAATAAAGAAATATGACTTCTCTCAGAGTTTTTACAGGATAGGGAAGTGAAGTTTGCCTCCCTGTAGCCGCATTTCCACTGTGCAATTGTGTCTGACAGCAGATGGAAGCTAGGGCCAAAATGAAAAGAGATGTGCTGTACAATTTCCATACTTCCTTGTAGAAGGAATCAGTATAACTCTGGTTAAGAAGAATCTCTCTGGAAATGTGTGGCCTAAAAGGTTCAGAATTAGGTGATTAGCCTCTGTTGCCTCTATTAAATGGCTGTTGTTGCAGTTAGGGTGCATTAAGAACTACTTGAGACTGCCCTTGCAAAAAAAAATGTCCATTTAGTCATTCCTGAAGATTACTTTTGCAATATTTATCTGAATTAAAATAGATGATATAAAAGTAATTTTTTAAACCAGAGATATGATTTTATGTATAAATATATATATATATATATATATATATATATATATATATATATATATATATATATATATATATATATATATATATATTTAAATAATCGCAGTTTTAAAATAGTGTTCTATGGTCAGCTAGAACTTATGAATTAAAAGAGAGAGAGTCCATATTTGCATTTAAAAAGCATGTATTAAATAGTTTAAAGTGGACCCACCTCAGTGGTTGAAATGCTTTCTATGTGCTCATGAAAGAAGATGTGGTCTAGAAATGAACAGAGATCAAGCATAAAATGGTTTTTGATAGGTGTGCATCTATAGAGGGATGCAAAAGAGATGCTGAATCATAATCTATGTTCAGCCCATTAGGGTTCGAGTACTGCATAATGCATTTGTAGCTTTTGTTTTAAAACTTAAAAGTGTCGATTAAGACAGAGCTTGAATGACATAAAATCTGCTTATATAGATGCTGGGATAAAGTAAACACTCAGGACTCTGGTCAGGCTCTCCACTGAGCCTGATTAATGCCATCTTCACTGAGTCAGAGATCATTACTTTTAATCAAACTCAGTGACCTGTTAGTTAAACTCTACAGTATTTTCCATTGCTCCAGAGCTCAGTAGACCACTACTGTAATTTTATGTATTTAAAACATTTTGAAAGAAACTCATGTTGCTCTTTTAACCTTCACACACCTGGTTTAGTCCCAGCCCACCGCTTTTGTTAAACTAATGGTTCCTGATCAGTAAATAACGCATTGTCGCTTTTCTCTCTGCTTATCAAAAATTGGGTCTAAATGATTGTAAAAAAAAAAACCTTTTGCTGACAAAATTGGACATGGTTATATGATATCAAGACCAAAACCATGTCATTATGATACTGTGTGTAGTACCTAATACATGCATTTCTCATGTTCTTTAATAATTACGCATAAACAGATAGCAATCCTAAAACAATATCCGTTCCCCTGGTGAATTGCTTCAGTTCTTGGTATTATTTTATTTAACAGTACGCAATTCTCCTCCGCATTAATGACACATTTTATCTTTTTGGCTTAATGGCGTCAATAAAAACTCAATTATGTTTTGGCCACAGGCCCCTAATACATTTGTTTATCTACAGGCACATCTGTGGGGAGCAATGGCGAAATGTCACACCATTAGGATTTCCACCGTCAACCCCGAAATGCTTGAAGATAGAGTGTAAGGTGCAGCTGGGTAGGTCAACCACGATGTTGCACCATCTCAGCAGGCAATGACTGTGCCTCTGAAGTGAAGTGTAGTCAGTATTCCTGGGGGTTCCCTGGGAGGCTCAGATGCATGATTGAAACACGTTAGAAAGAGGCAGAACGAGTTTGTGTACGACTGTGGAGAAAAGTAAAGTCAGAGGAGATACAAGAACAAAGACAAAGGTATGTAAGGAGTAGACATGAAGGGGGACTGAGGTGGCAGCAGGAATTGGAAAAAGCAAAAAGAGGAAGATGTAATCCATGATCAAGATGGAGAGAGCTTGTTAGAAGGCAGGGATTGGGGTTTCTAGTTAATGGACGAGCATGCTAAAAAATAGCTCAGAGAACAGGGCAGGACTTCTATGGATGAATAATACATGAGATGAGTAAAAAGAAGGATGGGGGCAGGGGGTTTCCAGTGCTTTGCTGGCGATGATGTTATACCACTCATAATTACTCTGTTTTTTTCGTTTACCATCACTCTCATCCTTCAGAGCAGTAATTTAGGTGAAGTTTCAACTTAAAATGACATGACGTGGAACATTGCAGCCATCAAAATATGCCAAACCTTACGTGAGACCACAGCAGAGCATTACAAAAACCATTTAAAGAAGGGACGGGGAGAAAACGCGTTGAGCTTTTATCCCACTCACAACCACAGAGACTGTGGGATATGTACTAAGCTCTTTCTCGATATCAAATATTCACACACGAGAAATAAATGGGTTGAAGACCCATATATATATATATATATAATATATATATATATATATGGGTCTTTGTGACAGCAAAGACTCATATATATCTGCTGTCACAAAGACCATTTGTTTCTCTTTGCGCATGATGTAATTTTATCAGATTAAAAGAAGACAAGTATAATGCTGGGCTTTTTTGGGCTCCTACCTACATTTGTAATTTTTCTGTCATCATAGGCCCCCAGCGTTCTTATTAATTCTACTGATGGCCATATAAATCTATAAAACCATAATCATCAGGGTTTTTTGGCTTTTTCTCCAAAGAGTGAACATCTGCCATCTCCCTGTTTTACTCATTCCCATCATCTCTCTTCATCACACTCAAAGACAACCTAATTATCCTCAGCTCAGTTCTACCCTTTACTTTATCCTGTCTTCTTTACCAACAGAGTTAATGTACAAAACAGCATCCTATACTGACAAGCGCAGTGCTAGAACAGAAATTTGACTTGAAAAAGCATCAGTTCAACTAGCCCATAGTCTAAATGCTCCCCGTTCATCAAGAATACTTCTAGATATAGTCAGAGAATTCATTTTTAGATGTCTTTTAAGTTTTCTGCACCATCAAACTAAACTTCAAATCTTACATAACCCTAATTTACCAGGTCAGACTTTTAGTCTAAGTTAAAAACACCCCTTTCATGTAGCCTATGCCAAATAGAACACTAAAGTGTGTTTTAAAAAGGACTATTAGTAAATGCTAGCTGCAGAAAGAGCATCAGCCAATGCATTGTCTGAGCTTTACTTTAAGAAAAATTGATTGCCACAAGCATTATGCTACTGAAAGAGTTTGTTTACTCTGTTCGGCTTACGAAAATAATGGGGTTGATGTTACAGCCACTCAGTTCTACACCAATTTGTTCCCTGTCTCTTGATAAGACACAAA
Source organism: Oryzias sinensis (assembly GCA_037389245.1). Taxonomy (NCBI): domain Eukaryota; kingdom Metazoa; phylum Chordata; class Actinopteri; order Beloniformes; family Adrianichthyidae; genus Oryzias; species Oryzias sinensis. Next base: position 13,995,577 of record CM074493.1, read on the forward strand.
ACAAGATGAATTTCTTTCTGTGAAAAAGGTACACTCATCACACTCTGCTGTTTGACTGACAGTCGTTAGACTCTCCATAATTCTTCTCTAATAGCCAGTTAAGCTCTATGGGGTGGAGAGCTTTATTAACGATAATGTTTCTACAGACATCTAGTGATAAAGAGGTGCTCAGTAATCAGTATCTTTGGTAACTTTTTTTTTTGTTTTTTTATGGCTCACCTGGTTTAAAAAGATAAGATTTCCTTATATGTTCACCTTTGTCCACAATGGAAAAAAGCATGCACATAAAAAAGTATGAAAAGTGTGCGGTAAAGAATTTTGAAGTGGTGCCGATCAACAGCCAGAGGCTAAAAATAATCATAAGTGCTTTCTATCCTCCTCCCATACCTCAAGTAAAACCAGCATTCCAAATATTTAATAGGGAAACGCTCAAGTCACACTGAAGAGCCATTTCAGAACATGTATTAACCAAAGTGCACCTAACAAAAAAAAAGAAACAACAGTCAAAAGTTCAAATGATGAAGAAGATAACGTTTTTTTGCATCAAATGCATCTACTGTAAATTCAACTATCTTTACAGCTGCTTTCATTAGAAGACTGTTATAAACAGAAAATGTAACATAGCACCGGTATATGGGAAAACTCAAAAGTTGTATTTACTGCATTATTGCAAAGGAGAATGTTTGTAATGTTTTATTTTTTTTTTTGCTATTGGCTGAGACTCTCCTTAGATTTCTTTGTATGTGTGTGTGTGTGTGTGTGTGTGTGTATGCTTGTGTGTTTTATGTAAGATATGCAGAAATGCTGTCCATGGGAAAGTACTAATGGTCAAATAAGCATTTTGTCAGGGTTTATCTTCATTTTAGCTTTTATTAGCTGTTTTTTTTCCCATATCCTGCTTTTGTGTCTGACCTGTTCTCCGTGGTGTTTAGAAATGTAATTCTGTTTTTAGGTAGTTAAGTTTGGTGTGAGACCTCCTGCGCTGTTTTACTCGGCTCCTTGTGTTTTCTGTCTTCCTGTTAATTGCTTCTCCGTTAATTACTACACCTGCTGTGTGCCTTCTTATTTCCCCAGTCAACATATAATCACCCAGTTTAAGCTCTTCCTTACCACATTCCTTGCCATCATTTCTGCTTTTTTCCATGTTAGTCCTCTATTTATATTTTTGGTTGTTTGTATGTTTGAGTGCTTGTTCTTCTTTTGTTAAAGCAGTTTTTTACAAATTTAGTCTCAGATTTGATTGACCTTCTGATTGTGTCTCACCTTTAATTATTTCTTTACATTAAAGACATGTAGTTCCCTATATGTATTATCATGCAGTATGGACTTTGCACCAGACTGAACTCTGATAGCATGGTGTTCATCTCAGTATGAACCAAACTGTTGGGTTATCTAAAACTCTATTAGAACCTTTACCCCATGTGGCTCCAAAGCCCCCCTGCTATAATAGAGGTGTGTTATCCAGTGAGCGTAGGGAGCAACCAACTGTATTGCCATTTCTGTTGACCCTAGATGTGCACAGAACGTCAAATCCTCTCTGTAATTCCACTCACTGCTCCAAATGCTGACAGAGGGCTGTTGGTTACCATAACAACGGCACTCCCACCCAATATAGCTAATATTCTCTCTCCTCACTAACCCTCCTTTTTCTCATTTCACTGGACACCATCCTTGGGTGTCGTGTAGAAATACCATAACATGGGTTTGCTGTGACGATTATGGTTTTTCCGGCTGTGAGGAGGTCAATTTTTAAGCAGCAGTGAGTGTTGTTGTCTTCGTTTGACGAGATCCTGACGAAACATTTCCTTTTCAGTCCATTTCTGCAGGATTAGATTTGAACATATAAAACTGCTAGGAACACTATCTGATTCAGTATGAAGTGAAAGGCAAAAGCACTTTAAGTTCTTACTAATTTTCAACACTCAACTACAGAATTTCAGCTGGTTCACTACCTCATAAAATAAGGAGATATGAGTGTTAGGTAGCAACTCCTTGGACATACTAAAGCAGGGTTAGATGATGGGTGTGTGGTCTTAAGCAAACAGTGCAATTTTCAGTGCAGCACGGATCACAGCTTAATCCCAAATTCCACAGATTGAACCTTTTCTATTCAGCTACCCGGTTAATCTTTGTTTCCATCGAATGTCACCTGTTTGTCTGGTGTTATATACAAAAGGCATGATCCTCTCGCCCTGCATGCATTACGGGGTTTGTTTGGTGAAGGAAATGTGTGACAGCAGAGAGATGAGAAACCGAATTGAATTTTTTTATTGTAATTGTATGTTTTGTTATGTTTTACAGATTGGGATTCTGCATGGCTTTTCTGTTGCTCAGCATAACAACTTTGTTTCACATAGAACTACTTGTATTAAAATGTTAACACTGGCAGCATTGCAACTACTCATAGATGTTACTTTGGAAGGCTGCATGGTATATACAGTATATTTAACATCAGCCTTGGGTCATACTTAAACATTGCAACAGCAAACAGATGTATGAGAGCCCCCTTCTTAGATCACCAAGTCCACTGAGAATTCATAGCCAAGAAAACACAGCCATGTCTTAATCTGCTTTTACAGCTAAGCATATTTAGCCAACGGGATTACAAGCATGACCAACGCAGCCTGCACGTGTCATCTGAGAATATCAAATCAATGTTTTGGGAAGCCTAAGCCTCTTAAAGATTCACATGGGAAAAAAACACATACCAAATTATTATTGAGGTGTTGAGCAAGAACGTGTGTCCAAACTAGTTCATTGCACATATAAAACTTTTCATTAAAGTACCTCGCCAAACATCTTTCAATCCATTTTGAAAGCGTTCCCGGTGGTCTTTTAATTATGATTTTGCTATATTTAGGCAAATTTTTTAAAAACCTGTATCGTTTTCTACATCAGAGTTTTGGCAGAGCGGCTGGAGTTTATCAGAAATTCACCTCAAAACTGTGGGCGGCTGGTGGGAAGTAAGCCTGTCCTGACTTCCCATCATCCCTTTGTTCATACACTCTCTTGCTATCTTACAGCCCCTCACACCCCCAACCTAACATTACCGGTACAACCAACTTGGCGTGAAATATCTGAGCAATGCAGTCATACAGTTTTGAGCCAGATGCCAGCTCGAACGAGGAACACGAAGATTTACATGGATTTAGGCAAGTGGATGCGTTGGAAAGGAGGAGAAGCAGGGAACTTGTGGTCTGCCGACAGTAGTCTCTATGCAAGTGCTACAGACTTTTTCAAACAACATATTTTTGTCTGCTCCTGATTTACAACGATTTCAATTAAAAAATACTCAAACGCAAGTTTAAACTGAATATTCTTGATATATGTCCTCAATCATAAGAAAAATGCCAGAAGAATTTTTTAAAATGCCAAAAACAAGATTTTAATTGGAGTGGGTCTTTAACTAGTACAGCTAAACAGTTTTACTGAATAAATCATGTCTTTATTCATCCCATGTTTATTCAGTGGTAATAGCAAAATTAGGTTATTTTTCAGATCTTGGGGTGGGATTAACTGCAGGGTACAGATTTGGAGAATAAAACCCAAATGCTTCATACGCAGTTATGTTATGTAATACATAAGCAGCAACCAGCGACTCAGATTGGAACTGGAAACTAACCAAATAAACAACAAAAAAGGAAGGTTTTGATGGGACATTAAAATTGACCTTCATAATAATTTATTTTATTTAATAAATGTAGGATTCAAGATTTCACTTTGTACATGCATCACTTAAATCACTTACACCATGAGCACAGGCTTAGAAAGAAAGAAATACACCTCTCTATTAAATCGTCTCCTTGACTACACGGTATCCTAGGCACATCCATTAATAGCTCTCTGTGACGTTGATGGTGGATTTGCTCCGGAATAATTGGAAGGAAAAGCAAGGAGGTTGAACAAGAGAAATTCTATGCTGAATTTACAACCGTTCAACTGAAAGACAGCAAGGGGGAAAATAAAGAACGAAATTAACAATTACATGGGGTGCAATAGTTCAATATACTGATTGTATGGAAGATTACATCTGGCGAGATATGTAGAAAGTTGTAGAACAGAGCAATAATCACTATTCTTAAAGTTAAAAGGGTGTGTTATTTTTTTTAGGATTGGTAAAAGACCAACTCTGATTAATTGCATTTTTAGTATTTTTAACATGTTCTTGTGGTGTGAAAAAACATACTGATGAATCCACTTGCAGACAACTAGATCCATGTCCGTTTTGTTTTCCAATTTGGTTTGCCATTTTTGTTACACCAGTAATGTTAAACTGGGGTTGTGAGAGGGCTCTAAGCTAGCAGGAGAGAGTGTAAACAGTAGGGCTGTGTTGATAAAAATGTATGAATCAATCTGAATCAATCAGAGCTTAATAGATCAAAAATGGATCCATAAAAGTAAAGCCTTTCCTTTTTTGGTGACCTAACACTACTATTGTGAGATTTTGTGAGATTTGGCGAGATCAAACTTTGAAACAGTCATGGTGTACAACTGTAAAACTGCTAGACAGTTTACAAAATACAATTGGAAGGTTTATGGTACATTACTAATGTACTCTGAAACATCTACACTGTAATTTTAACAATAACAGCAGTAACGCCAAAGGCCACTAGCTTGATGCTAACGTATAATAGACTTTCCCATAGGACGGCTAATGCTCGTTCGACCTAAAAATATATTGCTGACTAAATGAATAGCTTTTATACTCAAAGACATACATTTACATACAAGGAACCATTTGTGGTCTAAAGCACAGTTTTTTGCTCAAATTATCTGGAATAAAGTGTAATGCTATAGTGTGAGCACTAGTGGCCAAACTGAAGCGTCCTCCAGGAGAGCCAGAACATGTATTTTGTAATGTGAGCCTTTTTAGAGTCTTTACAATGTCAATGATCTGCACATATTTGTTGGAATTTGAGAAACTTTGTAACACTATATGGTGTTAATGATCTCATTGGTTTATCATTTTACTTCTAATTTTGACAGTATCTGAACATTATCAGATTTATATGAATATCTTCAAAACTTATATAGATTATTAATGTATTTCTATACTAATATGTCTAACTGTGTAAACCATGTAAATTTAAAATCGAATCGAGTTGAATGGTTAAAAGAATTGAAAAAAATCGTGAATCGATTCTAGCTCTGGTAAGTCGAATTGAGTCTGGATATTGGTGATACCTAACCCTAGTAACAGATAGGTGAGGAAAAGTAGGGGCGAGTTTACTCTGCTCCAACAGTTCCACCCACAACTCAGATGCGAATTTCTGGCCCACTACTGCCGCTCTGCAGAACCTACTTTGTCGAAAATCGAAAACAGGTTTTTGGATTTTGGCTAAAAACTGTATAATTATAGTTAAAAGATCACTGGGAACGCATTGGAACTTTAAGTCTTAGTATATACTCTCACACAAGCAGTCCTTTTTACATTGCCTCAAAAGGTTTCTACAAACTCAATACCAATTTTGTATGCTCCTCTTTTTTTAGCATGAGACATTTTTATGCAATGTCCTTTTCATGCTGTTGCCAGGTCTTGAATGCTTAATTAAAAATTCAATCGCAACTAAACCTCTTATTGTCATGCTGACTGCTTTTTTAATTGGTTTGCTGTTCAGAGGTGGGACCCACTATCATCTTTATACAAAGATGAGCATGATTGATTTATGAAGTTCAGCCAAAGGCTCTAAGAAACTGATGAGAGAACCATACCCTAAATCCTGTTATACATTATCATGAGGTTGTTTATGCTTTTTTTACACAGAACAGTGCCAAAATAAAGTGCACTCATTCCCCACAACATTTAAAGCACACACCAACACAGATGTGAAATACACCAAGTCGTTCAGTAGCAGACCTGTGACCAGATATTAGAAGCAGCTTTGAATGTGTTTACATCTCCACTAAAATTAGACAACGTAAAAGAATCAGACTTGCAAAAAGACAAGAGAAATGCAAATATTAGAAAATATTAGTCTACATTGTACTCAATTATCGGTTTGTTGCAGCAATGATGGTCATAAAGCTAACCATGGTTAACATGTTGCCGCCGTTCTTCATTTGTGACTAAAAACAATCTACAGATGTCTTGGATACGCAATGCTACTGTGTAGTCTCATGTGACTTCACTGTCCTTTGTTTTTATTTACACATATGCAGAAGTAAAGATACAAAATAAATCAGATAAAGATGGAAACATGCTGGGAAGTATTAGTTTTTCAGGGAGAAATACTCATGTGTTAATTTGTTATCTCATTATAAGATAACTGCTGCTATTGGATAAAGGACATTTGATTATCCAGTCTGCATGTCACAAATCAGGCCATTTAAAATCAAGTTTTATGTTGAGATTTGTTCACAAATGCAAAGAAGGATGGAAAAAAAACAACCTTGACAAACCCCCTTCTGTCCAAGGCAAAGTAAAAAGCCACTGCATTCAAGGCTGTGAGGCCAAATTTTCTTTAAAACGACTGCTGTCCTTCACAGCTAAAAACAGGTCTTCAGCACTTCAATCATTCAAAGAATTTGTAGTGACCCTCCGTCAAAAACGGCCCATCAAACAGCAAACATAATTCCACAAGTTGAAGGTAAAGCATGCGCTTGTTCTGGCCTGCATGATAAATCCCAGTCTGAGTGCCCCAGATATTAAGGTCCTCCTAGAATGAATGTGTAAATTGGCCTCACAGCTGCATTCGTTGAAATCTATCTTCAGATCTGCAGGCGTAGTTTTTGTGTCTAGTGCCTCTCAGTGGATGCTGCAGGGGACAGCTCTAACCAGCAGAACCACATCCTTGACAGGCTCCACCACTCAGTTCAGTTTTCCTAATTTATCCTTGGCTAAATTGGTGCTCAGTTGAACATATTGGATCTATTTTGTAGGACACCACGAATGAATTTACAATTTGAAAACTTTCACTAATCATTCAAGAGAGCAAAAAACTGCTTTATTAAATTCCGCTACCAGCTTTTTCTTTTTTTAACACACATTTAGCAGACATCAGCATCCTGCATGTCAGACTAAAAAATCAAATTTAGCTGCTTGGGGAATTTTTTTTTCCAAACCATATCTGTGACCATCTACTAAGCAGGAGGTCAATTCTGATGCTCCATAACACAACTCTTTCAGATGCCTCCGCAGCCTTGACATTTCCACTCTCACTGTCACATGTTTTCAGTTGAGGCTTACAGACTCTCCTAGGTTGTTTTAAAACAATCTCCCATGGGTTGTACGAATACTGTCCACGTTTAGTCTGCAGATGTCGGCAAAGCTAACATGGTTTCGAGGTCTCCTTTAAGCAGAGCACACAGACATGTCTTCAAGTCTCACACTCCTAAATCTGAGTGACAGATACCCCTTGAGAAATTTCTCAAACTCCTTTTTTTCTATTGTGTCTTGAGTTCCATAAGAATCAACGGTTTAATGTTCAGCTTCCTGCAAGTGTTTACACCTTAGTTCATTTAATTTCTGTTTATGAGGTTAGACAGATTACATCTGGGGACTCACCTGGAATCACAGCATGGAATGGTTCGAACATCTGACATACTTTTATTGAGGCATCTGATTGGTCAGTTTATACCTTGAATAACTTGTACTACAGAAAAATGTGCAAAAAATGGGATTAGAAAGAACATGTTGCAGAAAGGTAGCAGAGCAAGAATATTTATTCTGTCAAATATAAAGACTATGTAATAGCTGTTTATTTCTCAATAGAAATCTATAGGATTTTGGCTTTTTGGGACCAACAGGTATTTCCTACTCGCAAAGGGGGAGGAGTTACTCAGACCGTCAACAGTGAGGAGGAAATATTGCTTACTTCAAATTTCAACGCTAACATGGATCTCACCCATCGATATATATTCTTGATGATCTCGCCTCTTGATAATGTAACTTTTGGCTCTGCATAACTTACACAGATGTTAAACTAGAAAATAAATTAAAATAGGAATGGACACATCCTGAGAAATATTGGCCTATTCAAGGTGAAATATTTATCTGTGAATCGTATATCTTTCATTAAACTGAAAAAGAACACTGGAAAGTGAAAAATCTTTCCAAAATATGCTTGTATTATTGTAATTATGATCATTTCTACCATTAATTAATTGTTAAAACTTTTGTCGTCTCATTAAAAGCCAAACTGTAAAATTCCTGAATGATAAGAGTTTTGACCAAAAAGAAATAGAATAATTGGATAAAAAGTTTAAAAAAAAAAACCTACAACCTGAAGTGATAGTGGGAATCTTCCTAGCAAAAGCTTCGGTGTACAACAGTAGACCATACTAGTCTACAAAAAAAGTCTACTATTATTGCACAACATGTTATCCTTTTGCCACCACCTGGATTGTTATATTGTTATAAAAATTTAATTACAGAGTGCTGCATTATAGATTTCTGTCGATGCCTTTAAGCTTCAGACATGACAAATGTCACAACACAACCATTTGGTGGGGCGCAAAATAACTGTCAAAGAAAATAGACCCTTCTGGATTCATAATTCAGTCCAAGTTAATTCCGATCATTTATAAAGTGCCAATTCACAGCTGAGACAATTGAAGTGTGGAACATACACATTTACGCAAAAATACACATATCCAGGCACACACACACACATGAATGCATGCACACACACTAAGTTGATTCAAAATAATTACTTTTAGGAGATATAGACATAAAACAAACATTTGCAATGGAGTAATAAATGATTGCTTCTAATAATGTTCATGTACTGAGACCACCCCCTTCCAATCTTGCAGTCGTTTTCATTAATAAACTATGCATTTGCCTGGAGAGCAGCTCAAGCATGAAAGACAAAAGAGTTACATAACACAAACATTGAATTCTAAATTCTTGGCTGTGGATTTTCACAAGTGAGAGTGCTGCCTGTACATAGATATGTCCAGACAAAACATGCTTCAAACTGGGCTTAACTACTTTGTAGCAATGTTTAGGTTTTGTGCAGTGAACTGTGTTGTATGTGTGAAAGGGGAGACTGATAATTCTGTTATTATAATGCAGTTTAAGCCTAATAAAATAACTTTCTTTCAAATATCTGTCAAGATTAGTTACAAGTCACAAAAACACAGAACAGAAATACACAAAATGCACTCAGTGACTAATAGGTAAAGCTAAACTCTTTAGAGTAATTAAGCAAAACAGGTGTCCTGTTTTTACATTTCAAGGACTTTCACTGCCACACAATTCCCAAACTTGAACATATGTCACAGTGGCCAAATGCAGGTCATAGGTCCATAGCAAGGCAAACCTTACCAAGGGAAATTGATCGGGGACATTAGGAAATTAATAATTTGGGCCTTCAAGCCAAATGACTGAAGTGATGGCAATTGAGGGTAGAACTGCCAGTTGAGGTGGTAAAGACATTTGTCAAGAATGCCCCTGAATGCCTTAACAAAGAGGTGGTGCTGGGCTGTCAACCAGTAGGAGACCTTTTGTAAAGTCCCTACACTTTAAAAGAATTATAACTCTTGGGAAAGCTTAACCCATAAGAACCCATGGTGACAGTGTAAATATCAGGAATGGATTCTGTGGTCCATTAAGTTTGTGGTAAAATACACATAATTTAATTTAATTTTTTTTAAATGGGACTGGGTTCTAATGGGTTAAACTGCCTTGATCTCCCCAGAAGAGCTGGAAGGGTCCCTGAGAGAGGTCTGGGCATTCTTGTGGAAACTGCTGCCTCCTCAGATTCCAATCCAGATAAGCTGCAGAACATGAATCAGTAGATCCAGCGTCTGATCTCCATGATCCTTTATTGATAGAACAATTGTTTTTATCTTTTTTTTACTTATCCAAGTGTCATTATTGCATCTTTTTCATCCCTGTGGTTTTATAGAACAATTTCAGATCTCTCCCACAATGTAGCTGTTTGAGACTTCAGACACAAATGCATACAAATGTGCAAAAAAACTACAAAAAATATAGATTCCTTTTATTTAAAAATTAAGGTGTTCTACAACCAGTTGAGAAGACTTTTAAGACTGTAGTTTATGCACATAGAAATATGATACCAGTCTTCCAAAGAAAAATGATTATACTTGTGTCCTTTAAAATTACTGTACATGCAGCATATTCAGGGTGGATGGAATGGCGGTTTGGCTCATTCACAAAGATTTACATCTAACTTGCTGTAAACTTTGAATGAACATAATATGAGTTAATAAAATTAAAAATGGGAGCTAATAGAAAAGTAAAGATCAAGTGTCTCATATGTGTGAGTTCCATATGTGTGAGTTCCTGTGTGTTTCTGTGAAACTGCATTCATGGGCATGGCAGACGTATGAAAGGGAGACCTCTTTTGGGTCTTTTGCCAAGGTTGTTGTGTCTCCAACATAATGGTAAAGCCACTGCAATGCACCAAAACCAAAGGGAGTATAGGTGAGAGGGTGAGTAAAGAGAGCAAGAAAGGAAGCAAAAAAGAAAGATGAAAAAAAGCACACTGGAATGAAAAAAGTACCTGTCTGTGTATGTGGTCCAGTGTGGGATTTTATCATACAATTAGTCTGAGCTCTGACAGCCCCTGCTGTTACCAAAAGAGATCAGAGTATTTGAGAGCTGGGAGCGTATCTCACCAAAGTTGAACTTTGAAGTAAAAATGTTTCCTGCCACAAAAGACAAAAGATATCTTTTGGTGATTGTAAAAAAACGACCAGTCAACAAATAAACATGATGGTTGGATGTGCTTGTTTGTGATTGTTTTCTACATAGTTTCAATATTGACCAAAACTGCCAGAACCATAAATAATGTGCTTTACTGGATAATCCTGAAGTAAAATTAATGGTATTGGTATCAGAAGGGAATTTAGTTTTTTTTTAATAGGGAAAAAAAACATTAAATGGTTCAATAAATATATATAAATAAATAAGATTTTGGAATAGCTTAGTAATGTCTATTAAAATCAGCTTATAAATTAATTTAAATTAATTTTAATATAAATACAACATATATACTTACATTAACTAAAAGTAAAACTACTTACCGGTATATGCGTGACAATTTTTCGTCACAAAATGACATTGCTAGAGGGGTTGAGGAGGACTCAAGTGATTGGAAAATGGTTCTGAATTTCATTTATGATAATACACCACCTGTCAGTTCAGACTAACGTCTTTGTTAAGAAAGGTAAGTAGGATGTCTACTCAGGGAGATTCCAGTGTTTTATCGGGAAACTTGCTAATGTGGGCAATGGTAGTGAAACTTAGAAATATTTTAGTGGGAGAGATGGCCTCTGATCAGATCACCTAAATATTGCAACAAGTATATTTCTAGCTACAAGTACGAATAGTGTACAGTACATTGTCTTTTAAAACATCATCAATAAAACTTTAAAGCTCCTCCAACCAAAGGCTTGAATCAACTTAGGGTGTATTCACACAGGACACATTTGGTTCGATTAAAGTTAACCAGAGTTTGTTTCCCACAATAATCGGAACAAATTCTCAGTCTGAATACACCTAAGCGGACCAGCTCTCTGATGCATCTTTTGAGGTCTCGGTTCGTTTTCATTTGGACTGAGATTCCGTTATCTCTGAGATTCCTTAGTTTGAATACAATCTGTTCCTGGAGTGGAGCAACTGAACCAAAATGTCAGAGTTGGTCAAAAACAGAGTAGGAATGAAGCAACAAATGAGTCGTGGACAAATATGAAGCAACAATTGTCATGTTATCAAACAGAAAAAAGGGTCCACCTGTTTATTTTAACACAGCTGAAAATGCTTCCCACATGCTTTTCTGTCTCATTACGTGACATGCGCAGACAGGCACAGCTGTGACATCATCCCAAAAGCTGCCTTAGTTCCCTAAAACAATGCTATAACATCACGACAAGAAACAGCAAATCATTGAAATGTGGTTGGATGAATTCATACGCATTAAAACAACTTTTAACGTAATAAAAATTGCTTCTCGTTGTTTTCCCAACAATCTATATGTCATAAACACTTATTAGTGTACCTTCTTAGCTGTCTTCTTGTCAGTAACCGCCCTGCAGCATTAACAGCGAGTAAAAAGTGTTGAGCCTGACATCGCTACAGACGTTTTAAACCTGTGAGTGAAATATAAAGTTTGAATCAACTAAAAGTGCAGGACTTCCATAATTTCTGCCTCTAGTTGCCTCGCCCCGCCCTTGTAATTCCTGACCAATGAGTGAAGGGATCTTTAGTCATGTGGTTTTGTTTACTAGTTTTAGTCCGGAACAGCAAAGTCTGCTTGACAGCAGTCTGAATACAGACCAAACACACGGTTCAGGACTCGATCCGAACCAAATTAAGCGAACTGGGTCCAGGCCAAACAGTTTTCCCAGCCTGAATACACCCTAATTAAACTGGTCTTCAAGTGACACATATCGTTTTCACATTTTTTTATGATATAAATCGCTCCTGCATTGTCAGTTACATTTACAGCTTACAATTTCCAGAATGACCGTTTCAAATTTCATTTTTATCCATGTGTAATCACTAAGACAATGTACAGCTCATAGAAATGTGGAGATGTGCATTACATTTGTTTGGGTTGAATGTGTGGACAGTTGTAATGTAGCTTCATAAAACAAGAGCACCTGAGACGATAAAAACCATTTCCCTCCAGGGACTAATGAAGCATTCAGATTCAGATTTTCTTGTGTTTGGCTTTAATAAGCATTTGTTCTTGCTGGTAGGGTTTAAAAATGTCAACCACCTCTGGCCAGTGCTGGAGTTCCTTTATTGGTTTGGCACTATTGCATTGATGAACACTTCATACCTCCAACTCAGCCCACATGAAGTGCAAACCTTTGAAAAAGATGAAGATATGAAACAGCCTCAGTGAGTCACTCACTCATTCTTCTTTCATGTTTTTTCTTGCAGTGCTATGGAGACCTGCCTGGTAGCCAGTCAGCTAATAAATATGGTTAAAATTCACAACACAATATTTAAATCAAGAGAATATAATTAAAACTATTTTAGCTAGTGGCAGTTTATCATATACTTTCTTTCACGGTTAACATTTTTTAATTTAAACTATGCCAATACAATCTCTTGTCTTAAGTGTTTCCCAGCTGGATTGAGTCAGAGGCTCACAGAGCACTCAGTACTCCGTGTGCAGCAGTCCTGGGGGACTTGAAGCCTCGGTATAATTCCTGAATACCAGTCAAGCCCCATGGGGGTTCATGACCTGCATCTCAGAGCCTCTTGCTCTCTGCTTCAGTCGCTTTGTATGTGGATATGTAACGGTGGATGGAGCCTTGAACTCTCACAAATCAAACACACAGACGCACAAAGTTATTGCAATTACATAAAGCTTTTCTTTGTCCCAAATGCTGCCTTACTTAAAAACAAAAAAACATTTTTATGGAAATTATGATGTAATTGATGATGTATGATGTATTTACTGATACCAATTTAATTGACAAACCTTCCAGCGCAGCAAAGTTCAATGACCTGTCCTGTTGAGGTTCAACTGCTCATTTTGAGGAGAGCAGCCATGGTGGGCTTGGCTGTTTTAACATCCTGATGGGGCTGAGCAGAGCGTAAATCACTGAGCTATGAATAAATTCAAGATGATGAAACCACGAGTAACATCTAGATTCCCTGACAGTGACTAGTTCAGTGGAAATTCAAACACACAATACAGCTCATTTACTTGGAGGCTAAATGAAAGGAGAAAAGACAAAGACAAAGAAAAAACACTATGCTATTTTATACAAGACACCATTTATAGTTTTTATGTCAAGCTTGTACACATAATGCCACAAATTAGTTCACTTTTATTCTATACCATGTTTTTCTTATGCCTTTCAGAGTAAAATACATTCATGTATATGAAAATATTTTACCTTTGGCACACTAAACAACGGTTTTATTTGGGTTTTGGGTTTTTTCACAGCTACATTTCTTAACTGGAAGTAAGACGACTCGATCTTTAAGGCACCGGGGTCCTTTCCGTGTGGGTGCCACCCATTTCTCGACGTTAACCTAGCGTGTCTGCTTTTCACAAAACCACAAAAACCAACAACATCCAGGCTTTTGCAAAGACGGATGTAGATGTTGTGCATTAAAAATAAAAGCGTAATGCCAATCACCGCTAGCTCAGTGGAGGAAGGCGGTGTTTGTGTGTTACTCTGGGGGGCGGTGCTGACAGCTAGAGGGGACTGTTGTTGTGGGAATGCACCCATTTTCATGGATTTGGAGGGACTGGGGCTCAGAGTGCAGGGTTTAAGAGGAATACTAAGGAATGCATGAATGGATCAAAAAGTTTGGGTTTGTTTTTTGTGAGGAGTTCACATATTAATACACTTAAAAGCTCAAAAAACGAATAATTATAGATCTTTTAATTAACCAATAGGAACCCATGGTGACATCAGTGTATGTAACAGAAAAATATCAGAAAATGTGTTTAATTGTCTGTGGTTTTGTGGTGTATTCTATATTATTTAATTTGTGAGAAAAATGGGTCTGGATTATCATGGATGAAATGTGAGCAAAGCGGGGGGAAATGGGGCTGGTATGTGTTTTCGTTAACTTTTTTGTGGTATTTTGTATTCATTAAATGTTTCCAACAGAGTCAATAAAACGTTCACCACACATTTTAGAATCTAATGTTGATATTTGAAAATGCAAGGCATTGTATCTGTGTAAAATGACTGTCAAAGATAAAAATAATTCCTGTTTCATTTGAAGCAAATGGATCAAAACTGTTTTTGACAACCTTAGTTAGGTACCAGAGCTGGTATTTTCTGGCTAGGATAAAATCGCAGCAGAAACTAAATGAGGAGCAGAGTTTGTAGACATCCTCGAAACATTTCGAAGCGGATAGATTGGCTTAACGACGCTAATAATTAGGCACAGGCAGAAACCAGACAAGCGTGTGGTCTTAAGACGCCAGCATAGGTGAGGAGAGTATTTGCTTTAGTGGATGCAGACCTGTGATAGACGTGTCATTGTGAGAAGAAGTTGAAAGGATGCTCCACCTCTCCCTGCCAATATTCTATCCCCCCTCTGTTCTTCCTGTGTTAATGTCAGAGAGGTTTGCCCTTCAGCCTGGCTGCATGTGAGGAGGATTTTGTCACTTTCTATCAATTACAACCCACCACACAGTCAAAAACGCATGCAGACGCACACACACACACACACACACACACACACACCCCGCCCCATGTGCGCTGACACCGTTACATAACAGCGAAAAGATTTCTAGGCTGGGGGAGGTTTATACTTGGTGTCTCCCTAATTTCTTCTCTGTCAGCATGGTGCTGATCCTGCTCTCATCCTCGGAAAACATGAAAGCACACTCACGCCTTCACATCTCCTGCCACGTGCTCTACAAGCTTCTTTCGCCATAAAGACGACGAGGACTGTTGTGTAATTCATTAGATTCCTCATTACTCAATCATATTTGGGCTTTTTTTCCCCCCCAAGCACAAATCAGAAGGGGGAGAATGTATATACTTGTCTCAACATAACTAAGAACAAAACTGCCCCCTGCTGTTTTAGCAAGGAAGAGCACAAGTTTTAAGTTACTGCAGCGCAATTAAATTCACACATTCGGCCCGCAGGTCATATTCCAGCCAGCAGGTCAAATTCCGTACTCGCAAAAAGAATCAAGAATCCATCTTTTGTCTTAACATTAAAATAACCTAGATGACACCATAAGCAAAAGCTTGAACCCATCCTCCAACAGAACTGTTGTCTATCATTCAAACAGTTAATTGGCTGCCCTCTGCTGTATGCTTAATGACATTTCACATCTTCTAACAAGACTGGTAGCTCCTTCCATGAGGGAACATGTTTAACTAGTTTCTTTAGAGCTATGCTGATGATCAACAGATTGAAATGTTTCTCTAAATATGTAACCAATAGGTCCTTTGACTTTTTCTGCAAAAAATATGAACCACTAGCATAGACAAAAAAAAAGGACACAGCTTGCTGAAAGATTTAAAACACTTGAAGACACACTCAGATGAATGTCAAAATTTAGATTAAAATTATGATTCTGACTATTTCCTAATTTAAATTATGGTAAATCAGAAGCAGAAAAAAATGAAGTTTGAAAAGCTTGTAGATGTCACTCACAAGCTACAATGGTTGTGCCACAAGACCCCTGCTCTATTCCATTCCGATGAACCCACTTGCAGACAAATAGATCCATTAACGGCTCAAAACTGTACGGCTGGACAGCTCCAAAACCGCTTGCCATTTTTGTTGCACCTCTAATGTTAGGCTGGGGGTGTAAGGGGCTATAAGCCAGCAGGAGAAAGTGTAAACAAAGGGATGATGGGAAATCAGTGCAGGCTTACTCCCCACCAACAGCTCCACCCACAACTTCGAGGCCATTTTCTAATGAACTACTGCTGCTCTACAGAAACTGTCCTAGTAAACAACACAGGTTTTATGATTATGTTTAAAAAAGGCATATATTTTATGTCCTCTTTTTGTATTGTCAAAAAGAGAACTGTCACCAAACGCACAATATCACTGCATAATACTCTGTTATATTAGGTATAAAATAATGTTATATTTTATAATATATCAATAAAGGTAGTCTATCTATCTCACCTTAACCTGTTTCTGTTTTTTAAAATGCAAAATAGTATTCAATTGAGAGCGGGGGAAAAAATTGGGTCATTCTGAAAATGTTTGAATCCAATTATGAATCCTTACATCCATAGGTAGAGCTCTGCTAAGCTTCCATCAAGCTTACCCATAAAACTTCATTGTGTGAAACAAATAGTTCCTCAGTTTTTTTAATGCTTCAATGAATGACCAAATTTACATAACAAAAGTGTTCATAGTGTCCTCATTTTAATTCAATCAAACAGCTGCCTCTCTCTCATGAAGCACTTTGTGCAGTGCCGCTAACAGCGCCTTAATGTTTCAGTGCCTAGGTCTCTTTAAGTGGCATTACGAATTTTGTGTCCTTTTGGGAACAATCTGTGTCTTCCGTAAATCATTGTGGTGAAAATAGAACCACAAAGTGCCCGGCTCTGACTGTTATAATGGTATCTACTCAAAACATCAGAGTTCAGTATGATCAAGTGTTTAGTGTTCGTACAGATCAGGTCTAATCATTCTTCACAAGAAAGTTCTCGATCTTTCTTTGAAACTCCTCTCATTATATGAGGCTACACTTTGTTTATTGCTTCTCGCCTCCCTCTGATTTCAGCATTTGTAAATGTTGAGGAAAATCTGGACCACAGCCAATCAGAGGTGGGCTCTTGTTTTTCAATATCTGATTGGTTTAAACCACAATATGTGCCTAAACCAAGCCTGAAACACAGAAATATTTTCAAAGTTTCTGAGACATACATTTTTTATTACCTTAAGGATAGGGGTGTTAGTGCATTTTTACTGGTTGCACTTTTGAGAGGCACATGTAAAATTGGCCTGGCTATAGTGCAGCAATAGGGCGGTTGACCTCTGATCTGAAAATCCAGGTTCGATTCCTGCCTTGCCCGCCCATATGTTGAAATGTCCTTGGGCAAGACACTGAACCCCACCTTCAGGTTGGTGCCAGTGTTCGGGAGCAGAGTGTAAATGTGTGTGTGAATGGGACAGTGCCTGTAAAAGGATTTGGGCCTTTAAGGAAGGTAGGAAACGCTATACAAGTATACAACCTTTACCATTAATGAGCGTGCTCTGCTCTGTTGAATTTGGACTTCTTTGTATGTTCTGAATAATCTATGAATTTCCTGCGTTTGGGTGATGTGTCCTTTACCTTTAACACCGGCACACAGTCGCCGGTAACCCTTAAATTACACACACTCTTTGACATACTGTAACTCTTCGACCATTTACTCAATTAACATAAATCAGCTTATTCTCACGCAGAGAAAAGCAGATAAATTCTCTGCGATATAATCAGTTGATTTACATTGATTGCATAAGCATTTCACTCCTGCGCAGTGTTGCATGTCAGCACATGGCTGCTTTTCTCTGCTTCAGAATCTGCTGGCATTACATGAAATGCACACATGGTACACGAGTCATGGTTATCAGCAACACCAAGTCGTAAATACCTGCTCTGAAAGAACCCTCGATAATTTGACGTAGAACTGTATTGATTGGTAGACTCTAAATCGAATGGAATCTGCTGAAGGTGTAGTGGCGACAAATGGGGAACAAAAGCACAGTTACATGTACCAATTATCACTCTTTGAGAAGAGAAGTAGGAGTGACACTGACATAATGTCATTACCAAAACTTTCCAAAAAATTAATAAATAGATAAAATAAATAAATAAGTAAACATGTGGTTGTGAGTTGATTCTTCTCAATAAAGCCATGTTTTGGCTAAACATCAGACATATCATTCTCCATTCTGTTATACATAACTTTATTTCAAACTGCCAACCAACATAATTAACAAAAGTCTAAATGCAAAAAAATGAAAAAATTGGTCTAAAATTGACAATGTGTCGCTCAGCTCAGATAGTCACCAATATCACTGAAAGAAAATTAAAATTCTGACTAATTTGGTGTCCTGGAAATAAATAACTAACATTTTTTGTCTGTACTATCATCAAAGTGAAGCTTGATTTACCATCAAGCTGCTTCACAAAACAATAAATTGTAAACTCTTGTTTTCTTTTGTAACACTGATTTTCTCCAGTAAGCTGCTTGTTTTATATAAATGTGCTTTATAAGCTTATAAAGAAAAAAATCATAGACCCAGTCTTTGTTCAAAAAAATATCGCCTTTCAGTGAATTTAATAGCAACAAAGAAAGTTTAAAAGAAACAAATCTTAGCCAATACTGCATCCATGAAGAGCACACTCAACAGAGTAACACAAAGTACATGACAACAGAAAGGCTGCAACTTCAAGGTTAAAGAGGCCGTCAGAGCAAGGATTCCTTCTTGGCAACGCCAACCAAATTGATTAAGCCAAGAGAGATCACACTTCCCTCAGGATCAATAAAAACAAGATGAAAGGCGGTAGAAGAAAAATTATGTCCTTGCCCACCAGCTAACATAGGAACAAATACAATTTTAAGGTCACTAAGGAATGATAGGGGTAGCAGATATATAACACATGAGCCCTATTACAACCCACCGATTCTATTGGAGAAGAATTTTAATGCAAATGATCAAAAAAGACCAGCAAATGATTTTAATATTATGTCTTAGGGCCTAACAATAACTATTGCTGATCTGTAATCCTGCTTTTGGTCTGCTTGGAACTCATCTACATGCTTTTATTCCACAAGTTACCTTCAGTCACTGGATGTTTCTTGGTGACTATCATCTCTTAAATATATAGTGTCCTTATCATCTACCAAGCCAATGCTAAAAATATGTGTTGTAAACCAAATTTATGCTATCCAGAGATAGCAGAAATAAGATAAACCTGACCTATTTTCTTTTACATGGTTAATTATTGGTTGCTAGTATGATGCCTCAAATACGACAATCTAAAACGAATGGATAGCCTAAATATGAACTGGTTTCTGAACAGAGAAACCAATCCAGACAGTCAAGTCTGAATGGGATGAGAACATTGATAACTTTGAGAAACTGTGGAGGCAACTGGTGTAGTTATGGAGTCATTCGTTACTTGTAAGAACAAATTAGACAAAAGCCTTTTTTTCCCTTTTTTTTGCTCTATAATGTATACTGACTGT
This sequence comes from Oryzias sinensis, assembly GCA_037389245.1. NCBI lineage: Eukaryota > Metazoa > Chordata > Actinopteri > Beloniformes > Adrianichthyidae > Oryzias > Oryzias sinensis. Next base: position 14,015,185 of record CM074493.1, read on the forward strand.
GCACAAATGTTTGCCATACCTAAGGAAGAGTATTGTCGTCCAGCAGTATTATTATTAGTAGTATTACTTTTTTTTTTTTACAGATATACTCATTTACTCGCTAGGACATAAATTAATGCTTGAGTAATTACTAAAAAAAACACCAGAGAGCTTCAGCTATTGTGTCTGAATATTTAATTAAATATATTGTCAAATGTCACGTGATCTTTTTTTTGTGTTATGGTAATCTTTTAGCAAATACTGACTTTTAAAACATCTCCTATACTAAGTAAAATGTTTGAGTAAAGGTACATTTCCTTAAATCACATAACCAAGTGGGAGTAGGGTCTTTGAAGAAAAAAAAAGACAAATGTCATAGATTCAAATCACTTCTCACTTACCAAGTGAATTGATTTTAGCCATTGACGAGAAAATGCTGAGAGGACATTTTATATTACCTAATGCCTCAGAGGAAGCTAAAGGGATAAAATGGACCACCAAAGCTTTTAGCAAAAAGAAAAGCTTGTTGAAGTAGTAGTCCCAGGCTCTTATTCCCTCCCCAGAGGTCAACTTATGTAATAGTAGTATTTGTCAGGGCAGGGCCATATATCAGACAAGAAGGCATTAATGTGAGTTTCTATGGTAACCATAGGTGCAATTAGACCTGCACATCCAGGGCTGCAGACAGCCAATGTTTACTCAGCAGGTTCTGTTTCAGTTGCTCCGTGTTTTTTTGGAATCACAGGCTTTACAGCGAGGAAAATAAGTATTGAACACGTCAACATTTCTCTCAAAAAACATATTTCTAATCGAGCTATTGACACATAGAAAGAAATCCAAACATTTATTTCCATAAATGAAGTTATGTGTAATAAAGTGAAATGGCACAGGGAATAAGTATTGAACACATGAAGAAAAGGAGGGGTAAAAAGGTCTGGCAAGCCAAGAAAGCAGCTGGAGTTTGTCAGTATTCAGAAGGTTAACCTGCCCCCTATTAGTGCAAAGTAATATCAGCTGGTATAGTCCTGATTGATGCCTTTTAAAAAGGTTTCTCACCTGCAAGGTGTTAGACAAGAAGCATTGCATGTTGGGTAAAAGCAAAGAGCTGTCCAAGACCTACGCAACCTTATTGTTGCAAAACACACTGAAGGCATTGGTTACATGCGCATTTCTAAACTTCTGAAAGTTCCAGTGAGTACCATTGGGGCCATCATCCGGAAGTGGAAAGAACACGGCATTACCATAAACCTGCCACTGCCAGGTGCTCCTCGCAAGATTTCAGACAGAGGAGTCAGAACTATCATCAGAAGGGTTCTCCAACAGCCCAGGACCACTCGGGGAGAGCTTCAGAAAGACCTGGAATCAGCAGGTACCGTTGTTTCAAAGAAAACAATAAGTAATGCACTCAACCGCCATGGCCTCCATGCACGCACACCACGCAAGACTCCATTTTTGAAGAAGAAGCATGTTGAAGCTCGTTTGGAGTTTGCGACACAACATTTGGATAAACCTATGACATTCTTGGAGAAGATACTCTGGTCAGATGAGACCAAAATTGAACTCTTCGGATGTCATAAGACACAACATGTTTGGAGGAAAAATGGCACCGCACATCACCCCCAAAACACCATACCAACAGTCAAGTTTGGAGGTGGGGGCATCATGGCGTGGGGCTGTTTTTCAGCATGTGGTACTGGTAGACTTCATATCATTGAAGGAAAAATGACTGGAGAAAAGTATGGAGACATTCTTGATCAGAATCTGCTGTCATCTGCCAGGCTGCTGAAGATGAAAAGAGGGTGGATCTTTCAGCAAGACAACGATCCCAAGCACACAGCCAAGGTAACACTCAACTGGTTGAAGAAAAAGAAAATAAAGCTGCTAGAAAGGCCCAGTCAATCACCAGACTTGAATCCAATTGAAAATCGTTGGAAAGAACTGAAGATCCGGGTTCACAGAAGAGACCCCGGAACCTTGAAGATTTGAAGGCAGTTTGTGTGGATGAATGGGCCAAAATCACACCTGAGCAATGTATTCGACTGGTTTCTCCATACAGGAGGCATCTTGAGGCTGTACTCACCAACAAAGGTTTTTGCACTAAGTATTAAATACATTTCAGTAAGCGTGTTCAATACTTATTCCCTGTGCCATTTCACTTTATTACACATAACTTCATTTATGGACATAAATGTTTGGATTTCTTTCTATGTGTGCATTACTTGGGTTGATGCCGACATCTGGTGAAAATTTTGTGTCAATAACTCAATTAGAAATGTTTTTTAAGAGAAATGTTAACGTATTCAATACTTATTTTTCCCGCTGTATACTAAATGATAGTGACCTTATGAAGAGCATACTCTGATTTTATCCACAAGGAGCAAGAAATAAAAAACAGAAAATCTATAGGAATATTAGTTCTTGACGCATAACACAAAAAGATGGATTAAAATTAAGTGGTAGCATTCAGTACCTCACACACTGATCACTGTCAGGTTAACCTAGGGCTCATGAAGCATGGCAGTGTTGTATCAATCACTGGAAATTACTTCCTCCAAACTAATCTCACCTAAAGTGCGGTCATGAAAATCTAAGAACATCCCACTTTTCAATCTGTTCCACTAAGTTCTATTCTCTGAATGTTGTTCGATATTTTAACATCACCACTGAAGCTTTCACTGTTGCTCCTGACATCAGAATTATTGAAACTCCTGTTCCTGACGTTTCCTCTGCTAGTCTTTAATTATTAAACACTACCTGCTCCTCCTTGTCTAACCCTTGAAAGCATAGAGTAGTTAACATCCTCTGTGAAATGATGAACCTGTGACCTTTCACAGCTGTCAACCTAGACAAGGCTTTTCTTTCAGCCCATTACTATTTTTCCCCCCCAATTACGTTCTCTATCTCTTTCCAGCATGCTGTTCTGTCAGATATTGAAACTTAGATGGGGAAGAACTTTCTACATCTCAATTAAGGCAAAACAGTTGTTCTAATTCTTGGTCCTGATGCTGAAAGAGGGTCCTATTTTATTTCTACAATCATCACTTAAAGGTTAGCAATAAAGGCAGAAACCTTGGTGTGACTTTTAATACAGATCCTACCTTTGAAGCACACACAAACCAAGTTACAAAGCATTTTACCCATCTTAGAAACACTGCCCATGTTAGAGCCGATGAGGACATTTTAATACATGCATTTATAACTTCTACAATAAATCATTGACCTCTTGCAGTGATGTCACGCGCACCCCATTGTCCGTCATTTTGGGACTCAACCACACATTGTTTGATACATCCGACGGGTAAAATGGGCTTTTAGTATATCCACCAAATTCCATCATGGCACAGATGGTTGCTGTTGGTTGTCACAACAGAAAAATTCCAAATTTAAGCTTCTCATTTTACCAATTTCTGTGGTATGAAGACAGAAAACAAGACTGATTTTTGTATTTTGTTAATATTATAAGAATACACCTTAATATTATGTAACCCAGTTTTTCGATGTGCACACTGCAACCTCTTCTTCACGGCCCACTGCTCTGCGTTGAGTTTGTGCGTGGGTGCAAGGGGGCGTCATAAGAGGAGACGCCAGACATCGGTTCTAATCTGTGAAAGACCCTGCTGCCCTTTATTTTATCTTGCCGACAACACAGAGAGAACTTTCAAAGGTAGACAGTGGAGTGGAGACAACAAAAGATTGACAAGACAAAGATCTGCAGAAGCAACACTCTTTGTCTGATTCCCAAAATTTGACTCCCAGAATGGTGAAGAGGGCATTCACGCAGACCCTATGACATCACGTGAATGGGGTATATTGTAATCTCCTTCTTTTTGGTGTTAAGAAAAATACTATTAAGCTTGTTCAAAATTGGCTGCTCACCTTTTAACCAGGAAAGAAGTAGCACATCATCCCAATCTTGAAATCTTTGCCCTGGCTCCAAGTGAGCTTTAGGAGTGATTTTTGGATTATTTTTTTAGTTTATAAAAGCTTGAATGGAATTAGACCTTCTTTTTTAAATAAAAATTGCTTTTAGTTGTTGACCCACCCAGAACCCTCAGGTCCTCGGGTGCAGGTCTGCTGGTGGTCCTCAGGGTCAGAACAAAAACCCACGGCGAGGCCACATTCCAACACCGTGGACCTTCCCTGTGGAAAGGCCTGTTTGAGGATGTGAGGGCTTCATCCACTGTGGAGGTCTCTAAGAAAAAACTTAAAACTCCTCTCTTTAGCTTAGCTTTTACGTAAAATGTACATTTCCTTATGTTTCAATTGATTCCATGACTAATTTCTTTCTGTTTGTTTTTTTATAATTTGTATGTGTTAAGGGTTTTATTTTATTATTATTATTACTGTTATTGTTATTATTATTTATCTATATATTTTATGTACAGTACTTTAAGGAGTTCTGCAAAAATAAACTGCTCTAAACATATATTGGAATTTTTGAGTCCAGCACATTTACCAGCTCCATTCTCCCCATCGATCATCCGCAGTTCTTCTTGGTTTAAACATCCCAAAAATAATAATAATTAAAAAACGAATATGTCACTATGGCTTCCTTTTCAAAACACCTTTCTCTTTCCAAAGTCTCGGAAAAGTTCATGCTCTCACAATCACTGCCATACATCCAGCAAAATAGCCTACTGGGGGAATTTTAGTCTGGTTTCCGATCTCACCACAGCAGTGAATCTGCTCTACAGATTCTAAGCACCCAGGCTCTGTCTGCTGACGCTAGTGTACACTCAGTCCTAATTTTACCTGACCTTGTTGCGACATTTGATACTATGAATCACCTAGGTCCCATTAGACTTCCCTGCAAAAAGTGCATATTGAAAAACAGAACACTTCCCCTCCTACTTGAGTGGCAAGAATTTCTCTGCCAGGTTAGGTAACTTCAATTCTTCACCAACATGTCTCTTTTCCAAGTAGTGCGGAGAAAAAGATTCCATGTGTTATGAAAAAAAAAAAAACATTTTAAAGCCTTATTTTAGAAAATGTAACAAGTTGATCAGTTTCATGGGTGAAGTATTCAGCATCCAGATGATTGATCCCAGGTCTGATGGGCATCATGTCCTAAGGCAAAGACATCCAACTCCACATGTCTGCTATAACCTCCAACTCATTTCATGTAACAGTCGATCATTACTTACCCACTGCCCCTCATTCTCTTCCCACCATAAAAAATCAGTGCTGCCAAACTCCTGACAGTTATAAAACAAGAGAAACCACATCATTCCCAATTTGCTAATTGTCCTTAACTTGTAGTTATTATGAAATTATTTGAAAAATATTTTATGTTTGTTTAATGCCACTCCAATGAAAATTTGGGATGATGGAGGACTTGCAGAAAATTAAAGAAAAATAAGCGAAAATTACATCCTGCGTTTTTCTTCATTCAAATCAGTTCAGTTCAGTGCAAATCAACAGCAGATGGAAAAAGGCCACTAGAAAAAGACCTTTATTAAATTTATGGAAACACTGGAGGGACGGTCTTTTTATTTGTCATTGTAATGGATTTTTTTATGGTGGGATATGTATAAGTAATGTTTTTATCTTGTTATTTTATTCTTATCCTTTTTAATTTATTTATTTTTTATTAACTGTTGTAATTTTTCATATACTATTCCTCAACTTGTGTATTCTTGACAGTGTGCCTTTTTAATGAAGTGGGTCTGTGATCTCCTTTTTACTGATTGGACCTTAAGTCTGGAATAAATTATTTCTATCTATTTATCTACTTTATTTGTGGTGTAGAAAATACTACTAATATAAATATAAATATATATATATACATATTGATTTTGATTAAAAAGAGAATAATAATTAAAAGACCACTGGGAACACTTTCAAAATAGGTCAAAAGATGATCAGAGTGGGTCTTTAAAGGCTATAACAGTAAGAAAAAACCTACAGCAATATGTTTAATCCTCAGCCTTGGGGCAGGGAACAAAACGATCCGACAGACGAACCATTCGTTGCTGGCACTATGTGACTAATGTTGACAAATGGTGGCCAGAACAACTCCTCAGAGAGGTATCCAGGACGCATCTGGACTAAATGCCTGAGCCCTCTCGACTGGCTCCTCTAGAAGTAAAGGAGTCGCAGATCTACTCTGAGCTCCCAGCGGGTGACAGAACTCCTCCCCCTATTGGGAGACAAAGACTCCAGAAAGACTGACAGGTAAATTGAGAGCTCCGCTTTCTGACTCAAATCCCGACACAAAGACCGCATGACAGCACACACTGCACCAATCCAACCATCAATCTTTCCTCACTCGTGAACAAGACTCGAGATCCTTAACCTCCTCCACCTATAGGGCCGGGGCACAGCATCCACCCAGAATTATGAGTTTCACTGGAATTCCATGGAACGAAATCAGCACAGATAAATATCAAACCGATGACTGTAAAGGCTGCAGCGTTTCTCTCTATAGTGGTGTGGGCGTGGCTTACATTGGAAAACACCTTTGATAGGTGTGGCCAAATTAACACATTTGCCAAATATTTAGATAAAATGTTTAGCTTTAAATTTTCTTTAAATAGTTAAATGTACCATAAACATTCAGATTAAACATTTATTTTAACATTTATTGCTAACTTTGGTTTTAACTTTTAGACTTAAATTCTGATCTAAAATTTTAATTTAAAACTTTTAATCAATATCAAAAATGGATATATATTTAGCATTTATATTTAACATTTATTTTTTCTTTCTATTGTTAGCATTTTAATCAAAATGCTATAAAATGACAAACATAGCACATTTGTTTGTAGTAAATTCTAGCATAGAGGTAATAGAAATGATGCATATATTGTAATAAAAGCTGGCTAAATCTGACAATACTGTCAGGTAATTTTTACTTGCAGAATTTTCACATTTAATGCTTCATAGAAGTGTACCTATGATGGACATTACAGACTTCCTTTATACTTTTTAAGAGGGGCAACTTTGAGAACTGGTGACTAATACTTTTTTGGCCCACTGTTTATGTGATTAAACAAAGCTCTATCAGTGACAAAAGTTGAAATATAAAGAAATGATAAAGTTTTGGCTGTTTTCTAGAAAACTTTTAACTTAGAAGGTTACAAAGTAAAACTATTTTTGTAGACATATTTAGGGACACTTATTCTGAAAAGGGATGTGCTATGAATCAGCTCAGATACTGTGCAGGACCATTTTGCTCCAAGGCCTCTGGTAGAGGACCAGAGCTCGGGCGAGAAGCCACCAGTGTGAGAAGGGTTTTTTAATCAATCAATCAATCAATCAATCAATCAATCAATCAATCATCTATCTCCATATCTCTCTCCAATTAAAACGGTACTTTTGCATTTCTGCAATATAGCATATATGTAAGTTTGAAGTTAGAATAACCCAGACTAGCCTAGACAGTAATTTTTGTCTTATTTCTAAATTCCTAAATCATAAATTTAATTAGGCAACAGGGTTCTTTAATTTGAAGCAGCTCTTTTATACACTTTTTTTTCAATTGACTGTTAAAGTAAAGACTAATTTGATAATGGTTATTTTATTTTTATTCCAACCCTATTGAGTTGTTTATATTTATGTCTTTATTGCAACTGACTGTAGCTAAACTAGGCCTTTTTTGTTTTTACTTAACCACAGTAGAAGCTCCTATTTCTCTAAATAAATAAATAAATAAAATAAATAAATAAAAATTACAAAAAACACAAATAAAATACTTTATTTTACTTTGTTTTTTAATTGAAAACACATTTATTTCCTTCTCATGTAAACGGTTCACATGTGATGCCTCCAGTCTAAAATAGGAAAATCAGCAGGATGAACGGGTTCGACATGACTACTCCAGTCTGTAGTACTAGGATCATACTAGTGACAGAAAACAACACAAGAGACAACCGAGCTGTCAACGATACATCAACAAAAACATCTGGAAAGAAGAATTCCGATCCTACAGACGGGAAGGATTTGTGTCCTCCTTGTTCTTTTGTTTTGACACTTTGTTGTTGACAGCTGGAGAGTAAAAACCCTCTGTGGTTATTAGAGACTCAAAGCCCCGCAGCGCAGAAAGGAGAGTTGTCAGAACAGAACAGAACAGGACACAGGTGTCTGCAATGCTAGCTTAGTTGGAGCCAACCGCTAACCCCGAGAAACCGGCGTGAGGGTTCTCCTCTTACCTTTCAGGACCACCACCACCTCAGCACCGGCGGCAGCCTCCGTCTCCGAGGCGTTGCTGGTTGGTTCGTCTCCCTCAAACAGCTGGTTGACCTCGCCCTGGATGTCCGCGGGGCGCGGGTCGCCGTCGCTCTTGGAGACCGTGAACCTCCTCTGGCTCATGGTTGTCGACCGGGAGACAAGCGTCGAGTCTTCTTGCCACGGTGCGGAGCGGAGGGACACGTTCAGACAAAAACAAACAAATCAAAAATACCCTTGTCTGTCCTAATGCGACTGTCCACTGCAGCGGTTCACTTAATCCTCTGTAAATTGCTTTATCATGGACAGGTAAAGCGCTCTTTGTCTGGATCTTGGAGATGTAATGCAGAGTGGAGCATCTCATCAACCGGTGTCTGCAGGCAGCCGCGCACATGGGTCCTAATGCCGACCCGGTATGTTTTTTTTTTAATTGTTATTAGTGTATTTCGAGTATTTCTTTATTCGAATAATTGTGAATCATGGGCAGATGAAAACATGTACTTTGAAAAAGATTGTAGATGTGACAAAGGACCAACAGCAAGCCACAAGCTTCCTGCTCTGCTCCTTTATGCTGCATCCGTTTTCAGAAAAAAAAAAAAAAAAGATCCATGTGTGTCTTCTTTTTCCTCTCCCTAACTGGCATCTGGTTCAAAACTGCACAGCTGGATAGCCCGAAATTTGTAATGTTAGGTTTAGGTTGTGGTGGGCTGGAAGCCAGTGGAAGAGTGTACAAATAGATGATGGGAGGCGGAATGGTCTCACTCCACGCCAACGGACACACATACAACTCTGAGGTGAATTTCTAATGAACTGCTGTTCTGCAGAAAATATGTCCTAGATCAGTGGTCTGCAACCTTTTTCAGGCCACAGACCGGTTTAATGTCAGACAATATTTTCCCTTTTTGATTGGGGTCAGAGTTCACATTTCTAATTTTTTCAAATTAAAAATGCTACTACAAGAAATTTTGTTTAAAAAAATCGGAAAATATTTGTAGATATACATATATATTTTTTTACAGATGATGAAGATTCAATGAAACTGAGTTTTTGATTTGGAGAAGTTGTTTCTGAGATTTGTAAACAATTCAATAAGAGCAACACTTTTTTTCATAGAAAATCATTATAACACAGAACTCAAAGGTCTCAGACCGCCTTTTGTGGCAAAAAGAGTTTTCATATTCAGTTTATACATAAATCCTGTTTAACTGTGTGTGTTTTTTTAAGACAAAGGAATGTTATCTGTACTCAAGTTTCTTAACAGAGGCTTGCCTAATTCACCCTTTCTCCAGGAAAATTCATGTCCCTTTTACAAGTTTACACAATCAGAAACAACTTAATTTTATTCAGTCTTCCTTGAATATTCATTCTCTGTCAAATGTTTACAGCTGGTTTAAACGTAGACGTTGTGATGAAGATTTTGCCTTTAATGTCAAAGTAGATTCTGACAACCAGACACTAAATCAGCCGTATGCGGCATTTAAGGTGTGAAGGATAAATAAAGCAAAATAAAAGGACACAACCGTTGTAAAACTGGTATTTTTTAAATACAATAAAAAAACATGAATCCACAGTGTCTGCAACTTTATTATTTACATGTGTGAAACATTCAAAAGTCAGTCGCCGTGTATCAGGCAGAGCAGCTTCTGGTATGTGGGAACAACTGTCTCAATAAATCAATATTTGGAGGAAGACTCTTGGTTTTGTCTGTAAATAGCAACCTGATTTTTTTTAAGTCAAAGGCTCTTCTTGGATTTCTTCTCTGTCTTTTTTCTCCCTGAAGAACTTTGCAAATACTTTTAATTGTTTGGCATTGAATAGCTTTTAAGCTCTACTTACTGTGTGGTCCGAGCAGCTGCTTAAAGTCACCTGACGTGTCAAGACAGATGGATGTGCTGAACAGAATCCAATATAAAACTTCTATTTGTATCAGAAAATAAACAAAACAGAACTAATCAAAATTAGTGTATGCAATTTTTTTGTCTGCGGCCCGGTGCCAAGTGGCCCACGGGCCGGTACCGGTTTGGGGACCACTGTCTTGGAAAACAACAAAGGTTTTTGATTTTGTCGGTAAAAATGGTATAATCATAATTAAACAACCACTGGGAACACTTTTAGAATAGCTTAAATGATGATTAGAGTGGGACATTAATGGTTGTCTAATGTTCATTTGTCATTAATTAATGATATTTGAGGCTCATACATAATTTTGACTTTTCCATCTGGAAACGTATTGTTTGTATCCATGCTTTAAGCCAATGTGACGGAGTTAGTTTAATGTCAAATTACACATAGCAGTTATTATAGTGTCTGACAAAACCTAGATTTTACTATTAACCTAAAACAATAGGGGTGTGCATCTTTAACCTTGATTCTATACGCATCTCGATATGTGGTTCCCTGTTCAATTCTTAAAAGATTCAACCAACTTGGTGGCGATACGATACAGTCCACACAACACACATTCTTCACCGTGGTTCTCCTTCAACCCACTGTTGTTGACCCAATTTAGTAGAAGCAAGCTCGTGATTGGACATCTTTTTGCTTGTATGACATGTACATAAAAAAGGCAGACTCTAGTTTGATTGAAACTGATTAATTACTTCCAGATTGATTTTATTCTTTTTTAAAGGCATAATCTTGTCTCTATCTTTGGCTATCAACCGATACTGCTGTTTCTACTAGAGATCGATTGTTTTTTCAAAACATATCTATACATCCTTATTAAACATACAGAACGAGGAAGAACTTGGGGTATCATGTTCATGTATTTTGCCTTATCTCTATATGAAATCAGTCGTTCGCTGGGGAAAAAACGTTTTTCTGCATTAACTTTTCTTTCATGTGACTCACTTAGTTCCAACCTAATAGTAACACAGAGAGAGCAACACAAAAGACTTCTCCTGCTATTGACATGGGATGTTGTTGAAGAAGAACCCAGTCCTAAGAACAGCTAAAATACTGCGCTGGACTCTGAAGTTTCCAATCCTCTTGCAGAGGACCTGAACACGAAGGATATCAAATGACTAACAGAGGAAGTGGGGATTTTTTTCCCCCTAGAAATCTAAGCCATGTGGTTCTAGACTCCAAAGCTGGATGTTACCAATGATTCATCTCTTAATTTGAAGTTTGTGATATCATCAGGGTTTTTCATGAAGTCACACTGAGGCACTGCTGACTGCTAGGCAAAAATCTGTTGGATATCCAACCGGAAACTAACTTCACTGTGGTTAAAATAAATCCTCGCTCTGCTATTAGTGACTTGGTGTTGCTAGGCAACAACAAAAGAAGCCTGATCTCAGCTCTCAGTCAAAGAAGCGCAACATTCATTCTCTGTCCTAAGAGTACATTAAGAGACAATACTGCTGCAACACAGGTTCCGCTAGAAATATTTATGGATTGCAAACATTAAACATTAAAGGCCATTAGGCAAATGCTTTAGACAATTGGCCAGGCCTGGTAAACTGGAGAACAATAAAAAATATATCATACTAAAATTAACACAACTCTCATACAAGCCTATAATACTGCCTTATTGTAGTCAGATTACTGAAATTACTTTTTTCCAAGCAAAAAAATTGATTTTATTTTTTGTGCACTGCTACTGCTACTGCTGCTTTGTGCTCTGCATTCTAACAGAAAACATGAATATGGGAGCAATTCTGAGCTTGTATGTGCCTCGGTTTATGCTTATCAAACAAAATTGCATATTAAACTTCTCTAAATCCTGAGTCAGTTGATTGAGTTATCAACAAAGGTTATGTCATGTCTAAAACTTCTATTTCTAACTCAAGTTTTGGTCTTCCCTTTCTTCTTTTCTTCAGTTACCTTTACTCTTTCTTGCTTGTAATTGATTTTACCCCCAACTTACTAAATGAATTTTACATCCAGAAATGTAATGATTTTAGGTATTTGCATGATAAAGCAATGAGAAGATGACTATTATCTGAATAACTGTGGTATAAAATATTCATGTTATGTGGAGGATATGCCCTAGAGGAAGCATAGTCGGGTGAAACAAAAGATTTCCAAGTATTAAAAATCTTGTAGTAATCTGCGTCATTGGACCCTTTCAGATTCATCATCTTTTTGGAAATAACATTTAGGATGTCTGACCCAACAGTTGAACGTGACTGTACCTACTTTCTCTTTTAAAAAAAGTGTGTCAACTGAATTTTCAAGGTCAACAGCATTAAAGGTACATTAAAATCTGACTGGAGCAACATGTCAAGAATTTTTTAACACATAATCTTTCAGCTTGCTCAAAATATATATTTTTAATCGGTGCAGGTTGTCTAAAATTCTTTGCTGAAATTGTCTTGAAATGTTTTGAGGTTATAAATGTATCCAAAGTTTAGTCATTGAAAAAGGATAACTTTGAAGTACAGCTTTTTATGTAACAACAGTAAAATGTATCTTTATTTAAAAAACATGTATTTGTTAAAAATGGATCTTTATTATCTTTATTTATTTGTCTTTCATCCTTGGGTGAATGTCAGTTTTTCTGCTTTTTCTTTTTGAATGTCCTTTTTGTTGCTGCAGATTAGTGAATTTCTCCATCGTGGGATAAATAAAGTTATCTAATCTAATCTAATCTAAAAAAGATGGACACAGAAATTAGTTATTATAATGGAATGCTTTTTATTGTACAATTGTTTTAAAAATGCTTGCATCAAAACTTTTTGGTGAAAATGTTTTGTTTCACAATTGCATTCCCCTTTATGTAAATTCACAGATTTAGTTTTCTGCATCGACATTCATGTACTGGGATGAAATCCAGCCAAGTTTTACCAGTCATTCATGCTTTAGAGAAAGTAAGACTGCAACATGTTCTTGATGCAATAATATATATCATAATACGTGTTTGATATCCTTTCAGACATGTTTGATAAGATGTTTGATCCCAGAGTTTCGGCTTCTTCGTCAGACATATCTTCATGGATGATCTTGCAGTTGTCAAAGTCTATAAAAAATTTTGAAAGCAAGGTTAATGGATGGGTGGATTTATTTTCTGTTAAATTACACTATTGCAAAACAAACAAACAAACAAACAAACAAAAAAATAAAGACAATAAATTCTGTTACAATGGATTCTGGGAAAACTGAGGTGCTTCAAGGTACAAAATGTTAATCTAGTAAGAATCATTTTATATTGTTGTTTACTGTTATTGTTGTATTTAATAAAATAAAATAAACAGAAAAATAGTTTTATGGTTTTTACATTGCTTTGATTGAAAGCGTCTCAATAATACCACTTTTATCACACACAATTGTAATTGTAAAATAATAGTCTGTGCTATTATTATTTTTTTTATCAATAATCTGTAGATTGAATCCTCACCAAATTCTGTGTTCAACATCTTCATTGTGGACCAGCCAAGACACTGGGTTTGAATCTCAAACTCCTTCAGCTCAGTTTCAGAGACGCTCTTTCTCCTGCCTGTTAGAGAAGACATCTTTAACAAACAAAAAGGAATTGTTTTGTCTTTTTTCAAATTGACCACACATCCTGTGAATACTACTTGAAAAAAATGAAATGGCCCGTTCAGCAGACTAGAGCACAATGCTATGTATTATGGCAATAGGTAAAACCAATTAGTCTGAGGGATCAACAAACAAGCTTTATTTTTAAAAATGCAAAAGTCGCACACACCGTTGTGTGCAAAGTGTAGTGGCTGAATCCCTTACATCCACCTTGATGAGTGTTATACATGAAGTACTGATTTATTTTTTAATTCTATGATATGACATAATGTTAATGCTCAATTTTTTAGTTACATTGATTGTTGATAATAGGACTATGATGTCTGGTAATAAGAGATCCATACATTGCACAACATTTGTACCAAACTAAGACATAACAGGGATTTGCTATTCTTGTTTTAATTCAAAATACTAATTTTACCATTCTTACCCAGGCATAACCTCTGTGTGCTTCACTAACCAACATGCAACTATATATGTTTGTGGTTTATAAACATTGAGAAGAGCAGATACTCAGTTTTAGCTCCAAATGGGAACTTCCCTTTTTTATTATATGTATTCTTTTTGTTGCACCCCAAACGGTTTTAAAGCGCCCAAGCTTTGCATGCACAAGAAGGCCTGATTGGTTGTAAGCCAGGTTTACATGGTGGGCTGCTTAATAGATGTCATGACAAACTGTTGTGTTCAAAGCAACTGTACAGGTCTCAGGTCCAGTAATCAGTGCTGCAGTACATTTCTATAATCATAAATAATACTTTAGAGTCAAAATTGGGCACAAAATGAAAAGTGTGCCACGAGGGCGCTGTGGTCAATTTAATCACACTTAAACCTGTGTTTAAACAGAAAGTGTTTTTTATTCCTAACAAATCTTTTATAGTAACACAGTGAAAATTCCATATAAGGTGGTCATTTTGAGCAACAGCATGACCTTTTTGAAGACAACTAAGGTTCTTGAAGAGAACTGTGTTCGATCACTTAATGACTCATGTTACATCCTTATTTACACACAGATTATTACCCATTTATTCCTACCAATATTCCTTTCATTTATTTAGCCATTGCTTCCCACTTGTCCATTGTCCTCGTGCTCTTCTCATCCTTCTGTTTGTCACTCCCATCTTTAATCCCTCTTGCATTATCTGATTATGTTATCCTACATTTCATTTCGCTCTTCCATTATTATCAACTGCTATGTAGTAGTAAAATAAATTCTTCAAGACAGGAGGAAGATTCCCCCTGGGCTCTACTTACTTAAAAGTAGGAGAGTGTCAATAGTATCTTCGGACTTTACAACGATGCAGTCAGAACAACTTGTTTGCAGGAGAACATCTGGATCACCAGTTGGGGAATCTGTTAAAAACATTTACAGCTGTGGTTAGTGGTTCATTTATAAATATGCAGTAAAATTTCTGCTGTAGTAAGGTAAGAAGTTATTGAATTTTGTACTTAGTATGTTAAGCTGGCATGGAGTGGAAAAGGCACACAGGGCAAATGTAATGTGGAAGTAGACAAGGTTTCCCTCAAATAGTTTGTGGTAGTAAAAACGTTAAAGCCAGGCTGAGGTCAAAAACTAGCTTTTATGAGCAACAATATGGTTAAATACAAAGAAAGAGTATTATAGATGTAACATGTGCTTTGACTGTGCTGTGAGAAAAGTACTGAAAAGGTCAGATAGATCTGCACTGTGTCTTTGTAGCTCTCTGTAAGTCTTTGTAGAGAAGGTCCATAACAGAGTATCTAGAGAGAAGCCTTGGTTTTGTATGAAGATGTCTGGAGTGGTAGAGAAGTATACTGGATATGTAGGAGCTAAACTGTGCACACATGTGCATTGGTCTGAAAGGCTAAATGGTTTTTGACACTTCCCTTAAAGTAAAATAAATGTCTGTAAGTTATGATCCTCAGTACAGAAATGAAAAGACAAAAATTGGCTTTAACTTGCAACAATAGACAGAGACTTTTTTTATTACTTCTGCATATAAAACCTATATGTTAAACAAAACTCTTACTGTTGCTGTCAACCTCCAACATTTTGCTGTTTTCGTAGAAAAAGGTTTGAGTTTCATTGTAGCAGTATCCATACCTGCAGAGGATTTGCAAAAATGTAACATTAAGAAAACTGTTTAAAAGGAATTGTGAAAAAAGTCAACAACTTTACAACAATACTTACATTTTGACTTTTATATTGTAATCATAAATGTTTAGTTTAGCTGTAGAAGTAACATCCATTACAAGGCTTGGCCAAACTAAAGTGTTAAATAAAGTGGTAGCCAAACAGGATTCTGAGGCCCAAGCAATCAAGTGCCATCTCCCCAGCAGCTAGCAAATAAAAAGACCACAATATTTTTCTTGATATTATTTCTGGTTTAAAAAGTTATTTTCATAAACCTATTTAAAAAAAGAGAGACATAGTTTGAAATTAATGTAAACACAGAAAACTACAAATTTAGCATTGGTTGCAAATTTTCAGAAATACTTACTTCTGGATTCTTTTCTACGGGTGTCTGCAGGTTGTTACATGCCAGCGATGCAGGCTGACAAACTGACACAAGACTCAGTGCAACAACAGCAGTACAGAAAATCTTCATCGTTGTAGCTTGCAACCTCCTTTTGTGGTTAATGCAGTCTTTCTGAGGTCTTCCCTTTTAATGCTGTCTTTGACCAATAAAGTTTCTGCAAAGTTCGCCCACCCCTTAAACCCCTGTACTTTTACAATAATCTTTCTGTTTGTTTAAACTAAACACTGCTCTGCAAATATACATTCTGAACTCAGCTCAAGGTTCAGATAAAAAAGAAACTCAAGCACATTTTCTGTACTGTAAAAGCTTTCGTCTTTGTTGCTGACCCATCTATAAATGCATTATTTCAAATCAGTTAGCCAAATATAGAAATATACTTCTCCTGCAATTATTTAGCACAATAACACTTCTATTTACTAAGCATTACCAGTATCTGTGTAGAATGGATCAACACAAATTATGCAACTTACAAGACGATACGAAAAGTCCTCATTAGCCAGATCTCAGTGATCAAAAGCTTAATGGTATTTTATAAAAATAAAAAGACAGTACATAAAAGATAAATAAAAACAAAACTTCTTTAAAAACTGGTTGATAGAGTGGACACCGTCCACATACTTTTTGACAGGTCTGATTTAGTTTTGTCGTGTCAAGATTCATGTCAAAAAAGTGATATTTTTTTCATGAAACATCACATTATAATATATTAAAATATAGTATCCAATAACAATTAAAGTTAATGTGGAGTTTGGACCAGGGGTGTAAAACATTTTAGGCATTTTACTTCTGTGTTACTCCTGTATTTCCTTTCATAATTCACTGCAGTGTTACCTAATCGCTTATGACTTTTATTTTTATTTATGCTACACAATCGCTTCCATAATCGCTTTGCTAATAATAATGGAAGTCAAAATAAATACACTTTATGTCACAAAATCGGTAACAAGTCACAATTTAGGTTAACACTGTTGACTCAACGGTACTTTGTACTTGAACTCTTTTGCACAAAAGTGACCAGAAGAGATGCAAACATGCGTCTAATTCATCAGTAAATCTAAAGGCCCGTACACACCGGGACGAATTTCGCGCGCGACGTTTAAAAACTTGCCGTTTTTTTTAATCAAGTATTATTTGAAAGACTAACATTAAAAATGCTTCTAATGCATGAGAAGTGTATGAGTTGTTTAAAGTGTACATGCCTCTGAGTAATGAACCAAGATACTATTTTGTGGCATTCAAAGATTTTTTACAAGGGATGTGGATATCTCGATCATGATTGGCAATTATTCTTGTGTACATGTTTTTTGTATACATGTCATGAATCAGTCCCCTGTCTCCCCTCTCTGGCCATCAGCAGGAACTATCTCTAGAGTACTAGCACTTCCTGGTACTCCACACTCCACTTCCCATCAGCCCCTGCTGTCACTCCCAGGAGCCCCACAGCTGTTTCCCATCAGTAATCACTCCCAACAGTGTTTAGAGTGTTTGTGTCTCTGACATACAATTCTTAGCATTCTTCCAGCATCTGCATCTGCATCTGCATCTGCATCTGCCTCTGCCTCTGCCTCTGCATCTGCATTTGCCTCTGCATCTGCATTTGCCTCTGCATCTGCATTTGCCTCTGCATCTGCATTTGCCTGATCCTCAACTCTCACCTGTCTCTGACCCACATCTGCCAGCCGCCTACCTCTCCATAAAATACTGCACATGGATCCTCCTGACTCTGGCTCCTTATTACAGTACACATTTATAATGTACTTTACATAATTGTCTTGCAAAAAAAAGAAGGAATCTGGAGAAGTTTCACCTGTACTATTCAGAGCCAAGTATTTATTTCTGAGCAACACTGGTTGAATGTTTGGCTAAAGATGTCCAATTTTAGGAAAGTGAATTGGATAGTTTAAAATGAACTGATAAACAATTAATCATATCAACCAGAAATTCTGATATGAATAGTATAATTATTAAAATGAATCATTACACCCCTACAAAATATTCAATGTTTTTATTAAAAGTTGGAAGGACACAGAAAGGTGTATTTAATTGTGTATTTAATTTTAAGTTATTCAGACTAAAACAGCTAAGTGGGTATGCAGTCCAAAGGACAAGTGGAATGATTAAAGTCATATTTACTGAAATCAAAAGCTATTTCAATCAAAAACATCTTAGGTCAAGTTATGTAATATAGGACCCCTAATTTTGTAGCAGATTCAAAATTCTTGCATCCATTGAACTTGTGAGTTTTTTGAGTTTCTGCTTTAACTTCTTTGCAGGATGCCAAAATAGCCTCCCAGTGGTGCCGTTTGGATGTGAAATGCCTCCTACTCTCATAGATATTGTACCTAAGGATGCTCAGAATGTTCTCAATAGGGTTGATATCAGGGGAGGATGGGGGCCATAGCATCAGTTTATCGCCTAATCTGCCCATAGCAGCCAGTGATGCAGATGTATTGCTTGCAACATGAGATGGTGCATTGTCCTGCATGAAGATGATTTTGTGACTTAAAGCACAGTTCTTCTTTTTGTACCACGGAAGAAAGTGGTTAGTCAGAAACCACAAACTTTTCAGAGGCCATTTCCACACCTTCTGGGAGCCTAAAGTGGCCGACAAACTCTTCCCGTTATTCTGACCCAAGACATGAATCTGCCACCTCCTCACTAACATCCCAGCCTTGACGGGACATGGTGACCATCCACCAACCATCACTCTGGACTGATCACTCTGGACCATCCAGGGTTGCACTGCACTCATCAGTGAACCAGATTGTTTGAAATGTCGTCATGTGTGTCAGAGCCCACTGCAGCTGTTTCTGCTTGCAAATGTTGTTTAGGGGTGGCTGAAAATAAGGTTTACATAGAACTGCAAGCCTCTGGAGGATCCTACACCTTGATGTTGGTGGTACTCCAGAGACACCAATATGTTCTTGCTGCTTTGTAATTGTATTTTAGCAGCTCCTTTCTTGATCTGATGTATTTGTCTGACAGAAACTTCTCTCATGCAGCTACAGACCCGTGTGCTCTGAATCAGCCAAAAATCTCTTAATAGTACAACTTTTTGTGAAATATTCAAGGCTTCCTTGTCTAAGGCATTTAAATATTTCAAACTTTTCAGCAGCAGAGAGATACTTTTCCATTTTGCTCAAAAATGTTTGTCTTCTTTATAAGGTGGAACGTCTTTCTTGAGTAGGTTTTCCTTTAGTTCCACTAACCTGGCAAACTAATCCTAAAAGGTGTCTGAGATTGATGTCAGTGAATCAAAGAGCCAAGAGACACAGTATTATCCATTAGCTTAATTTTATTTATTTGACACTTAAATACAATTTACATAATAATTTGGAACACACTGTAACAATGTTAAAGTTCCAGCAATTTGTTGGCTCTTTTTTGTAATTCTACCCTCGTTCTTCTTTATAATCATCCTCCAACTTCTTCTAACTTCTTTTCTCCCCTTTCTCTTTTGTATCCTTATTTTCCATATCTAGCTTCTTATTTTTTTAACTACAATTCATGTTAAAAAAAATTTATAAAAAGTGACATAATGTGGTACAAATGTTCAAAGAGATTTTCTTCTGGTCCCTGACCAGTTTATCACATGTCAGCGATAAATGCTGAAACACTGAAAACAGACCTAGAACAACAACTGCAAAACATTAAACTATCATTGTGACCAAAAAAACAGTGATGCTTTTCACAGCCTTTTTGCAGTTTTAGTTCATTTTTTTAACTCAAAGAACTGGTTGCTTGAAGTTCTGCTTTCGTGCTTGGAGGGACAAAACACATCTGTGTAACAAATCTTGTTACTTCTTTTGGTGCTTGTGTGCCTCTGAAAACCCATTTTTGCGTTATGTTCTACATGCGCTTTATGTAAAAGTATTAAACGCTCTCTTATGAAAATTATGTGTAGGACAATAGGCATTTGGCATTAGTTTATTATTTGGAGTGATCACACAAAGCGTGAGCTCTGATAGTCTGTGTACTCACGTTTTTTTAAAACAATAAACTCAAGGCAATGTCTGTGTAGCTATCTTCTTACAATAAATCGCACCAATCTTTTCTGCAATGTGGCATTAGTTACATATAATAGAGTGTCCTGGTGTACGTTTGTTTTGTATTTCCTAATAGGCTATATAGTTTCATGAGCTTAAGGGATCTGCAATGCACTCTGAAAAATCTGCAAGGAGTCTGAAATTATGAAAGGAAAGGAGAATAAAAAAACAGTATTTTAAAATATGTAAAAAAAAATTCTTGGTCTCTTTGGAGAGGTATTTTGTTGATTTAAAAGCTAAAACTGGAGAGTTGGAATTAAATTACAAAATAAAATAAGATGGAGCCAACAAAAAAAAATCTTTCAAGATTTTTAAAGGTTGTCAAATAAAGAAAATGATCGCTCCAGGCAAGTCCACTCAAGAAAGAAATCCGTTTCGGTGATATTTCTTTTTTGCACCTCTGATGTTCCATTTTTGAATTAATTACCATTTTTGAACCCAACATGTGAAAGTTACGTCCCCTGGACCATAGTTCGGTCCTCTAATAATGGCAGTGATTCATTTACAGGTGAGTGTGGAAGACGGAGTTGAGATGAGTCGGTCTCTTGTACTTTGACCTTATAAGTAGAAACTTCACGGGACATCTTTTTGTACACACACACCGGTTGCACATTTCTGAGTTTAAATGTTAACTTTTAACCGCGTCTGTGGTTCTCTGGATTCATTCACTAGTTCGAGTCACTCCTCTCGGTGGAAGCACGTCTCTTTACGGACATAAATTACACCTGTTGGACCGTAAGGGAGTTTACTTCTCAGGTTTCAAACTGCATATTGGCTGTGAGTCGTTCATATGTTTCTGTCGGATGAATGATTTGCTTTTATTTGTGCTTCGTGGCTCCGTGTAGGCCTGTGTTGACGTTAGGCTAGCTAGCTATCTAGCTAGCTTATCCATGTGGTGCCTTTTAAGCTAATCTTCAGCCGCTAAACTAACACCCTTTCTGTTATTTTCAGACACGATAACGAACGGTAAAGCTAACAGTGAGTGGGCACCGGAAGTACTTTATCAGTAAAAAGCTCCAAATTAAAAGGGCTGCTGTACATTACGCTACAGTAATCTAACATAATTTGAAAAATCGATTTTTATTTTAAACAATGATCTTTGGGTTCTGTATTAGTATTAATTATGAACAAAAGAACATGGGAAAGGAGAAGATTTCAAATTATGATATTTCTCATACAGTCAAACTCCATGTCTCACAGTCAAGTTATATTTTATTATTTTTATAACAACAATTTTTATTTGCAATTTTTCATACCGGTAAAGCAGAAATGAAAAAAAAAAATCCAAAAAAAGTAAAATTTTATAGTTTTTCTGCTTGATAAACTGCCTTTTTCTTCATATTCATAGGAAATCTGCACGTGTTTTCAATACTGTAAAATTCACATTTAGCTGAAATTTTATGGAGTCCTATACTGTTCATAATTAAATAAATACATATGAGCTCATGCAAATACACAACCAGAAAAATCTCTCATAAATATATAAAAAGATCATGAAATTGTGAACAACCTGCACATTGATTTCAGGGCTCCGGACTAACTTTCTTCACTAGGAGCACAGTGGCCTCCAACTGAAAATTTTAGGGGCACAACGAGAAAATTTAGGGGTGCATACCGTAAATCAACATGCTAACCAAATCTACTAATTTACACTGTATTACGAATAAATACTTTAATAATAGATGCAGAAATTACAATGTGCTGTTTCTAATTCAGTGTCACATTTTATTCTTCACTTTTGAAAATGCAACAACAGGTAAACTGACAGCACCATCGCTGTCATGACAGTACAAATAGTAAAGAAAACAGATGGAAATTTATCTTTGTGACACCAAATAGGTGCAGCCAAGATGCACAATAAGCATGTTTGACATCACCCAGGTGGACTCAACGTTGCGCAGATCACCTGGTGTGTGACATATATTTTTGTTTTTGCTCCAACATCAACTGTCAATCATCACAAAAATATCGCGAGAAAGGGGTGGGAGCAAGGGGTAAACCTACCCGGACACAGCTGGAAACTGAACTGACTGAAAGCTGCCCATAGACTACAAAACAATGCATTATGGGACATGTGTCCTGATGGTTTTTGTAGTTGAGTAATTAAAATAATTTAAAATACCAATTCATTAAAAAAAAGGCTACATGCATTACAAAACATTAAAATAATCATAACACAAATACATAACACAGATCACACTAAGGGGGAGAGGAATATTAAAACTAAATTGAATTTTAAGGACAACTCCAACTTCCTGTTGTCCTTCAGTCTTGCTGCAGATTCGCCTTCATCTCACAGCCCCCACCCCCCCACCCCTGGCCTGGTCTCCCCAACGATCCAGGTGAGGTGCCGGTTCATCTCAAATACGTCTATCGTTGCATTTTCCCCACGTATTTTCAGTGTGTCTGAAACTAATGTTGTTTTTGCCCGCACGTGTTTAATGTTCAAGCCCCGTTAGCTGTCACACACGTACGTGGGGGACATTTATTCTCCTCAGCTGACCAGACTCCCGCAGGAGCGGTGTGCTGCCGTAACAGCGGTGCATAACCGTTTGATGCGCCGCCGTAACCCTAACCAAAACACTAAACCTTCCTCCGGTTCTGTGTGACCCAGAGAAAAGTTCAGCACGGACTGCATGTATTTAGAAAATTACGAGCGAATAGATACGTTCTAGAAAGGAAAGTAAGGAACTCCTTAATGTGGTCTGGGGAGGGGGCTGTCAGGTGTCCTGCTTTCAAGCCCTGTCATTGTCCTGCCCCCAGTCATTTACCCCACTGTGATTGGTTGGTCATCTCCATGCACGACAATGAAAAAGTGTCATTCATTAAAACTGGCGGGCTGCAGTAACATTAAACTTTCATATTAAGGTGGGGGCCGCAAAATATCATCTTGGGGGCCGCAAATAGCCCGCGGGCCGCGAGTTTGAGACCCCTGCTGTACACTCTGGCACTGGTACACTAGCCGCAGGTCGGAAGAATGAATCAGTAGTTCACTTACTCATAGCTCAGACGCACATGTCGGGTTGTGATGATATTTGTCTCCCTTTCCTTGCCACAGATGTTAACGCACGCTCGATTATCTCTAGGCCCCTCCCCCTCCACGCATTTTAGCCACTTACAGTGACTTATTCTTCTCACACGCAGTGGCCGCCTCACAGACGGGCATCACGCAAGAGTGTGTGCTCGTGTTTCATGAGTATGTGCGCGAGTGTGTGTCTGCCTTCGTGCGTGTGCGCTTGCATCTCAGATTATTTCATTGATCATTGACGTGCCCCTTCCACATTTAATGTATAATAAAATACAGAGGGTGGGGGAGGCAAATTTACTGGTCGCACATGTGCGACTGGATGTAAAATTCAGTCGCACACTCTCAAATTTTGGTCGCAAAATGCGACCAATTGGTCGCAGTCTGGAGCCCTGGATTTTAAATTACCCACTATATTATCAAATATATTTCATTTTGCTTTAAAAACCTGTTCATTATTTTAAACAGAATTTTAAAATATTCATTTCAATCATGTTGAATATTACTATAAGTCTGTCTTTTTTCAGAAGCTTGGATTTCAAAATCAATCATTTCCAAAGTATCTTTGTTTTTATTTCACATTGCTGTTTTTCAGAATGGCTTATTTATTTCATGAAGAGTTTTTCCAGCAGAACGAGTCTGTCTGTCAATCAGTGAAAGTGGGTGGGGTCTAAACGCACATTGGCTGATCCCTGGAAATCAAATCATATTCCTGGATACCAGTCGGAGAGATGACATATTTCAGTGATATCTGCACGGCTTTGGATCAAATAGAGACAATCTGTCTGCTGCAGAAGATGCAAACATCGACCACTCTGTTTTTGTAGTTTGAGGGTTTGTGTGGAGCAAACCACAGAGGAGCTCCGGTTGTCCCCTGTTGAAAGACTCCTGACTCTCGTTCTCACACTATCCGCTCAGAGCTATTCTCTGCTCTTCAGCTAACACAGCTCTGCTGTCTGTGCTCACAGATCCAGTCTGACGTCACAGCATGCCTTACACTGGGCGGCCAGACAGACAGACCAGCTGCGGAAAGTGGAACAAGCCTGCTTGGGCCTCCTGAATCTTATAATATTTTTCTATTTTCATTGAGACAATAATTATAAATCAGTTCCTCTGATTTTATTATTCCCTCTCGGGAAAATGTTGAAACTTTCCTGCGATGACGTTTCTGACCGTGGACGGAAAACGCAGCGGAGATCCGGGGTTTGATTTGGGGTTCACTTCCCCGTTCGGACCCTCTGAGCCTCTAACCAGTCTCTGTTCATTTGGAGGAAAGCTTATTTTATTATTACTTTTCTGGCGAACTGAGCAACGCACCGTTAACTTCTTGCGCTCACACACACACTCTTGCACTGCGCGCTCTGATAGAGATAGAAAAAAACGCTGAGGCGGCCATTATCAAGACGTAGTTTCACTGCAGGATGATTTCATGAACACAAACATGGAAACATGGTTACCATGCAGAACTATTCAAAATAAATAAATCTGCTCTCTTAACATTCTCCCTGTGCATTGTGCATCCATGCATTGTAAGTGAGATAAACACAGACACCGCTCCATGTAGCTATCAGGGTAAAACGTTAGCTAGTGGCTCCTCCCACTCGGGGCATGGTGCGTTCAGGGAACTCCAGTTCATAGAAGCTTAGTAGAACTCCAACAGCCACCCAGCCTAACTTAGACCGCTACTATATTCTCACGAGAAAATGAAAACCGCCGAACCAACCACAAAATCATCCGAATTATACACACTCGCCCAAAGCCATTTTTATCTGAAAATTTAGAACCAAAACTGCCCAATTTCTGGCAACACTGTGGGTGTGTTGAGATGCACACTCCCCTTAGGGTTGAGGGGTGAGCATTGCGCCGTCACGTTCACTAAAGAAACTTCGATCGATGTAGTTAAGGTGCTGCTGCTTATGTCTGAGTAAAGGAGTAGCCAATCACAAAAGTGTCTCCGCCTTGTCTGGTTTGATTGACAGACTTTTTCTGCTGAAAAGCTCATCATGAAATAAATAAGTAATTCTGAAAAACAGCAATGTGAATTAAAAACATAGATACTTTGGAAAATATTAATTTTGAAATCCGAGTTTCTGAAAAAAATAATTCAACATGTTTAAAAATGAATACTTTAAAATGCTGTTTTAAAATAATGAACAAGCTTTTGAAGAAAAAATGAAATGTATTAGCTAATCTAAAATCAGTGTGCAGGTTTTTTACAATTTAATGATCTTTTTATATATTTATTATATTAATGGTTGATTGTGTATTTGCATGAGGTCATCTTTATTTATTTAATTATGACCAGTATAGGACTCCATAAAATTCAAGCTTGTTTTTTATTATATGAAGTTAAAGTTGGGTAAATTATTACTTCAATGACTTTATTTTGGTAGTTNTTTCTAAAGCGGTTTTGGAAACAACCTCCACCCAGATGGCTGCTGTCGCCCTGTACAAAAAATTGGGATTCAAACTCAAGTTAACACATACAAACACACATGCTGCTCCTTGGATGTTTTTGCTAACCAGAGTCAAAATTTTAAAAATGGAAAAACTTTTGTAAGTCTATATAAGTACATAAAATGTATATTTTTAGAATATTTGGGCGTTTGTCACAGCAAATGAAATATAATACATTTAATATTCTTTTATATTGAATATAGTGGTGACACATAGATGCTACAGATTATATTTACTCTTTGTACAAACAAATTCTAATCTGATTTCCATTTTTAACACTATTTAAAAATACAAAACACTTAACTTTATGAACCATTTCGTTCTGACTTGGGTAGCATTGCTAGTTATAAAATAAAATTTTAATTACGTATATAATTTGAGATTCTGTCATGCTTTTTTCTTACTAAATAAATATGCCCTAATTCTGTGGTGTTTCTATGTTTTCTGATATGTACATTTAATATATTTCAGATTTTTTGCGATCCCCCAAAGATTTTTTTCTTAAGCATTTTCATTTGCAACTGTTTAGCTTCACAGTAGTCATATTTTATGGTGTGGTGGTTTACCGTCCAGACCAATATTTGAGCATGCTGCACTTCAGAATTTCCCACTATCCGTGGTGTCCACCAGTGGGCAGCATTGTGCCTAAATTTTTCCAGAAGCCCAGGAGAACTGGTTGATCTTAGTCGTCAATGGATTCTTGTTGTATTTTTAAAATATTCTGTTGACTGGTGTTTACTCTGTCAATCTTATTATTTAGTAATAGAAATAAGGAGGTTAAAAGTAAAATTGGTCCACCCATCTGCCAATCAAAAAGCACGCTCATTATTATGGATACATTTTAGCACCAACAAAACATAACAGCCTCATGCAGAGTAAGATGACAAAAAACTTAACTGGTTTACAGCTTGACTGCATTTCTTTTAACAGAAACCTAATCATTCTCAAAAAAGAACTCTACAAAAAAAGAGCACATTTGTTTGTAATTTCCTTTGTCAAGATGTAAAGTTATACACATTTTAAAAATGTTTTACTCATAGCAGGTTTTATAGATTAAACAAAGAAAGTAGTTATCCTTAAACACATTTAAATGATTTCCTCTCATGTGTAAATATTAGAAAAAAATGCAGTCTGTATTCTTTCTCCATTTCAAGCGTTGACATTTTGATATAACCTATGCTCTTGAAGGTCAAACATGAAGGATGACTTGCCCAGGTTAAAATATGAGACTTTAATCTCCTTAGTATGCATAACAGGTGGCATAGACTGTCTGGCTAGACTAGCTGCAATTTTCACAACTGTTGTATTTCCTTCCTAAGCCAGAATGGGTCGCACAGTTTCACAGTGACTTGGTTAAATTTGCAGCCCAGGTTAAATTCTAATTGAGGGAGTAAGTTTGAGGGAGACTCATATGAACCCTTAGATTACCCTCCAGGTAGAAATACACTTATCAAAAACAGCTCCAGATATGAACACACCTTAACTTTTGAAGACATCCTCAACAGGATGAACCAAGGAAACCAAACATTGCTCGGCATTGAACTAAATAACTAAAGCTTCTAGTACTGCATTGGCTGGGAATTGAACCCAAGTCAAGTGCTTGGGAAGCAGCTATGCTACCACTATACCACCAATGCTCCCTATGTGATATTTACTTCACATTAAAATTGAATATGTTTATGGAAGACAACGGATCCAGTAAAAATGGTGAGTGTTTCAATGTGAGACAATAACATCGATATGTACATGTCCATGTACATGGACAGTGAGAAACGTAATTTCGATTCCTTTGTATGTCAAGCACATGTGAAGAAACTGACAAATAAACCTGACTTTGACTTTGACTTTAATGTTCTATGTCAGGGGTGTCCAAAGTTTTTTTGGTGAGGGCCAAATACAGAAAAATGAGCAAAGGTCCGGGCCGCACACAAGAGGCGACATATTGACACACGATTACTGTGTATTTTTAACTCACCTACAATGTGAAGAACATTGCTCTCAGTGGAACAGTGATGCTGATCTGTGCCACATAAAACAAGCGCACGTCAAAATGTATGGAAGCGATTATGTAGCATAAATAAAAAGCAAATTCAAAACCAGAAATGCTTTTTAATTTTCAAAATGAAGCTGCATTTTTTGACTCAAAATTAAAAAGAAAAAGCTATACTTCAAAATGCTTTATCATTTCCTTCCTCAATACAGCTTATTCTGTCACTTAATTAAAATGATAATGAAAATTGTCATGACGAGCGTAACGGATGGACCCAGACGCTGGAACCCGGAAGAAACACAGGTGAGTACGTGGTGGAGTGAAAAAAGGTTTTAATATTGATTCTTGATTTGGGGATTGTTCTTGGCGGAGTTGACGTCCTTGGAGGAACCCACGGCGAGGATGGTTCGGTCTGGTGGCTCGTGGCGTCACTGGTGGGTCGGCAGAGGCTCGTGGTGTTTCAAGAGTACGGCAGAGGCACTAGGCATGACAGGAGGGGATGCTGTGGCTTGGATCCGTGGATGAAGAAGATGCAGACGACCACTCGTGTTTATGGATTCCTGGGAACAAGGTAGAGAGAGCGAGACTTAGACCAAGGCTTAAAAACGAGAGCTATGAACATGACAACCATACGATGCACCATCAGGGGCAACGGACTGGCGATGAATTCTGGTCCAGGGGCTCCTTAAGAAGACAGGCAGGTGATGAGGTAAGTGGTCGCAGCTGAGTCGCATCAGGAACCAAGCAGAGAGGGGAGCAGTCTGACAGAGGCACCATGACAAAAATGGTATTTGACATTTCATTTTCAAAAAGTTCTCTGGTAAATGTGTAGCATAATTCATTTAGAAATGTCTAATTTGACAATTAAAATGGATTAACAAAAATGCTTTTTAATTTTCAAAATGTAGCTGCATTTTTTGACTCAAAATTAAAAAGAAAAAGCAATATTTCAAAATGCTTTTTCATTTTGTACCTAAAACCGCTTATTCTGTGTCATAATTAAAACGAAAATGCAAAGAGGGGATTGCATTTGCATTTTAACATCCACCCCGCGCACCTTGTCACAATATTCATTTCGAAAATGCATTAGCAGAGGGGAGGCGGGGCGATGACGTCACTGCTTTCTCTGTGTGTCCGGCTGCTGAGCGACACACACACCAGGAGCAGACTGTGTTAGCGGCAGAGACGAGGGTTTTGTGATGGTTGTGAACTTCTGATGAGTTTCCACAGCTTCTCAGGACTATATAGCTGCATGTCCGCCTTCTGCGGTCCTCCTCCTGATGCACCGCGGACAAGCTTTGTTCTTCGGACCGCCAGCTGCCTTCACACAGTGGGGCGCGAAGCTCCGATGATCGCTGAAGGCGGAAATGCTGCTACGATCTGAGAAACCATCATATGAATTTGTGTTTCCAGTGGTGTCCAGAACAAAATAAAGACTGATGTAATTCACAGATATTTACACATTTATCTGCAGCTTCGCGGTGAATTTGCTGTTTGATTTATTAAGATCCAGGTTTGAACCGCGGCATTGAGAACAGCTTCAATGCCAAAAACACCAAACACCTATGGGACACAATGAAAAAAGTGACAAACATGAATTCTGTCAAAACACAACCAACTACTATGAATAGTGCAGACAAAGCAAATGAATTAAACAAATTCTTTTTGCGGTTTGATTCACATAACACGGGCCACATGGCTGACTTTGATCTTCTTAATTCGGGTGAATGTAGTCCAAGTACTGGGCTTATAAATCGTGACTTGGTAATCAATACTTTTAGGCCGGCTTTACACTGCAGGTCTTGATGCTCATATCCGATTTTCTGACCATATCCGATTTCTTTGACGACCCGCTTACATCGTCTTTTAAAAGTGACCCGTATCTGATTTTTGCATTTACACTATACAATGCTGAAACTATCAAACGTAGACGTTCTGAGGACTACGTAGCAGCATTTCCGCATTCCGCGGACCTCTTTCGGACTGTTGTGAGTGTGGTTGTCATGGAGGCAAGGCGGCGACGGAAGGAGGCGAAGAGGCGGAGAGGAAAAAGGGGGGCTGGTCGGCCGTCTTATGTGCTTTCTCTGAGTTTTGAATGAGGAAGTGTTTGCAGGCGTGCTGTACTAACAGTTTGATCCAAGTGTTGAACCTTTCCTGCGCGATGACTTCTCTTTTCCAACCGTGGTCAGAAACGCACAGGAGATTTCCTCGGGGTTCACTTTTCCGTTCTGAACCCTCAGCCTCCAGAAAGACTCCAAAACTTTTGGGCCAGACACCTTCTTTTTAATTTACGGTTCTCCGACAGTCCCCCACTCCGCACTCACACCCCCTCTCTCATTACACACACAAGCAAGCACGCGCGCGCTCACACACACACGGTCCCCATCATACACGCCCCCCCAAAGAAATAAACGGCTTCTAGCCTGTTCCATTGCAACGGTGTCCCGCTTCATTAGTTACCGTTTGCGTCCAGACCGGACATAACAGCGGTTTCCAACTACGGTCTGAGGCCTGAGGCTGAAAGGTAACACGCTGACAGCAACATCAGCGCACATAAAGCATCTTAATAAGTCATGTGATCTCAGTTGGTGGTGTCCTGAATTGACGTCACTGAGGTACAACTCGCATTTACTGGGGTATATCCGATTTGTCTGCTTACATGGCACACGCAAATGCACGTATCCGATTCGTTTCCAATTTATTTCCACATATGAGAGAGGCCTGTATCCGATCTGAGAAAAACGGAATCCATGCGCTTTTGTCCTGCTTACACGTTCACCGGTCATATCCGATCTGTGCCACGTGAGAGGAAAAAATCGGAATTGGGTCACTTGAACCACGCAGTGTAAAGGCGGCTTTAGAAAAGTGCCAAATAAAAAATCAGCAGGTCCAGATGGTTTAACATCATTCCTGTACAGGAGCTGTTCTGAAGAGTTGTCAAAAGCTTGGGCTCCAGTGTTCCAAAAGTCAATTCAGACCTGTGAGGTTCCTGCTCTGTGGAAAAACTCCGTCATAATTCCCATTCCAAAAATCAGCCGTCCACAGTCTGGAAATGACTTTAGACCTATCGCATTGACATGTATAGCAATGAAGTGTTTTGAAAAAATCATGATTGAGTGTCTTAAGGAAGAGGTGTCACCATTCTTGGATAACTTGCAATTTGCATACAAACATGGCAGCAGCACTGCTGATGCTGTGATCAGCACATCTCACCTCATTCTAAAGCACTTAGAGGCACCTAACACTTATGCCAGAGTCTTATTTGCAGACTTTAGTTCTGCCTTTGACACTGTTCAACCAGCGATCCTGGTCAAAAAGATGTTGGAAATGAACGTAAATCCAGACATGGTTAAATGGTTTTTTTCACTCCTGACTGACAGAACACAACAAGTAAAGCTCAATGGCACATTTTCAAAAGTGTTAAGTTGTAATACTGGGATACCACAGGGGGCAGTGAGTTCTCAGTTCTTTGCTCTTTACTCTTTACACTAACAGCTGCCAAAGTAGCCACACCCAAAACAAAATTATAAAGTTCTCTGACGACACAATTATTATCAGTCTCCTTTCCGTTGCAGATAACCCTTCAATTTACTTTGATGAGGTCAAACACTTCTATAAATGGTGCGAGGCTCATAGTTTGCTCTTGAACACAACAAAAACCAAAGAAATCATATTTGACCCAAAAGGTGTCACATCACATAGACCTTTAGCAATTGGAAGCAGTCAGATGGAAGCAGTAAACTCTATAAAATATTTGGGTGTCTGGATTGATAACCAAACTGAAATGGACTGTTCATGTAGATTATCTTTGTGAAAAACTCGCCCAAAGACTCTACTTTTTGAGAAGGCTGAGGCTGTTTGGTGTCAGTTCTAAGATACTGATCACATTTTACAATGCAGTTCTGGAAAGTCTGGCAAGGTATGCAATGGAAGCATGGTTTGGGGCACTCAGTGTCAAAGATAAAAATAAACTTTACAAGCAACTAAACGTTGCCCTCAAGATCTGTGGCTGTAGGGATCATCAAACATTGCAAGTCACGTATGAGGAAACAACACTTAAGCTTGCTGGGAAAATAACAAATGACCCTGGTCACTTTCTGTTCCCAGAATTTGAGCTTTTACCTTCAGGCAGACGTTTTAGAGCAGTCAAATACAAAACACTTCAATTCAGATCTTCATTTATTCCAGCAGCAGTTACCCTGCTGAACCAGAACTGATTAGCTGTATTTGCAGAGAGAAATCATTGTAGAGCAGTCACCTTGGAAATAACCAAATTGTTCTTCCCACTGTTGTAAGGAGCTTATGTATTTATTAGGTTGGACTCCAGTCCTAATTTTAATAATTGTCTTTTATGGAGAGTTTTGTGTTGAGAACAGTTACTGGATTTTATAAAAAAATAACTTTTAGCAATGTGGTTTTAAGGGATCTTTTTCAACATTTTTTACTTTTTTCTATTCGTGTTCTTGACTATGTGGGTCAGGCCTGGGGGGTAAATCTGTATACTCTGTTTTTATCTATCTTCTATGTAATTGCTTCATGCTCTTTATCATGTATATGATGTGCAAATGCTAAATTATTTTGTAACAGTTTGCAGCTCTGTGGCCTAAAACAAATTTCCTTTCTGAGGACAATAAAGTTCACTTTACTTTGCATTAGTACTGCATTGGCCTGGAATTGAACCCAGGTAAAAATCCAGTAAAATCTGAGTGTTTCAATGTGAGACAATAACATCGATCTGTACATATAAATGTTCTATGTGTTTTACTTTCAAAGCATTTAACAAGAAGCTTAGGCTACATAATGAAAGCTTCTAGTGCTGCATTGGCTGGGAATTGAACCCAGGTCAACTGCTTGGGGAGCAGCTATGCTACCACGATACCACCAATGCTCCCTTTGTCATAATTACTTCACATTTAAATTGAATATGCTTATGGAAGACAACAGATCCAGTAAAAATTGTGAGTGTTTATTGACGAGGAACAAACATTGATGTGTTGAGATTGTTCAAAGACAGAGGAAAAACGCAAGCAAATTTCAAGTCTACCTCTGTGGAACCACATAAAGCTCAGCTTTGACTGTTCCAATCTACAACAGAAAAAGAAGAATTGATACAAAATGTACAACTCAACAAAGTATAGAGAACTGCTAAAGCAAAGAAAATATTTATACTGTTTCAAGAATGACAATGACCTACAAGTAGGCTACATCAAAATTTTAGTCTTTTGCAAATGATGATGACTTCTGTAATCTGGCAACTAATGTTCTTTTTTAAGTGGCAAGGTTTTCTATGATAGTCTAATGGTTAGGATTTGGTGCTCTCACAGCCACGGTCTGGGTTCAATTCCCGGTCAGGGAACTGAACATCTTCACAAGGAACCTAATGAATCCTTACTTTAGTCTTCAGCGGAAATGACACTATATATTATAGGAGGAGACGTCAATCTGATTCTGGACCCTGAACTTGACAGACTCAGCACAGCAGCAAACCAGCGTACATGGCGGTCTGCAAGTATTCTGAGGCAGTACATGAATGATTTGGGTCTCTGCGACGCTTGGCGCTCATGTCACCCAAGCACTAAGAGGTTCACCTTTTTCTCTCCAGTTCACCACTCACACTCCCGTTTAGACTATTTATTAATCAGTAAATCTCTTTTAAAAGAAATTAAAAGTTCCAATATCCATCCAATTATTATAAGTGATCATGCACCAGTCTTTGTAAATATTTCTAGGGAAATATCCACACCCTCAGGTACGACCTGGAGGTTTAATACGTCTCTGTTAAAAGACCAGGAATTTATTGAATTCTTTAAAAAAGAGTGGGCAACCTTCTTAGAATTTAGCAATACTCCCGATATTTCACAGTGCCTTCTTTGGGAAACAGCAAAAGCAGTCATGAGAGGGAAAGTCATTTCTTATTCAACGCATAAAAAACGCAAAGAGAAAGCAGATTTATTAGAATTAAAAAATAAAATCAAAACCCTGGAGACTGCTTATGCTGCTTCTGCACAGGAAAACATTCTCGGAGATCTGAAAAATTTAAAGCTGCAGTTAAATGACATCATTAATAAACAAACACAATTTCAAATACAAAGGCTACGACTTGAAAGATTTGAAAACGCTAATAAATCTGGCAAATTTCTGGCTAATCAGCTTAAAATTAATAGAGAAAAATCATCAATCACTTCTATTATGGACCAAACAGGAAATGTCACTCACGACCCGGTCAAAATTAACAACGCATTTGAAAACTTTTATAAAAACATGTACACATCACAGATCAATCCGTTAGAGTGAAGTATCGACTCATTTCTTAATAATGTAAACCTACCCAGGCTAAATGAGGATCAAATCACAAACTTAGACTCTTCGCTCTCGTTGTCTGAACTTCATGAAGCTTTGTTACTTATGCCTAATGGTAAAGCACCAGGACCTGACAGCTTTCCTGCTGAGTTTTATAAAGAATTCTAGGAACAACT
The DNA here is from genome assembly GCA_037389245.1 of Oryzias sinensis. Lineage (NCBI taxonomy): Eukaryota > Metazoa > Chordata > Actinopteri > Beloniformes > Adrianichthyidae > Oryzias > Oryzias sinensis. Next base: position 14,049,321 of record CM074493.1, read on the forward strand.
GGCACCAACATATTATAAAACCGTCACATCTATCAATGAGAGCCAATCAATGCCACCTAACATGAACTCAGCCAACATAATTCTTCTTCTAAAACCAGACAAAGATCCCAATAGTCCTTGAAGCTATCGCCCTATTTCTTTAATCAATGCAGATGTAAAAATTATCTGCAAAGCACTAGCACAGAGAATAGAAAAAATCACTCCTCACACAATTGATTTCGACCAAACTGGATTCATCAAAGGCAGACACTCGGATGACAATCTCCGAAGACTTGTTAATATAATAGACTTTGCCACCATTAAAAAGCAAGAAATGACTATATTATCGCTGGATGCTGAAAAAGCCTTTGACAGAGTAAACTGGAAGTTCCTTATTGCTGCCCTCCATAAGTTTGGTTTTGGAGAAGCATTCATCAATTGGATCAACATATTATATCACAACCCCAATGCATAAGTTAGAACTAATAAACAGACCTCCAACAGGTTTTTTCTTGAAAGAGGAACCAGACAGGGTTGCCCACTCTCTCCTTCTCTTTTTGCTATATTTATTGAGCCTCTAGCTGCAGCAATAAGACAGAAAGGGAGCATTATAGGAATAAAAACCAAACACAGCCATCATAAAATTAGTCTATATGCAGATGACATATTATTGTTTTTAAGTAATTTACATTCTGTAAATGAAACGGCAACAATCATTAATGAATTCTCCTCTATATCAGACTATTCCATTAATTGGAATAAGTCTGTTTTATTACCACTGAACAGTAATGCAGAGCAAATATTCACAATACCAGTTAAATCAGGAAATATCAAATATCTAGGTATCAATTTTCCCCCCAAACTATCAGAACTGGTGCAGCTAAACCACACCCCATTACTGAAAAGCATACAGGACGATCTAACACGCTGGACCAACCTGCCTCTGTCCCTTATGGGCAAGGTAGCCAAGCTAAAAATGAAAATCTTACCCAAAGTGAATTATCTATTCTCAATGATTCCCACACAACCGCCATTAAAATGGTTCAAAATATTAGACTTATCCATATCAAGCTTTTTATGGACCAATAAACCTGCAAGAATCAGTCTAAAAACTTTAAAATCTGCAAAAAGCTGTGGAGGATTAGAATTACCTAACTTCCACAATTACTTTCTTGCAAATAGATTACAATACATCTTAAAATGGTTAAAAAATAATCCAGAAACCAACTCATGGTTAGACTTGGAACAGGCGTTATGTGGAAAGATCAACCTGTCAGATCTACCATTTATTAGCCAAACAGTCAAAAAACAGGATTGTTTCAAAAGTACTAACATAAATGCCACTTTAACAGCCTGGTGGGAATTTCTCAAAATATCAAAATCATCAATTCAACCATGCAAAATGACACCCATCTGGAACAACCCAGACATTCTTATAAACAAAAAAATGATACACTTTCCAGCTTGGCAAGCAGGGGGCATAAAACAACTAGAACACATAATTATTGATAGAAGATTCATAACTCCCCAGGAACTTCAAGACAAACATGGAATAAATAACTTCTTGGAATATCAGCAACTTAAATCAATTATTGCTAAAAAGTTTAAATACAGAGACAACGATTTAAAACCACCAGATGTAGTTACAACTCTGATTAATTTCTCAATGAATAAAACTCTCTCTAAAATATACAAACTTTTATGTAATTTAGATAACAATATTTCACTTCCAACAACAAAATGGGATGCGGATTTGAGCATCAGCACAGATGGAAGCTTCTGGTCAGATCTTTGTCTAAACACCTTTAAACTGACAAAAAGTCCAAATCTGCAGCTAATCCACTACAAAACTCTTCACAGAATTTACTACACTGGACAGAGGATGTTCAAGATGGGTCTGAGCAACTCAGTTTGTCAGCACTGTGACAGTAATCTACACGACAGTTACATGCACGCACTATGGTTCTGCACGCCTGTCCAGGCTCTCTGGCAGCAGGTATGTGCCGATCTATCAGTCTGGCTTAAAGTTTCAATCACTGCTTCACCGTCACTTTGTGTGCTTGGTGACAAGAGTGCCATCGATGTAGAAGGAGGATTAGGCTCTATCATTTTCATAACTCTTTGTATTGCTAAAAAAACTATTTGAATGAATTGGAAAAACAAGAAAAATATAAATATAAGTCAACACAGAAATCTGCTGCTTGATCATATCAGCTTGGAAAAAATGTCAGCTCAAAGTTCAAGTAACTTTGAAAGAATTCAGTCTCTCTGGTCTCCCATAGCTAACTCCATGACTTAGTGGGTGGGGGGCCTGGTCGTCGCTGCTCCTTGCCCTTCTGCCGTGGTTCGGGGTGGGGGTTGGGTCCGGTGCCTGGGTGGGGAAGGCATCAGGCAGGAAGCTGCAGAAAGTGATGTGAATGGGCTATTGGCAGAGTTAGTTATACTAATTAAAGTTTAGCTGTATTATTAAACAACCCCAGCAATGTGAATGTGTATATATGTCCATTTATATTCGTTTGTCTGACATATTTACAGATTGATTTGCACTAAAATTAAGCAGCCAAGGCGGACTGGACTTAGTAAAATAGATAGCTTATTGATCTATGAACAAACATCGATGTGTTGACATTGTTCAAAGACAGAGGAAAACGCAAGCAAATTTCAAGTCTACTCCTGTGGAACCACATAAAGCTCAGCTGACTGTTCTAATCTACAACAGAAAAGAAGAATTGATACAAAAATGTACAACTCAACAAAGTATAGAGAACTGGGCGAAGCAAAGAACTTATTTATACTGTTTCAAGAATGGCAATGACCTACAAGTAGGCTAAGCATCAAAAATTTTAGTCTTTGCAAATGATGATGACTTCTGTAATCTGTCAACTAAATGTTGTTTTTTAATTGGCAAGGATTTCTCTGATGGTCTAATGTGCTAGGATTTGGCGCTCTCACAGTCATGGTCCTGGTTCAATCTGTCAGGGGACCTGGAACATCTTCACAAAGAACCTAATTTAACCTTAGTTTAGTCTTCAGCGCTGGAAAGGACACCTTACTCAAAAATACTTGAAAAGAGCTTTATCCCGGATTTGAGATAAACTTGGCTTTAGGACCCAACCCACAATAAGATAAAACTAGGAAATCAGATATTTGTCAGCATTTAATAATTCTTTGACAAGAATAAATAAAATAAAGGAACATAAACTTGTCTACATTTGATCACAAACATAAGCCACTGTGAGACAATAACATCGATCTGTACATGTAAATGTTCTATATGTTTTACTTTAAAAGCATTTAACAAGAAGCTTAGGCTACATAACTAAAGATTCTAGTGCTGCATTGGCTGGGAATTGAACCCAGGTCAACTGTTTGGGAAGCAGCTATGCTACCATTATACCACCAATGCTACCTTTGTCATACTTACTACATATTTAACTGAATATGCTTATGGAAGACAACAGATTCAGGAAAATGGTGAGAGTGTTTATTGACGAACAAACACCGATGTGTTGACAATGTCTAAAGACAGAGGAAAACGTGCAAATTCCTCAAGTCTACCTCTGTTGAACCACACATAGTTTCAGCTTTTTCTAATTGTTCCAATCTACAACAGGAAAAGAAGAATTGATAGCACGTACAACCCAACAAAGTATATAGAGAACTGCTAAAGCAAAGAAAATATTTATACTGTTTCAAAAATGACAATGACCTACAAGTAGGCTACATCAAAATTTTAGTCTTTTGCAAATGATGATGACTTCTGTAATCTGTCAACTAAATGTTGTTCTTTGTGAGTAGCAAGAATTTCTCTGATCCTCTAATGGCTAGGATTTGGCGCCCCACAGTCAAGTGGTCTGGGTTCACCTGTCAGACCTGAACATCTTCACAAAGAACCTAATGAATCTCAGTTTAGTCTTCAGCGGAAAGGACACTCATCAAAAAATAATTTTGAAAAGAGCTTTATCCCGGATTTGAGATATACTTGGCTTTAGACCCAATCACAACAATAAGATAAAACTAGAAAACCGGATATTTGCTGCCAGCATTTATAATAATTTCTTTGACAAAATAAATGAATAAAGTAACATAAACTTGTCTACATTTACGCTCGTGTAAAACATGTTTTTCAATGTCAGATAATAATACTGATCTGTACATGTAAATGTTCTATATGTTTTAATTTTAAAACATTTAGTGCTAGGCTTAGGCTACATAATCTGAAGTTTAATACTGCATTGGCTGGGAATTGAACCCAGGTCAACTTGCCTAAAGCAGCCATATACCACTATACCACCAATGCTCCATTTGTCCCATTGCCTTTCACATTTAAATCGAATAATACGCTTCATGGACGACAACGGATGCAGGAAAATGGTGTTTCAATGTAGACACATCGATCTGCACATGCAAATGTTCTATATGTTTTACTTAAAGCATTTCCAATGCTAGCTTAGCTACAAATTAAAGCTTCTAGTACTGTAACATGGAATTGAACTCAGGTCAACTGCTTGGGAAGCAGCTATGCTACCACTATACATCCAATGCCGCTTTAGTCTTATGTACTTCACATTTAAATTGAATATGCTTATGGACGCATAACGGATCCAGGAAAATGGTGGGAGGTTTATTGACGAGGAACAAACATAGATGTGTTGACATTGTTCAAAGACAGAGGAAAAACGTACAAATTTCTAAGCTCACTCCTCTGTGAACCACATAAAGTCTGTATTTTGACTGTTCCAATCTACAACAGAAAAAGAAGAATTGATACAAAATGTACAACTCAACAAAGTATAGAGAACTGCTAGTAAATGAACTTATTTATACTGTTTAAGAATGGCAATGACTCAAGTAGGCTTCATCAAAATTTTGTCTTTGCAAATGATGATGACTTCTGTAATCTGTCAACCAAATGTTGCTTTGTGAGTAGCAAGAATTCTCTGATCGCCCATCGGCTAGGATTTGCGCTCACAATGTATCTGGTTCACCCAAGTCAGGGACCTGAACAACTTCACAAAGAACTAATGAATCCTTAGTTTAGTCTTCAGCGAAAGGACACTCATCAAAAATAATTTTGAAAAGAGTTTATCCCTGGATTTGAGATAAACTTGGCTTTAGACCCAATCCACAACAAGATAAAACTAGGAAACTGTTGATATTTGTCAGCATTTAATAATCTCTTGACAAGAATAAATAAATAAAGGAACATAAATCCTTGTCTACATTTTACCGCCAGAAAACATGTTTTCTTAAATGCTTGACAATAACATCGATCTGTACATGTAAATGTTCTATATGTTTTACTTAAAAGCATTTAACAAGAAGTTTAGGCTACATAACTCAGAAAGTTTCTAATACTGCATTGGCTGGAATTGGCCAGGTCAACTGCTTGGGAAGCAGCTATGCTACCACTATAATATTCAACAATGCTCCATTTTTCCTACGAAAACAAACAATAAAGGAACATAAACTTGTCTACATTTTACCGCTGTGTAAAACATGTTTTCAATGTGAGACAATAACATAGATCTGTACATGTAAACGTTCTATATGTTTTATTTTGAAATCATTTAACAAGAAGCTTAGGCTACATAACTAAAGCTTCTAGTACTGCATGGCTGGGAATTGAACCCAGGTCACTTGCTTGGGAAGCAGCTATGCTACCACTATACCACCAATGCTCCTTTTGTAATACTTACTTCACATTTAAGTTGAATATGCTTATGGAAGACAGCGGATCCAGGAAAAATGGTGAGTGTTTCAATGTGAGACAATAACATCGATCTGTACATGTTAATGTTCTAAGTGTTTTACTTTAAAAGCATTTAACAAGAAGCTAAGGCTACATAACTAAAGCGCCCTAAAGTGTCCCCACCTAGGAGGATTAATTGTCCCTACTACCCTGATATAACTTAAAAAATGTCCACAACCAACAAACACAAACAGCAAAACACATGAAAAAAACTTTCTTTGATTGATCGGATACGCCTGTCATGATGGGTATTCCAGAAAGCAAGGTTAACTTACCCAGACTTTAACCCGGATCTCTCTCTAAAGTAAGCCTAAACTTGCTTACTCTGGATATGGTGGTTCCATAACACCGATTATGACTTTGGTTACTGCATCCTCCTTCATCACCACATTGTCATAATTGTAAGTGATCATTGTTTTTAGATCTTAAGTTTTCTGTTTGGTAGATCAAGCATCTTTACATTGCAGGTTACATACGTATCAAGCATCTTTACATTGAATGCTACATAAGTAGCCTGCTTTCACAGAAATTTACAAAGTGAAACTAGTTAGATAATAATTAGATAAATATTGTCATTGTAATTTTACAGAATATTGCCGGGGATGTCACTGCAGATGAGAGTCAGTGTACCTCCACAATGAATCTTGGCAGTGTAAGAACATTTCTGCCGCTACAATTTGTCATGTTAATATTTGGTCTGTTTTGCAAACGTCTAATTCCAATTATGTGGAATTACTTTGTCTCTGTAGTTGCCTGCCAGAGAGGTATATAAAGTCCACCTTCTAAGGCAAATTACAAAATGTGACCATAAGATGGACCTAATAGAACTAAGGGTAAAAAAGACCAGTCTTGAAATAGAATTCATGGAGCACCATGCAGCTTAAGGTGAGAAACAATATGTGAAAATTTAATCTGTTATTTGTTGATTGCAGTATAAAGCAATACATTCACTTTTTTATTACAGCAAATAAAGACATAAAGAAGAACAATCAGCCTTTGATTCTTGATTTACTGATTTTATTAGACATAATTTTGACATATTGTGTTCCGTACCACCCTGCCATCTCTTTGGTCAGCTTGGTTCAAGGGGGCATCCTCTTGTCCGTCTTCTTCAAGAGGTGGTAGGGCTCTCTCACCTGTCATTGTGGCAATGTTGTGAAGAACAACCCATGCAGCTGTAATGCCACATGCCCTCTTCGGCCTGACCCTTAGCCCACGTAGCCACTGAAATCTTGCCTTCAGGATTCCCCTAATAATCTCCACCCTGATTCGGGTTCGGCTGTGGGCCGTTTGTAATTGTGACTGTGGTCCAGGCTGAGGTTCAGGGTAGGGGGTCATCAGACATGGCAGACAAGGATACCCCTGTCCCCCAGTAAGTAACCATTGAAATGTCCATGTCACATTCAGCTCATAGTCTCAGAGGCCATCATCATGGTAGAAGCACTTGCGGAGTCTCAGGACTTGGATTTAGCTCAAAAATGTATTTTCCATTTTCTTCTTTCACCGTCATGCCCCAAGCTCTAACCCGGGGGTCGGGAACCTTTTTGACTGAGAGAGCCATGAACACCACATATTTTTAAATGTCATTTCATGAGACCCATACAATATTGTAGCGTCCCTTTCCCACACTGAGGCACGGAGACTTAACCTCTTTTAAGGTTTTTTAATCTGGTTACTGCAGGCTGTAACAAAAGCCATACAACTAATTCAGCAACTCCTCAATCTCTCGCGCCGAGAGCGCATCTCCCAACTTTTTATTCCACCGCTGCTGCACCAGCCCCCTATTTCCCTTATTTAGCCCATAGCTGAACCCCATTGGTCCAAACTCCCCAACGACAGGCTGAGTGACAGAACTGAGGGCCAATCAGCACCTCTGCTTGATGGCTTCAATGAACTCTGGAACTTATAACGCGACTCAACAGGCGCCCAGTCCAACTCAGTCCGCATCAATATGTTTAAAACTAAAAATACTAGTGAATGTGTGAATTTAATGGAAGTCCTACACTTTTAAAGTACAAGTCTGTGGATTATTTTCAATAACATTGTAATACTGTTGCCAATAAATTATGAGTATTTCTTACCAACATTACGACTTATGGTGCTGCATGGTGGTTTTGCTGATGGTCTTGTCTGGTTGAGATGTGGTGAGTTTAAGCTTCATGCAGACGTTGAGACTTTCATCTGTTTGACGTGATTGTAGGTTGGTCTGAATGTTCTTTAGATGTGAGAAAGATTGCTCACATGCACACGTGTAGCCACAGACACACACTCACACGCTGCAATATGTGATGGGCAGCGTTTTTCAAGTTTTGACAATCCGTGCGCAATTTACCTTGCTGCCTGTGCCCAGTTAAAGTTTATAATTTAAAAAACATTAAATGCATGACATTGTACAAAAAAGAAGGTAAGGCAAATTATACCCTGGTGTAATTTGGGGCACAATGATGACTCCCTTGAAATTCTGGCATCATGAACAGATCCTGGCCATTTGGCTTCAATGTTTATGATGCGGTGGGTGGCATCACATATTACCTAGATAGTGGGGAACAGTAATCAGTATGATTTCAAGCCTGATTAAAAGATTTAACAACTACAGTATATTGTTACCTGCACATTGATGCTATGCATTGACTTCCTATTAACATAGTCTCCATCATTGACGGAAGGAGCTTTAATAGGAATGTGTGCTCCATCAATGCACCCAATCACATTTGGGAACCCTGAAATTGGAGTATATATTATTAGAAACATTTTAATGATTGTGACTGTGAACAGTATGGACATATTGATAAAGCCATGCTATATAATTGAAACTATGTCAAATAAAATAATAGGACAAAGCTGCAATTTTGTAGAATTCCTCTTTAATGACCCTCAGTGATTTATGGCTACGGAGTTGCAGTAAAGTTCCTAGGAGGCTTTTGAGTGTCAGACATACTGTCCGATTTGGCCTACACACAGTTGCCTTTCCCACATGTTCTGCATCACCCACATTGTACAAAAACTCCCTGTCATAAAAAAAACGAAGGCTGACGCATAAAATGTGCTCGGGTGCTCAGCGCTGCTCCATGATGTGTCACGTTTTATTTTAACGGCTGCAAAAGATTCCTTAAATAAATGAACAAGTCTTTTGAAAACTGATAACGGTCCAGTAAAAATTCATTGAGATAAGAAAAAACAACAACACATGGACTTAACAGCCTCTCACGGTGGAAAAAAGTATTATCTGAGCTTTTACCTCCACTAAATAATCTTCAAATGGGCACGTCACCTCTCTAAAACCAAACTAACCTTCAACTAAACCTGGGGGGTATTCCAAAAAGCAGGTTAAGCTAGTTACCACGGTAAGTTTGAGGGTTCAGAAAGTTGATAACCTCAGCTTTTGGTTCAGAAAATGGATGTATGTTTCAGGGTATGTCAAGTTGCCATAGCAACTCATGCTCTGAACATAACCTGGTCTGGAGCAGGTTTAGTTGAAGGTTAGTTTGTTTCAGACAGGTGATGGAGCATGGCGTGTCCATTTGAAGATGATTTACTGGATGAAGAAGCTCAGATAATACTTTTTCCACCGTGAGAGGGTGACAAGACCACGTATCCGTGTTGGAAAGATAAACTTTTTTACATTGATCTAATTTAATTATTTGCTTCAGTTAGGATAAATCTTTTTTTGAGTTCAGTCAACTTAAAAATAACACGTAGTTATCAGACAGTTATTTAACTTTCATTCAAATGAATTCAATAAAGTAGGTGTAACTTTGGTGCTGCTGTTAGATCGGCAGCGCAAGGAATTGTGGGATACCATTCCCCTTGCCTGTCTGGATGGATTTGGGTTTCAGTGTGGGTTCTTTGTCTAAATGTGTTTAGTTGTTTTACTGTGTCTTGACGAGTTGTTTTGTCCTATTATGTTTGATTCTTTCTGCACCATGAGTGAGAGGGAGGGAGAGGATGATGAGATTATTTAGCACACCTAGTGCAATAATATGATATAATAACTGAAGTTACAGTCAGAGATGTGTTAAAAAAGTCTGTGCTTGATTTGATTTTTTTTATTTGAAATGGTTTATTTCAAGCAATTAAGTAGAAATAATACACAAAAGCAATACAATCATCTGTTATACATTCATATAGTAACTGCATAGCAGTAACTAATCAAACTTAGGATAATTAGACATATTAATAAATATTGCTTGAAAGGGAGTGGAAGGAAGCGAACTTATATAATCCCACCCCGTTACACTATTACCATTTTATTACATGATTTATTAATATCCGGTTCCTAGTTTTTAATCAGACAGAATTAAAAATCATATGGTATCGATAAGGCACATGACAAAGATGAATTACTTAATTATTACGTAAAAAATAACTTTTAGAAATCAACATGGCAAATGCAGATCAGTCATCTAAAATATATGCAGATTAAGTTACTTATAAAAGTCATTCACATGATTATAACATAATACTATATCAGTAAAATACACAACACTGTTTCAGGAATTTTCTTAGCAAAATTTCATCAAGTATCAAAAGTTAAAAACGTGCAAAATTATGCTACATTAGGAAAGATTTTTGAATCAATTTATCATTTTTTGGAGCAAGTGAAGTAATATCATTAAACATCGATCAATTTAACCATTTTCAATAAGTGATTAATCATTTGTTTTACTTTTTTTATATATATATATTTTTAGATTTTTTTTTCTTTTTTTTTAGATAATAAGGTAATGCTGTAGGGGAAAAATAAAAAGGGTCCATAAACTGTCGCTTAGCCGACACCTGATCCATAAAAGATTTCAGCGTTGATTGAATATCATCATGTCACGGTGCCTCTGTCAGCCCCGCCCCCCTCTGCTCTGCTCTGCTCCTGACTCCACCAGCTGTGACCACTTCACCCTCATCAACCAGCCTGTTCTTAAGGACATCCAGCTCATTCATTCAACGCCAGTTCGTTACCCCTAATGGTGACTATATGCCAGGTCTGCCTGCTCATGTCTAGCTCTCGTTTGCCTCGCCTTACTCTCATGCTATGCCTCCATGTCTCAGGATTCATCAATACGAAGGTCGCTTGTGTGGAAGTCTGCTGTCCCTCACCTGATGCCTTGACGATCCTCAGAGCCGCTCTGCCGCTGAATTACCTACTCCAGCCTCGCCACGAGCCACGTCTTCGTCTGGACCTACCTCCTGTTAAAGAATTAATCTTGTCACTTACTCCTGTGATTAAAAATCACTTTCCAAGCTACTCACCTGCCTGATCATTCTGAGTTCCAGCGTCTAGGTCTGTCTCGCCTGAAAACCATGACACATCAAGAGTCTTTTTGAGGTCTTCGTATTCCTGGGTTTTCTTAGGGGCCAAGGTCAGCTCTCTTTTTGGAGAAAATCAACTTCTTAAGTAATTTGAAAGATAGTATCCGCAGAGAGCCGCGACCATGCGTCTTGCCTTAACCCGGAACCGGAACCGGAAGCTTCGTTGTATCATTAATTTTAATGCTATAATATATAATTCATATATATATATGTGTGTTACAATGAAAATGGAAATGAGATAGAAACTCGTGCTTTTACTTTGTCCGTTCTTTTTCTCCAAGCAGAAATTCTTTCTTTTGCTGATGCAGCTGTATTACTTTTTTGATGGACGTATAATCATCATACGCTGTCCTTAAAATATCCAACTCCATCTCACTTGAGTATAGCGATCTCCTTTTTTCTCCACGCGTTTCCATGGTGACTCCGGAAATCGGCGGTCCATTGAGAATGTCTTTATGTACTTGCTGTGCACGTGCATCAACCCAGGGTTACCAAATCGAGCGTAATTACGCTAACTCATATCCGGTCTTTTGGAACCAACATGCCCAGAGTAAGCAAGTTCAGGCAGATTTCAGCCAGAGTTCAGGGTTAAAGTCAGGGAAGTTGAAACGTGCCTTCTGGAATACCCTAATGCTTTCTGGAACAGGGCCCTGAGTTTTTTTTTTCTAACTTGTCCTGTCCAACAGCTGGGCAGACAGATGAGAGCTGAGGGCCTCTTGTGTTGGACATATTTTACTTTAACAAGAGGGGGCTATTAATCTTCAGACAAACCAAAGGTATGTCTGAATAAACCCCTTTTGTAATTGAGGCCAAACTTTATTAATTCCAATCATGTTTGAAAATCTTTGGTGTTGGACCGGACGGAAAAGGAAAGAAGGGAAGAAGAGAGAGGGATGTTAGAGAGGGGGGGATAGGAGGGTGATAGTGAGAGGGGGGTAAGACCATGAAGCAGCATAGAGCAGACAGGTTTACTGGTTGTTTATCATTACGGTAAGGTTCAAATGTAGTACAAAAAGGGCGGGGCCTGTCCACCCACACACTGAAATGTTATCAACATACCTGCTAGCTGCAAAAATGTCCACATGTCAACATGTACACACAACAGATAGTATTCACACGCATACTTATGCCTTTAAACCAACTAGTGTGAAATATTTCAGTCATTCAATCATGCAAACTGTGAAGAACCTGGATTTTCTAGAAAGGACTGTATTAAATTTTAGTTCGTAACCCCGTCAGTTTCTTACACACAGAAATAATGATTAATGACTCAGAGACAAAACTTAGCTTTTGTGGAGGTTTTACTTCGCCCAAACACGAAGGGGACAGACAGATGAACATGGTACATTCAAAGTCCGAACCAACGAGCTTCAGAGATGGGCATGGTATAAAAACCCTGCATTTGCATATTCAGAAGATCGTCCGATGGACCCCGTGTGAAAATCACGCCCACAGGTTACTGCTGGAGGGAAGCTCCAAGGCTAAAGTGAAGATAAGTCTGAGGTCTGCTCAGCAGAAAACACGTGCACAGAAAAAGGGAGTATGAGAAGAAACTGTTAGAACAATAGTTTGGCTGTGCTTTCTTCAAATGTAATATAATTTTGAGATGACAATACATGCTCAGTGAATTAAGTTTAAACCATTAGTGTAATAAAGTTAAAGGCAGTTTCTAACTATTCTTCACACAAACTATTAGTGCAAAGGTGAGCTAACACCTGTGCTCATGTGAGTGTTTATGTTCTTCTAAAATGGATGGTGGAATGTGAAAAGAAGGAGGAGGAGCGCCCAGCCAATCCCACACCCAGACCCCCGCCGCAGCAGCAGCGGCAGCCGGAACCCCCCAACGCCACACGGCAGCAGGCAGGGGACAACCGCCCCCCGGGCGACCAAATCCGCCACCCAGGCCAGGACCAGCAGGACCGCCGCGAGGCCTCCAGAGGCAGAGAGCAGGGAAGCACAGGGGAAAGAGAGCGGCGCCCCAGCCCAACCAGGAGAGCAGCCCCCCCGCCGCGCCGGAAGAGCCCAACGCAGGGCCCCACCCGAGAAGGGCACCCACAGCCCTAACTAATATCATTGATCTTTCTCTTCAAGTAAACTTCAAGTAAACCAGCATTTTGTAGTAATGCAAGTTGTAGACATGTCCTTATCGTCTAACCCTATAGGACTACACCAGTTGTAGTCCTAAAAAAATATTTTTCTAAATGGAGAGAAAAAAAAGCTAAAAAGTTACCTCAAAAATAGAAAAAAATATTTTAAAAATATCTTGTAAAATAAAAAATAATAATTTTGAAAAACAAATGTATCAAAAAACAAAACAAAAAATTATATCGTAAAAGACTGACTGTCACAAAGTTGACCACAACCACAATGTGAGCACATGCACTTTTTTGTTTAATGTCCAGTATTTTCAAGGCATTGACTCTCAAACAAAATAATCACCTCACTTTTAACTTTTAAATGGTAAAATTCTAAAGTCATAGTTTTGTTTTATATTTTAACGCTATTCATGTGATATGCTGGCCAGATCACCATCGAAAAAGAGATCTTGGTTAAATTAAGGTTAAATAAAATGAATAAAAAACAAATAGTTCAAACTGGAATAAGACCTGCACCAACATTTTGCTCTGTAATGTTTGTGGATAAAGTAGGAAGACCAAACAGACTGACATTGTGAGAAAGTACATAAACAAAATGGACAAGGATCATGTCTATGACAGGGACACATTGTGGCTTTTTGGCTTTTGACTGCAGGTCATCGTATCGTTTTTATGAGCAGATGAGGTTCGTGTCCAAAAATAGCACCAAAATCATAATAGGCTTCCATGGGAAACTCTCTCATCTTATCTATTTGTCTTGTGTCTTTTCAGCCTAAACCACCAGGTGGGGCTAAATTATTGCAATAAAATTCAGCGGCAACCTTTGAAAACTATTGCTAGTTTCTGTGTCTGTGTGCAGTTTCCTTTGAGTGCCACTAGGTGGTGGTAAGTTTATGAAAGCTTGACCATATCCAATACATTAATTCAGTGTGTCTAAAGATTGAGAACAATGTTTTATTGATTCTGGCAAAATAGTCAACATAAAATAAAATCACAGATAAATGAAGTTTTCTAGAAACTTTTTGTTTAAAACCACAATAAAACATGTCATTTACTGATAACAATTGTTCAAGTTCCACTGATTTCATAAATCATTTTTTCCCGCTGTGTTTTTAAATGTTATCGCTTCTGTCTAAGGTTTAATCTAGCCATGAAGTTTTTAAACAAAACTTTTTTTGCTTTGTTTTTCAGTTCCTTTTAGTAAAGCTCAAAAACCCAGTCAAGACAATTCTTGAAATAAGAAGATATCAAAACAAGTCAAAATACAAGAAAGTGTTGAGACTTTTTATTGTTTACATAATATTGTTGTAACTTTTGGTTTAAATAGGTGGCAAAAAATATGCATGTAGATTATTTATTTAAAATCAAAAAGGAAACAAAATATTTATCTAATTACTCAAGCCTCTTCTTTTTAGGTATTTTTTTTTTGTGAGACATTTATTTGTTCACCTTTATATAGTTTTGAAGGAAAGAAAGCAGCTTTGTCCTATTGCTCCAGTAGTTTGTATGAAAAAAGCCAAACGTTTTCACACGCATACCAAGACCACATGTGCTTTTCACTGATGGTCTGTACCAGAAGAATATCAGTCAACAACTCACTCAGCAGGATAAACCCCTGCTGGCTCATTTAAAGCAACATAACTATGCTACATGTTATTACCCTATTTACTACCATGCGGAAAAGGCTCTAGTCAGACATGTAATAAATGTTTAAGTCCCAATGGGTATTTAATGTTGTTGACTTCACCTAATAGGCCCTGTAAACTTATTTTTGAATGAGTGGAGCACTGTTTATTTATTTATTTTTGTTTTGATGTCGGCACAAGAAAGAAATCCTTATTTATTTTCACTGAATTATTTTTACCGACTGACTGTAAAAGTCTCAAATACCCTACATTAAAAGGGTTTGAAGTTGATGGCTGGCATTAAGCATTTGAGAAGTCAAATATAAAGCTCTCTTATAACTTTTATTTTTTATTTAAAAAATTTAATATTTGCATGCTTTTTTATTTCACTAAATCCAGAAGATGTGTATGTAACATAATCTAAATAGAAGTCTTGCTCCTAAAGGTCCGTTGACTCCCCAGGTCTACTTTTCTCTCCGTCAATCTCCATTTGGTTTTTCTAAACTTCCCAAAAAAACCTTACCCCATCGCTGTACCCGTAAGACCAACACAAGACACTTGTTTTGAGTTCATCTCCACACATTTCAGGTTAATGACACTGGCAGATCTCCTATGTAAAGATAGCGATTGAGAAATCAAAGGTAAAGTACCTCCTGCTGGTTATAACACTTGGCAGTGCTTTTGTGTGTTCTGACTGTTCTTCAAAGGCTTCAGGTCCAACATTTGTGTAAATGCCAAACAAAGTGGCAATGTTGAATTTGTGTCAGAAGAGGCAGATGGGGCAAACATATCAAAGTTTGTACTAGCAAAGACCTTGGATGGGAGTCAATAACAAGCATGTGCACACCGCGTGACACCAATACTTTTATGCTTGATATGCTCAGTATGGCATTGGAGAGACAACACAAGGAACACTTATAAGAGATGTTTAAGAAAAATTAGACATAACAGTGATGAACATCCCCTTCAAGGTCCTGCAGCAAACAGAAAATACAATAGACGTCGTTAGAAAAGAACTGAAGGTTTTATTTTTTTATCGACTATCATAGGTGTGGTCTGCAAAACTGTAAGTAAACACACTAAATTAAATATACCAAACTCAGTTTAACAAGGGTTTTGTGGTGGTTAAATGTGTATGTGATAACAAGGTGAGTAGCAAAAACTAAAGGAAAATACACTAATTAGCAAGCACGTTTTCCCGAGGTCCACACTAAACTTGCTTTAGGGAAATACAAGCTCCTGCTAAAGACGCACTCATTTATATCTGACGTTTGCTCGTTTTGCAAGATACTCGTGCAAGGAACCAGGAGAATCAGGAATGGCAGGTTCCTGTTTGTGTGCAGCTCATGCAAAAAAAATTGAGATTTACCATAAACTCCCCCTGTGAATATTCTTTTTCCCAGTTTCGCAACAGTTACAGGAAAATATAAAAAAATAAGACCGACTCAAACACAAGCCATTACCAACAAAAAGCAAAATACTGATGCGCCATCACAAGACCACAGTGCAAGAAACAATAAATGTCAAGTAAATAATGGACAAAAGCAACAAAGTTAAGTGTCAATTAAAATTTAAATGTAAAAATTTAAATAATTTTTACCTTGTGAATTTTGATTTTTCTCTGAGAAGAAAAATGTTTATATCTGTTACTTTTTATAGGTGGGCACAATAATTTAGCTCCAAAAGGAAAAGTCTGGAGTTCTAACATTAATCCAAATGCTTTTATCCTCCCCATCTTTCTACTAAACAAGTCAGAGAGGCTTTGCAGCCCACCCAGAATTTAACTGCCCATCTTGACGACTTTATTTATTTTTGTCCATTACAATGCAGAGGTTCCCATTCCAGCATATTTTTTGAAAAAGTGGCCATGCACCTCATACAGGTTTTACAAAAAACTGTTGTGGGAGACTTTTCCACATAAAAAGAGTGATTTTGTAAGCTAAGCAGAGCAAAGCAAGTGTTATGACCACGGACCAAGTCTGGGACGATACATTGGATAGGCTAATTTATTGTGTCTAATGCAGAAATGCCATTATGTATCTGTGAAAACACTCATTCAGCCAAAACGGATCCATAGATTTTTTTTAAGCCATATGGTCTTATTAACTTTTTAAGTTAAAAATGTTGCAACTTTCAATTATATGCTTTCTCAATTAATCTAGAATTAAGAAAGTCTCTTGAACAATAGGTGAAAAATATAAAATTTCAAAAACTCAATCCATATTTTTTTTCTGGCCTTGTGATTCCCTTGTTGACAAAACAGTATTAGCAGAACACTGGATCCCCCCCCCCCCCATTTTTCTTATAAAAAAAACTTCTTTCTCCTCAGTTTTGAGTAAAATGCTGCTATGAATTAAAAAAAAAACTCAGTTTTCTATGAACAAGTCAGTCTTTGTAAATGAGGTTTTTGGAAGCTTTATCAACTCGAATGCAATGTTTGTTTAAAAGAAAATTGTTTTGGCTGCATTTATAAATCTAATTCAAATGTTTCAAAAGTGTTAATCTTTCAGAATCTTTTTTGTGATTCATATTGAAGTTTTATTCTTTTATTCTATTAGTTTCCTCAATTGCCAAAAACACAGTTTATTATTGTCTGTGTGTAGCATAGCACATGTGTTACCTGTTTTAGGTTTTCAGTAACAATATAGCTCATGTCTTCAGAAATCAAGAATTTTTGGAAAATTTGAACAAACCGAGCTTATGGCCTGTGTTAGCTTTCATGTTTCAAACGAGCTTGGCTTTTTTAACACCTCGAGTAGATAAGTCAAACTTTATGCTCCATGTCGGATAGGAAGTTGTTAAGTTTGAATCCGTCTTTTAGTTTTCAAGACAGGAACACATAGTTGCACTGTGTGAACACTTAATGGGTGCCAGCAAGGTGGGCGGTGTTTTATTTGCCTGTCTTTATGTTATATCCCACATGAGACGCCAGACTTGATTATGTGGTCTTTGAGCTAGATTTACCTGTTCAATCCATCAGGTTCGAGTTTAAGCAAGTGGGCTTTTCAAAAATGATTGTCAGTTTTTCTATCTTGTAAAGTTCCACTGCCACATCCGATAATCGTTATAAGTGGTGTGTTGATTACAAAAGCGACTGAGTTTTTTAAGCTGGTTTTGCTTTGCACATGAAAACATGTGTGTTAGCTGTCTGTCTTTGTGGCCCTCTGATGAACCTGAAACTTTCCGCCTTCACTCCACAGGAGATGGTTGTGTGAGCCTGAACAGCTTTGGACAAATCGTCTGTTAAGGTTGAAAAGTTTACCACAGTTTTAGAAAAAAAAAACAATTACTGAATCTAAATAGCTACCCTTTGCTTAATTTGCTCAAACAGATTGCACACATGCATTATTTTAAAGATTAGAGAAAACTTGTCCCTTCCCTTCACTATAAATCTGCATTTCTTTGACAGCTCAACTGGAGTTTCATACAGCACTGAAGTTCACACCTAGATGCACCGTGAAGGTATATATATTGGAAAAAGCCAAACACTTGCTATGTGACAACATCCAAACTCAGCATGGAATGAAAATCTGAATCAACTTCTCATCTCACTTCTCCTTTCTCTTTCGGCTTTTCCCATCAGGGGTCACCACGGCGAGTCATCCCTACAATTGTGGATGTGTCACATGGTTATCTTGGCAATGTTTTACGCCGGATGCCCTTCTTGACGCAACCCTCTCAATTTAGCCGGGCTTGGGACCGGCACAGAATAGAGAAAGGAAATAGGGAGCAGCCCGGATTCGAACCCTGGTTTCACGGATGGAAGGTGCCGTAAACCAGCACGAGCGAAGCATTTTCATCTAAACATGATCCTAAATTATTATAATTATTGATTTTATTTTTAGGTTTACATCTTTGGAATGAAGTCATTCTATTTCAGTTTTGTGATTTCCCCCCTCTATTTTTTATAATTTGATTAGTTATAATGATATTTCAATTACCCACCTATTGTAAATACAAATGAAAGTGAACTTGAGAAGTGATTGAGCTGATAACAGCATGGATCTATACGTAAAAAATAAAAAAGAAAGGGCGGAGAAAACCCTTAGAGTTAGTATTTTCTGGTAAACTTCCACATCTTCTTTTGGAACTTGCTTTATTTGTTTGTGTGCCATAAAGTCATAGTTATCAAATCAGATTAATCAGTGAATGTTTCTGTCTTAATAAAACAATGTTTAGACAGAGGAAAACATATTTCAAGGTAAAGACTGTAAGTGACTGGAATTATACTGTGTTTAAGAACAAAAAAGAAGCTGTTAACTTATAATTACATGCTATTATAAGAGAAATAACTTTAAAAAATACAGCATGTTTTGCAATATGTATCTATCTTTTTTGTATAAAAAAGGAAAACCTGTCCCAGATTTTATTTTCTCTTTATAAACAATTTTTATTCAAAACTAGTGCGTTTTACTTAACCTTCTGTAATCCCTTTTTGGGTCCTGACTGGTGTTGGACGGGTCGCCAGCCTGTTACAGGGCATGCAAAACTGATATTTAGGTTTAATTTGAGATGAAAGATTTTAATCTATGACAATAACTTATTTATTAATTCATAAATGCTTGTTAAAAATACACATTTCAACTGTAGTTCATTCTCCTTGAGGAAACATCTTAAAAATAAGATGCAGTTGGAGTTCATAGCATTTAGTTTTTTTTATAGCAGA
This sequence comes from Oryzias sinensis, assembly GCA_037389245.1. Lineage (NCBI taxonomy): Eukaryota > Metazoa > Chordata > Actinopteri > Beloniformes > Adrianichthyidae > Oryzias > Oryzias sinensis. The sequence goes on from CM074493.1 coordinate 14,068,743, forward strand.
GTTCAGAGTAAAGATTTTAAAAGAAAATGTGTTTCATTAAACATTAGAAGAGACTACCTAAAATTACAGTTTAAAGACAAGTGCTAATACTATGACAGATATTTGTTTTGTTGTCTGTGAGGTAAATCAAGGTCTACAAACTCAAATAAACATGTTTGCACTCCAAGGGGATTTCTTCAGGTCAAATTAGAAGGTCTTCAATCAGGAAAATCCAGAAGCTAGTGGAGTTACTCAACCCTGTAACAGCGACTGAATGTGACACAACAAACAAACAAACGCACATACACAGGCGTGCCCACCTTATGACAGGGGTTTTTCAACAAACTACTAATTGCCCTAACACATCAATACATCTGCATTCACAAATGCACAACTGCCAAAATGCCAACAGTTATTTCATTGGGTCATGTTGACTGAACGGCTGTCAAATAATAAACAGATGAGTGTCGTTTCTGTGCAACCAGGTAGGCAGCAGAGTTTCTATCAGCTTCCAATAGGGAACACAGCTCAGGTAAAACAAATAAACCTTCTGCTGGTGAGGCACTCACTCACACACACGCACACACCATCACAAACTCTCACATACACCACCTATCAGCAGGTTTACTTTGAGCTTTACCGTAAATGGGTGACATCAGCAAACAGTTTCTTTTGACCCTTTGAGACTACGACCTGATAAGGAGTCAGATAAAAAAACGTAATGTAAGACTCAGTTGAGTTTTACTTGTCCAGGACATCACATTTACTTACAGTAAAATTAAAGTCGGACACAAATGCCTCAACAAACAGTCTTTATCAAGGCTAGACTTTCTTAAAATATCAAAAATATGAATAGGTTTTTATGTTATTTAACAAAGTTATTCCGATGTTTGAATGGGCGACCATTCAAAAGACATCAGCATCACAAGACTTGTTGCTGTTTGGTTCCCACACCAATGTTTTTAGACAATCTTACTTTGCAGCAGTCATACTGATGTAGCCCAATTATTGTGTCATTTTTGAATCACTTTTAAAAATGATATATTTTCTTGTTATTATTGTTTTAGATATATTTATTTGGTAAAAATGCAAATTTCTTAAATTTGCTTTTAGATCTTCTTTTTTGTCATTGTTGATTTTCTTTTTGGTTAACTGTAAAACATAATTGGCTTACCGAATATTTTCTGTAGAAAACTGTTATTGTACTAAAATTCTATGAGAGAGAATGACTATGAAGGAAAGACATAAAAGAGTGATTAGATTGCTGATTTTATTCAATTTAAAAGAAAACAGTTTTGCAGCTGCTTTTATATCATCTCCTCATAACTATTAAGCTTTCTGTATGTTAGCCATACTCTTCTTGTATATGTTTGTCGCTTTACATAGTTCTTCTCCAAATTTCAGGGCACAAGATCTCACTATTTTTCCAAGACGTTCACATTATTGAATTTTTCTTAAGTTTGATTTATGTCAATTGTGAAGCGTGGTTAAAGGCCCATCAGAGTATTTTTGATTGTTTTCTGTGTTTTGTTACTTAAAGCTCTTGATTCCTGCTTTGCTTTATAAATACTTCAATTGCTAGATAATTTCTAGACTCTTTCTAAACGAACCAATATGTAAAATGTTTGGTATAATTTTGTGATAGAATTTATCCACTTTTCATTCAAATGTATAGGTTATTAAAAAATGATTTAGGCAAATAATCCTTAATGTTAAAATCAGCTTCATTTTTATTGTTGGTTTTAATGACGAACGTGTTTTTCTTTTAGGATCAATATCCTTTAAAGAATATATACTAAACAGCACTTTTGTTCTTTTTCTTGATCTTTCAAATCCTGCTTTTTTTCATCCTTTATCTTTCTGGTTTCCATTTCTTCTAATCTTCTAAACTGCACGGCAACAAAAATTGAACTTTTCATTCTGAGACACATTGTGAGTGAACACAAATGACAGCACTTAAATTAGGCCCCTAAGAGGCTTAGCATAAAGCCGAGCAGGGGCAATTAAAGTTTTACGGTGCTCTTTCAGAGAAAAGGATTTCCGCAACGGTGAAATAATATTTACCACCTTATAAAATGTCACTGATGGATTATTAAGAATGACTACACCACCCTTTTTTTACAAGGCACTTTTACCAGCAGTGAAAACTATCTTAATGTTTCTTTGATTTTGAAAAAGATTAAACGACAAAAAGCAAAGAAGAAATGATTACTTTCTGGGACTGTTGTTTTTTTCAGGTCCATGTTCATTCTAAAAAAACAGGAACACAACAAGTTCACATCAATAAAGGCCTGATCAGAGTCCTGCTGGAAGAGACCTTGAGGAGGAGGTTCATGGAGAAATCAATAGTGTTAAATGAAATACAGTAGCAAAAACAGCGTTAGAAAACAAGCTGAGAGCAGGAGAAAGGGTCACACAAACACAGACATGTTGGTGTGATTATGCAGCGAGGGTTAATGATCAAATGGACAGCCTCATCGATGTGTAATACCACCTGTTTGGAGGTCAGTCACTCTATGTGGCCCCACTGGCCCCCAACAACCATCAGTCATGCACTTAAAAACCTTTCTGAACTCAAACACCACTGTACACATATAGTTCATACTTTAAATGTAAATAAAATAAGTGTACACTGTTTCAACTGAATCTATAAGTCCTCTCACAATCTCAGAGTTCAAGCAAAATGTTATTACAAGTTCTGGATGGTTGAGTCATTCCCTCTATTACAGGCCATCAGTGTAAAAGTGAAGAGATTCTGTTACTTATATCATTCCTAAGGTTAATTAAAAAGCCTCATTATACACACACACACACACACACACACACACACACACACACACACACACACACACACACACACACATATATATATATATATATATATATATATATATATAAACGCACTGCAGTTATCAGATGCCTACAGGAAGAATAAGATGGAGAAAAGAAAAGATAAAAGCCCATGGATGTTGAACATATGAAACCCTTTCCATTCATGGAGGGTTCCATCCCACATTGTATATAATGGTATGCTAGCTGCAAGGAAGGAGGTCGAGTACTAGTGAGCCTGGAAGACACTATCCATGATGAAAATCCAAGATGCATGAATACATCAAGGCCCCAACTGACAGTGTGCTCAGTGAATGCCTCAGGCAATGGAGGAAACAAGGATCACGACACTGGATGACAGATCATCATGGGAGGACAAGCAATTTCATGGGATGTACCATTGGACCATAAAGGAAGTGGCTGATATCAAAAAGTCCTACCAATGGCTAAAAGGGCTGGCCTACAGTACAGCACTGAAACACTCATCCTGGCAGCTCAGGAACAAGCCCTGAAGCTTTTAAGAAGCGATGAGAGCTCAGATCACCACACCGAACCAAGACCCAAAGGTGTAGGCTGTGCAAAGAGCACCTAAAACAATCCAGCACATAACTGCAGGATGTAGATGCTGGCTTGAGTAAAAGCATACATGGAGCACCACAATCAAACGGCTGGAATAATATAGAAGAACATGTATGCAGAATAATACCTGGAAACCCCAAAGTCAAAATGGGAAACATCTCCGAAGGTATTGCAGAATGAAGGGCAAAGATCATAATGGGACTTCCAGATCCAGACTGATGGGATGGTAATAGGCGAACCAACCAGACATTGTGGTGAGGGATAAGAACAGAGAAGCCCGTTTATTAATTGGATTATTGGCAGTGCCAAGCGATGGGAACACATCAGGAAAAGAAGGAACATGAAACTGGAGATATACCGGGGACTCAGAAGAACTGGAAGAAGAAAACCTGGAAAGTGAAGGTGACAGTGGCTGTGGTAATTGGAGCACTTTCGGGCAGTAACCCCAAGCTGGGAGGAGTGGCTACAACAGATACCTGGAACTCCTAGGCCTCTGGTAAAGGACCGGAGCTTGGGAGAGAAACCAAGGGCCGTTTCATATATTGTTAGGTGTTCCACTTAGGTTGAAACCCAGTCATGAAGGGAAAAAGTAACAGCTGTGTTTGGAGTTAAAAATACACCCATCTACTGGTTGTTTGTTGAAGGGCTGGACAGTGGTACAATAATTAGCATCCACAGGCAACAGTGTCAAATGATAGAAGTTTCTTCAGCGTTTGGACAGCATTTCTGCAAATAGATTTTGGCAGGATTGTTCTCAATGTTGAGAAATACTCGCAAATACATATTCATCAAGCAACCCTAACAGGGATTGATTGGCCCCAAATTTATTCTAAAGCAGCAAAACAGCCCCAAACATACAGTCAAAGCCATCAAAAACTTTCTTCGCCTTATGAAGGACAAGACGTACTGGAAATGATGGCCTCTACTGAGCCCTGATCTTGAAATCATTAAGCGTGTCTGGAATTACATGAAGACAAAGAAGAATAGGAGCCTACTTCCACTGTAGATCTGTGGTTAGTTCACAGAAAATCTGAGGTTAGTTCTCCTTGATGTTTGAAGCAAACATCCAAGTTTCTTCAAAAACTGATCAAGTGTTCCCAGAAGAACTGATTCTGCTTTGAAGTGAATCTCACCAACTTTTAATTTGATTTAGATTTCTCTTTGTTCATTCACTGCATTTTACAGTTAGATGAAAATGAACGATTTTCCTTTCAAGCTGGAAATAATTCTTAGGTTTCAGCATCTTTTCACACCTGCCCAAAACATTGCATATGCAGGACAACATCGACTGATGTCACAAACAAGTCTCATGCTATCAGTGCTGCTGCTGGACTTACAATACAGACATGTTTCTGTTGCCACCTTTTATGGTCTTTCCTATTCCAAACCAAGAATCCTCTTTAAAGACACATTTTAATCAACTCTAGTTGCGGGAATATCTAGCAAAAAATGGATTCTGCTTAAAAATTTATTTTAACAGAATCCATCGTCTTGTTGCAAACCTTTTGGGCAGGTTTGATATAGTTTCTTTAGGAATCTATACTGTGAACAGATTGTTGAATTATAGACTTACATTGACCGCACACATTGGTATGAAAACATTACAGGTTTTGTCTATTTAAGACATTGAATACAAATAGAATTATTAGAACGTCACTGAGACCAAATGAACACAAATTCTTGTCAAGTTTGTCGTCGTTGCTCTACAGAAATTTTGTCAAACAACTTACATGTATGACATGACAGACCTTGATTTTTTGCTTTTGTGCATGTAACGCTTCCAAGATTATGGGACTAGACGCAGTAATCCGAATTCTTCTCAGGGAGCCCAAGGTATGTAAATGAAAACAAGACAGCGATGAAAGTAAAATGCAATCGATTGTATTAACAGAAAATAGACATTTAAACAATACAAACAAACAACAACAACAAAAGGAACCGGGATATGGGTCTGAGTCCTATTGAGTGGTTTCCAAAAGTCTATTGGTTGGGATGTAGTTGAGGTTTGCTGCAGGTGAGGAGTTGTTAGCCCGATGTGATTGTTTCTGGGCACGGGTAACAGGTTGGCATGGATTACACTGTCTCAGTATTTTTTAAAAGCCACCTGAGGCTACCTGAAGGCAACAACCCAGTCAAGAGTGGCTAAGAGACTGTGCTTAGTGTTGTAGGGTAATGAGCTGATGGCACTAAGGCGTGCAGGATGATTTCCAGGGAGCTGGAAACCACAAAAGCAGGACACACACAGAGAAACAAGCCAAAGTACAGACTGGCATGCATGAGGGGGAAAAAGTGGAAAAAAGAAAGGCAATTAATAATGCCTATAAGACCTTAGAAAATATGCTGGAACACAACCATAGATATTATGACAACAAGAAAAAAGAACAAATTGTGTTTATCTGAAACAATTTATCTAAAAATATATGATTAAATTCCACAAAAAGCACTTGCTTAGGCATTTTGAAGGAAAACATTGCTTACACAGTGACTTGAGAGTGGCTCGAGGGTTTTTGTTGTACAGGTAAGAGATGCTTCTTTAAATGGTGCTGTTATGAAGGCAGCGATGAAGGCCTCTTTTTTTGCTTGAAAATGTCCCAAGGCTGCAAATATGGGATGCTTATAGTCAAATGCAGCAGAGGCACATGCTGCACTTCCACCTGTAGCTTCAAGCCTCTATCTGTAGCTCAGTGAGATATTTCTAGTAGTAGCAGGATCATTTCCCTCTTTCATGGACAAACACACTTTGACAACAGTTTTATATTTATAATGTCTGCTGAATCTGTTCAATTCTTCACAGGAACTGTACTAAGTTTAAGTTACTTGTATCACATTGATATATCTTTTTCTTGCCACACTTTGCATTGTAATTGGTTGGACCAGTCACAGATTATGTTTCACCACTGTGGTCAAATGACACGAAAAAATTCTCAAATCCTGAAATTTTTCATGCAGCGAGCTCAAGGGCCTTTGCAACTTATGCTGCTGTTGAAATGCAGACAGTACAGGGGCCTTTTTCACTTTATCGAAAGGTACCTAGTGTAGTTTATTTCATTGTTTCTGGACTTGAAAGGTTTGCCTTCATCTCTTTGGGTGCAGATTTCATCAGACACTTTTATAAAGTTCATGCAATACCTGGTTTCTTTTATCCTCCCAAACCTTTGCTTTTTCTATTACTTTGTCATTGTTTTAGTTTACTGAAATATTTTGACTTCTGGTTTTAACAAAACATGTGGGTAAATAAAATACATCACTAAACTAAATAATTGTTTTTTTCTCTTTGTACATACTTGTTTGTTTCAGCTTTTTGCCCATTTTGGGAGTATTCCGTTTGTTCATGACCCAGTCAGCTAGATGGCAATGACCCCAGAGCTAAAAAAACAAAGAATATTTTAATTACCGGTATACCCAAAAAAAAACAATAGATGACATGACCAAACACTCCATTCATCTTATTCCTTTCTCACTCAATTTATGTTTGCCTAAGCCCAGATGCAGCTAATGCGAGGTTTGCTAGAAAGGAGGTGTCTGTAAAAGTAATTAGTAAGTTAACTTATTATTTTAAAAAGCAATGTGTTTAATGTTTGATACCTAAACTACATAAACTGTTAAACATTGTAATAAATTATGTGCAATACATGTCATGGGTGCAGTAACTGCATGTGTGGGCCTGTGGTCTCCGAGAAAACAGATTTTTATTTAAACATTAGTCTTTTTTATTGTTCTCAACAGAGTAAAATGTAAATGCATAAAGTCTACACCAAAGTCTTCATGGTTTTTATTTTTGGTAATAAAAAAACCCACTTTATGGACTCCTTTGGAGGGCTTTCTTTAATCCAGCGCTTTCTCCTTGAACTTCTCCAGAATTTGAACCAGGGACAAATTCAGCAAATCCAAGAGACCTGTTCCTGACCTTTTGATTTAAGAGCCTTCATTTTGTGTCTGAATACAAAAGCTTTATCACTAGTTCTTTTTGACCCATTTTTCTGAAAGGGGCAGTCAAAAAAGACTAAACAATATTTAACTAAACACATCTTCACAGCATATTATTACAGACAGCATTTTTATTGATAACATTGATGAAGAAGTAATACAGAACATGAAAAATCTTTGCAAACTGTCAAGAGAAAGATAAGCTTTACCCTGTCCTCCAAAGGGTTCTTCAAACAGAAAAACAATATATATTTATATTTTAATGTTGTTATAAAAACATTATTTTGGTGAAAAGCATTTTATTCATAGAATAACCCAAATATTTTATTAATAAGTAAATCACTTGTAATTACCATCTGTGCAACAGTAGATTGTTAAAAAACCTAATCAATATTATGACTATATTCTGTAAAAAATAACAAGTACAGGCAAGCTTAGTCATTTTTGCACAAACAAATTCATTTATGACGATGATTTTCCAAAAGGCTTATTTCACAAAAAATGTTTATTACCTTAAACAATTGAGGACCTTGACTTTCACTGAAGCTGGAACAAGTAGGAGCCTCTAAACTGACAGAGGAATGGTTATTACAGCCTGCTGAAGTTCATCCTGACATTTTTATCACGTTTTTCCAAAATGTGTTTAAATGTTGTGCATATTGTATAAGGTTAACCTCCCTGCTGTACAAACACTCATGTAGTTTGTTGCATTGTTTTACTGCAACAATACTGGTGTATTGGGTGGTTTATTGTCATTCAAATTATACCGTGTTTGGTTGGCTTGTGTGTCAGTGCCAGGTTCTCTGTTCGTTTACTTGCTGGAATTATTGCTTAGGGTTTCATTATTTTTCCTCCTGGCTCTTTGATTTGGCGTGGTCTGGCCTTCACCACCATCAGAGTCTGGGCTCTGGGGTCTCTTCACTTGGTCTGAGCTCATCACAATCAAGCAAGATGTCTCCAGCCCTGAGCACCAAAGACTTCTGACTGCCCATGTTTCACTAATAAATCTTTTCACTACTAAAGCTTTTAGTCACACTCTCAAGACCTCTTTTTATTGAACTTTTTTATGCTAAATCAAAAAAACAAATTCTAGGACATGGTTTCTTAGTTGTGAGTGGGAATATTGCTGTGGACTAAACCTGTCCGGACTTCCCATCATCCCATTGTTTACACTCTCACCTGCTATCTTACAGCCCCTCACATCCCCAACCTAACATCAGAGGTGCAACAAAAATGGCAAGCAATGTCTTAAGAATCCAGCAGTACAGTTTTGATCCATTTACCATCTCCGACAAGCTTTCAGTTTTTTTTCTTTGTACCGTTATTTAGAGTGTTGTTCAATGTAACATTACTTAAATATTGTATTTCTTTTTTTTTTTTTTAAATATTGTATTTCAAATATTACAGTATTACTCTTTAAATTAAAGTTTAAAACTATTTTGTTCAACTTTCCCACTGTTTGTAAAAGAACAATGTCGAACATGTAATTAATGCTATTAATATTGTTTAACATTTATTATTTTGAAACGATGTTGTCGAAATTGTTCACTGTTTTTCGTTTCACTGTTCTTGTTGTATGACATGAAGTGTCTAAAATGAGGCCTAATAAACATTTGAATTGCTTTGTTTTATGTTTAGTACCATAGCCATTGCTGTTTGACAGAAAATATCTTTTTTAAAACATAAAAACAGTCACCCAGAATTGTAGATGCGCTATTGCTTTGTGGGTTTATTGACGGTGAAAACATCCAAGAGGCACAGCTTGTTATCTCTGACAAAAACACACACTCTTTGCTCATGGTAGGCAAAGTGTTCGTTCGTGGGTGGGGGCATCACTTTGTTCCCTGTTGGCACAAGAGGGGTCGACCGGTGCATGTTTTTTAGCTCATTCACTTGTTCACCTACTACCACCAGCCTTTTAACCCCCCTTTACACACTCACGCACACACCCGGGGTTGCAAGAGTTCAGAGCAGGGTACACAAGGACCCCTCTGAACTCCACAAGTTGGCTCCTTGCCAACAAATATCTCACTGTAGTTGGACAGCTCATAACAGAGCAGAACCTCTATGCCCTCCTGAGAATGTCCACACACACACATCTATACACTGCTGAAAAACACAAGTTAATATACTGCCGTATTTTCCAAAACAACCCAGGTTAGCCCAGCCCAAAAGTACTAAACAACATTTTAAATCCTTCTTTTGATCAAGCTGCATGACCTCAGGGCTGCCTTTCTTTGTGCCAGCAACACACATCGTCAGCACACCCTGTGCCCTGGCATCAAAGTCAGACAGATGTTGTAACAGCCAGAGTGAGTGATGACTCTGTTCCAACCACATTTGCCTGGTAAACGTGAGTGGAGATCGTAGTAAAACAGGCACAAGGAAAAAAATAAGAGGTGAAAATGTCTGGGAATGATGTTGGATCCCAAGGCAAGAACACATAGAAAAGCCGCCCACATGCTGAAGCAAGAATGCGTGTGCTCATGTGTGACATGGGACACATACAGTACAACCTCACACTCGATGAACTTAAAAAATAAAAGATAATATTCCAGTTTTCTTTATCTTATCAGAGTGCATTTAGAGTTAGACAAATGTCCAAACATTATCATCACACTTCACATCAATAAGTAAGTAAATAAATAAAAACAAAATCATCATTACTTTTAACTTAAAAAAAGAAAAACTGCTCTGACTTCTCTGTTAAACCATACAGCAAGGTTGCAGTGTTTAATCAGGTCTACCCAAACATTTATAAAGACAGATTGTTCCAATTAAAAAGGATTTCAGATTAAAGAGCAACTCAATGCATATCTGAGTATTTTTTCTAATCATAAAAGTTTGTTTTAAAGAAAGAGTGATATATAATATTTAAGCTATGAGACTGGAACTTCTTTTTTAGGTGTGCATTATCACTGTGCATTATCACTTTTTAATGCACACCCAGCAGCCAATCAGAATCGAGCACTCCCCCGGACCATGGTATACGCTTTTATAAAGTAAAGAAAAGGCAGCTTAAACTTTTTCAGTTTTATGGTTGGTTTGAGAATGACTTTTAAATCCATTTTTAAATCAGTTTTAAATGATCTTAACTAATGTTGATTATTTTTACACACATTGACGCACTGAGAAAGAAAATGACTTCAGCCAATCTTTCGACAAGCTTCAACCAGATTCACCCTTCATAGCTGTTCAGTTTTGGCTTATCCTGGCTCATTTGAGAGAAGTCACCAGTTCATGATCCACACAACAGCTCTGTTAAACTTATTGTATGTGTGTTTTCAAAGGAGAAATTTGGAAAATCAATGTCGGCAGAGACTTCATGAAAGAAAGATTTTCCATTTTATGCTGACTATTCAACAGGTGTTTTTTTTCTACTTCAAAGTGGCTAAAATCAAAAAGTTATTATTTTAAAACAAAATTTTAATGCCAGTTTGTTGTTATTTAAAAAAAAGAATAATAGGCAATTCTTTTAAACAATTTTCTTTTTTTAATAAAAAAAAAGTGCCAATAAAAAAGAAAGCCAGAGGGATTATAAGGTACAAAAAAAAAGAATATTTTTTAGTTCCACAACACTTGCTAAATTTTAAGTGGGAAGCGGAGCATTGAGCAGTGAGATTACTTCTGTTCCACCATTAAACAAAAGCTGTTTATACTCGCAGACTGAGAAATTGAGGTAATGGAAAACCAAGCAATATAAAGTCTTGGAATACTCTTTCTTTTTCCACGGATCAAGGCTGGAAATGTGCTTTAAAGCAGCTGGATGAAAACAGACATTTTGGTAGATTGTTAGAAAGCCTTTTTTGTTGTTATGCATGAATTCCAAGTAAACAGATAAAATGAAATCACTTACCAGGAACAGAATTACTACAACCAACTATTTACCAATGTGGTTGACCAATCTCTGCGTGGTTGTAGCAGTTAAATTGTGACCTTTGTAAGTTTTTCTTTTTTTTTGCTTGTTTGTATAATTAGTTTCTCAGAAACAATTATCATATTTCACAAATAGTCAATGACATTTTGTTTTAATCTGCAGACTCTAAACAAGCAAAAACAAGATGTGATATTTAAATATCATACCGTATGTTTATAATTGAAGCTGTGTGTGGAAAGGTAGAAATTAAAGCAAGCAAGAAAAAAAACAATAATTTGATGAAAGTTAGTGATAGCAGACTGGATGCTTTATGGCACCATTACAGTGGAACTGTAAATAATTGGTGAGGGGTGTTAATGTAGAATAGCCTCCTCTGTTAATGTGTATATATTTGATGACTCAAAATATAAAATAGTTACTCAGATAATGATTTAAAAACTGTTAACAAAACGCTTTTTGTTAAATAAAAATCCCATAGCCAAAGAATAATAAATAAATAAAAACTCAGAAGATTAGATTTCTTAGATTTCTGCTGAATTGTTTTTCCTCACACCCCCATCTGTCATGTCTGTTTAGTATTTACATAACTCCTTATTACCAGAGATTTCTTCACAACCTGTTTCCTGCATGCTCTAAAAGAACAAACACATTTCTCCTCGACGTGGGTGATAAGTTTGATTTACCAAATTGTCTCAACATGCTTGTTTTGATGGTTGAAATCCCAATTTCCATGTCCTCCTCCGCATGTTTACTAGTACATTGAGCCACAAAGTTCTTCTCCTCGTGAAATCTGATGCTGTTACTGTACGCTTAGGAATGTTTTTCACCCGTTGAGAGAAGGCTGTTTTCACATCTCTTCCCTTCTACTCCATGTGCTCAATCATTCTTTATGAATGAGACGTAACACATGCCACATGTCATGCAAAAACAGAGCCTATAAGCTTTTCCTGGAAGTGAGCGTAATTGCTCTTCTCTGTAACAACGTGGTCTGGTTAATGTTGTAACAGTTGTTAAACGGGTGCAGAACTATCTGTCACACTGATCCAGTATGGAGGTGTAAAGCTTTTGGCCTTGACATTGTTTATTGTGATGCATATACTATTAAATACACTCAAACTGAAGACAATACTTTATACACACTAAGAAGGCAAACAATAGAGTTTAGTACTCCTTTCCCTGTTGGAGATGAAGGCTTTCTGTAGCTACAGTCCATTCATGTGAACAAGATATCCATAACAATGATCCCCAGATCCATCCACTCATTTATTTTCTAATCTCACTTAACCCCTCTAGGTGTCACAGTGTAGCTGGAGCCTATCCCAGCTACTGTTGGGGAAAGGCAGGGTGCACAGTTCAGCAGTCTGTTACATCCATCCATCCATCCATCCATCCATCCATCCATCCATCCATCCATCCATCCATCCATCCACCTAATTTTCTCTTGGTCACATGGGTTGCTGGGGCCTATTCCAGCTGCATCAGAGCAAAGGCAGCACTGATGGATCTTAATCTTTAAATATTTAGATAAAGTAGTCACACAATTTGACCTTAAGAACTCAAGCCACTGAGCCACAGACACACGAGGTTGCTCAACAGTTTGGAGCCTCCATCTGCACACTGCTTGTTTCCTAATACTGAAGAATGTGAGAGGTTGGAAATGAAGTCTGGCTGCTTCAGCTCTTGGATCTGGACTTCAGTTATGTTGTTATAATTTATGCATACTGTGATTTCACATCGATAAATTGTCTTCCCCTAAAACATCTGGATTGAGGCATATGTTACACCATAAACTGTATAGTAAAACCTTCAGATTTAATAGTGCTTTCTCAGAAATTACCCATCTGGAGTGAACCAATGTCTGGTAACTCAAAACTCAAGTTTTTTCGTCTTCTCAACCTTTCAAAGGCTTGAAAATTATTATGACTCTATGCATCTTTCTATATTATCAAAAGGCATACCTACTGTAACATTTCTAGGAAAGAATACATTCTGTTTTTTGTTTTCTCTTTATACAGACCTACTAAATTCAACTTCCCACATTTATTCAAACCACCTAAGAATGTATTTGCTTCTTGGTTCTTAAGTTTTCCAAGAACTCAACAACAAAAAATGTGAAAATAAGGCTTGGGATGGGCTGAGTGTCAGACTGCTCTTAGTTTACATTCCCAAAGCCAAAATAAAAGATAGACCACAGATGAAAGCACAAGATTGTCATGAGTGTAAAATTTCATCAGAATCAGGACACATTAACCCGGATTCAGAATATTACACCATATCAGCTTTATGCATAACTGTCAACATCCCCTCAAAACATGTTTTGTTCTGAGAACAAAACTTGATTGTTTGACCTCCGAAGATGAAGATTGGTGGCCCATGCACCGGTAAACATCCAGGGAAGTGACACTGACAAAGTCGACAGTTTCAAGTAATTGGGTGTTCACCTCAATAAGAAACTGGACGGGTTCCACAACACTAATGACCTGTACAGAAAAGAGTCAAAGTTTAATCAAAGTTGAATTGGAGAGGGAGGTCCCTTGGAGTGTGCAGATCCCTGCTCAGCACTACCCATGACTGTGGTAGCCTCTGCTTTTCTGTATGCTCTTGTCTGCTGGGGAGTGAGCAGCAGAACAAGAAGGAACTGAAGTAGTTGGTCAGGAGGGCCACCTCTGTCCTGGGCTGCTTGCTAGATTCTGTGGAGGAGCTGGGTGAGAGGAGGATGTTGACCAAGCTCAGACCCATCATGGACAACAGCTTTCACCCACTACAGCTAACTGTGAAGGGACTGAGGAGTTCTTTCAGCAACAGACTGGGACACCCCAGTGTAGGAACAAGCGTTATTGCAGGTCATTCATTTAGACTGCCCAACTCCTCTGTATAAACAGGTCATCAAAATTTGCACAATTTTGCACAATAATTATCTACCTATTTATTTGTTTGTTTGATCTGATATTTGGTGAGCTTTAATTGTACTTGTTATTTTTTCTTTGAGCTACCATGATGAGTGAATTTCTTCCTGCGATAAATAAAGTGCAATTTAATTCAGTGTAATGGACACCACACATACATATTTGCTGAGCACTTCATAAAAGAATAGCACAAATAACTGTGATTCATGTATGCCTTTGCTTTCTGGAAAGATTTTGGTTTTTGTAAATGTTGAAAGGATTCATGTCAGGTTCTGATGTGAGTGCTGGAAACTTAGTTCCTGCAGATTTTTCTTTGAAATATTGGCAATTTTGTGTTGTAAACACAATCACACAGAAGGATCGGCATCAAATTTGGTCATAATAATCTAGTTTGATGATGGTGGATCATTTTAAAAAGCATTTACAGAAAGCTTGTTGACACAAAGAAATGTCTCTGGGTGTGGTTTAGCGCAGGTTTTAGCCCTGTAATCAGAAAGGGGGAGCTGGAGGCTATGCTCACATTTAAATGTTAAAGTAGAACTGCTCCTTTAGAAACAGCAGTTTTTACTGGTTATCGTCAGAGAATCCTGGTAGCATCTGCTTTTTTGCCTTTACCAACATGATGATGCATTTGCTGCTCCACGTAACGACGAGCGGGAAGACCGTGTTGACTGTCTGGGAGATGAGATACTGAAACTGCTCTCACTTGTACTTCTTTCTAGTAGCACACAATGATAAGATTGTTTACAGAAAGTTCAATATGAAGATGCTAACGAAGTTAATGTCACTACTTTGTTAAGCTTTTGTTTAGGTGAGTGAACACCTAAAAGGGAGTGATCAAAAAGTGAGTGCTAGCAGTCCATTGGCTTTTTTTTCCAACCCTCCCGCAAGACTACTGTGACCACTGAGCACCCACGAGGCCACTGCAGAGAAGGTTCAAAGTGCTTGCTGTGCATCTCTGCATCTTTAGGGTTTGCTGTTGGCAATTAGCCACAGATGTAAGTTCTAGAGTCGCAATGATCTGCTTTCGCAGGATGTCATAACTCTTTTTCTGTAAGTCTACCTTAGAATCTGTCCTTGGATGGATTGCTCCTTCTCATGGTCTATTGTGAACTTTTGACACTTTTATTTTGTTTGTTTTTAGTAAAAAGAAAAAAAGAATAATATAGTTTGAACCAATTTTCATTTTCAGCCAAAACAGCTGAGGTATATGTTTTATAGTCTTTTTTTCATGCCGTGGAATTATTGTGGGTTAAGGACTTCTTCAATTTTAATTATGTGAAATATAAAGAGGCACGCCACATAGGGACTTTTCCTCATCTCCAACTAAAACAGTTTTAACTGACAGACAAAGATATTTTTCCTAAATTGTATTTATGGGGCTGCTCCTTAAACAAACTTGTTTTCTGCAGCTTCCTTTGAGTGCCCATCGGCAGGCAAGCTGACAGGACAGCAGTTCATGATGACATTCTCCCTCAGTTTACGTCGATAATGATAAGATAACAGCAGCAGGGCGATGAGTTGACGGGTTGATGGGGCCATGGGGGTGCACTGTATCTAAGGGTCACTATTATGACAAATTTCCCTATGAAGCTTGGGTCAGAGTGTTCCTGCTTATGCCATTTCAACAACTCAATGTGGGCTTGATAGCCATGATTTAGAAGTCATAATATCAAAGGATTGAGAATCAATTTACCATCCTGATCTGTGTGTCAAGCTTTGTTAAAAGGGTCAAACTGTGAAAAATAACAATGTTCAATATTTTATAGTTAACATTTGCCCAGTCAAATACTACTGCACTCAATGCACTCGCTCACTGAGTGGCCTCTATGCGGGCAAGCATACCTGTTAACCTATTGGATTAGTGTATGGAGGACAGAGTTCAGCATGTACAGTATGCCTACCTTTACAGGACTCTAATATCATGCAGTCTCATTGGTCACTTTTTTCTTACTGTGTGTTTGAACATTAAAAAAAAGAACACATTATAGAAAATCTGGAAACAACAAAGTTGGCCTCAGTATTGGTTATGATCCACTAACTCATTGAAACCACAGCCATCCTGAAAACATCTGAGCCTTCAGGAAATCCTACAGTCGTCCTCATCAGCTGTTCCCAGTACACATTAAACAAAACAAAAGACACAAAAAAACAACAGAACACAAAAAACACACAGAATACAATGTAAAAAAAAGGTTCTCATGGTTTTATGGAAATTTTATACAAAAAATAACAATTAGTGAGTTTCGGCCTGTCTGAATGACTTAGAAGATCATAAAATAGTTTGGATAAATGAGGCTGCGCTCAGATGTCCCCTTTGCACTAGTTTCAGTTCATACAGGCCACATTCAAATGATTTGCCCGTGCATGAGTGTTTACATTTTTAACAGTATTCTGACTTTCTTGGAATTGTGATGACTTGAGGTGTGGTTGTGTTTTATAATACACTTTGCACTGCTTTCCCAGGACATTCTGTTCTCTCACTCCATAGATCTCTGTCAGCGGTGTGCAGTCAACGACCTCTATATGCTGGATCATTAGCAGCGGCTCACCTCAGCCACCTCTGCCTTAACAGCTCCTCATCAAAGTTAACGATACAGTAAATCAGGCTAATGCAGCTTTATTCTCAGCATTTCCATTAAGCGTTTGCTGAACTTTCTGGCTCCAGTTCAGCTTGCTTACTGTCTAATGCAACTTCAAAAGAAAGCTTTCCTTGTGACTTCAGATCCACTCTGGTCTTTTTATTATTATTTTGCGCTAAAATTGAGGGAGTTGCTCGCCCTCCATCAGGGGAATCCTGACCCAGATTTTGAGCTTGCTTTCCCCTGTGCAGTGCTGAATACAAGCAGGAAGCAATGCAGCCCCAGTCCACAGCAGGAGGTCAGTGAGTTCAGGGAAATTTCCTTTCTTGCACCTCAAAGCCTTTACACAGGGATGACCCACTTTCCTGGCAGATCCAATAATATGTTGTTGCTCATGATAAAACATATATAATCAACAAAAAGGTTGTAAGTACAAAGACCATTCACGTTTCTAAAGGAATTAGAAAAGCTGCAAATTTTGTTCTGAAAACTGGTGCTGTGGATTCAAAAGTAAAACAGTAATGCCAGAATGTTAAATAGATACTTAACTCTGTTATACTTGGAAACTCTTTGATTTTACAATCTCTTGGTGCTGTGTGGTGAAAAGCCCCAACTAATAAGTGGGTGATGTGATGGGTGGTGATGGGGGTCTCCCAGGATTACTTAACCGTTGCTCCGTTGTAAATATTTTCAATCTTATTGTAAGGGTGGTCTCTGAGAAAGAGGCTGCTTCACATTCTGGGTCAAAGATGTTATCCGACCGACTAACGTGATGTGACAGTGCAATGTATTTACAGCTACACCATGGGTCCCAGCTAATCACCTCTGTGGCCTCTGTACTATTTTCCAAGTACATCTTGTGCCAATGCAGAGTATGTATTTCTGCTTTCATCTATGAGAGGACATCTATTGCATGCATACATGGCTTTTTTTTCCTGGACCCAAATAGAGTGGCTTCCCACTTTGGACCCAACATGTGAACCCACTGACCCACCAGTCAGCATGGAAATGAAAGACTTAAAGTCATCAGGTTTGCCTGGTATGTACACAGATGACTCCATGGGTGCACGAGGAGCTCAGCTGCCGTCTTAGCTCATTGCTTATCTGAGAGCCTGGCTAAATTACCCTTGCAAATTTCACTGCAGGAAATAGATAAATTGACTCAGACTGTAATCATTAAGATATCTAAAAGATGAAGGGTGAGTAGTCCGGAGGTTACTAATGAAGAAGGGATTATTCAGCAATTATTTTACACTTCCAGCACCAAAACAAAAGCTAAATGAAAACAATCAGAAGTACCTGCAATACCAACTTAATGCTGCTTTGCAAAACACATATTAATTGTCTCTACCAACACAAACTGATTTCCAACTATCTAAAAACTACATATTTGAGTTGAAATCATGAAATGATGTGTACGTTACATTTTGTCTTGTTCTCTGCTTCTTTCATCAATTATCTCAAGGAATTTGCTTCTGTTTAATCTTGTCTTCTCCATCTTCTGCAACAGCAACTATGTCTCTTTCACAATTACACAATATGCCTCCCCCATGCTCTAGGTGCTCAACATTCTTTTACTAGCATGTTTAGTGCCCGCCCCCTTCTGTAATGTTCCGACCATGTCCGTCTGGTTTTCCTGGCCTGGTTATTCCTGACCTAATGCATCCTCTCATAAATTATTTGTCAATTCTGGCACGTCTAGCTCTGCCTCCCATTTCCTCAGAGTTCAGAATCTCTGAATACCTGTATGAATACCTGAACTACTTCAGAAATTCAGGCTAGTTGGAGAGAGTGTAAACAAAGTGATGCTGGGAAGTCCCTACCACAACTCAGAGGCAAATTTCAGATGAACTGCTGCCGCTCTTTCCTCAGTCCTAGAAAACGGTTTTGACAATGCTTTCAAAATAGATAAAAAGATTATTGGAGTGGTACTTTAATATATTTTGCGATGCAATTAGTGTTTTTTCATCTCTGGTATTCCCAGACATATGTTGTTGTTTTTGTTCATGTTGTGTTTTGCTATGTAATGTATTTTTTCATATGTATTTTCATATGTATTTCATCTTCATATGGAATATATATATATATAT